>CM064915.1:10228203-10828203 GCA_032727855.1 Quercus ilex subsp. ballota | reverse complement strand
ATTATCATTAGATTTAATATAATCCACAGTTATGATGCCACTACTCAAATAAGATCGCACGGTACTGTGCTTTCTTCTTATAGGTTTGGATTTACCGTTGTAGTAACGGTTTTTAACTCTACCAATTGCAGCAGTGCTATCACAATGAATTATTATACGTGGAATTGGCTTTTCCCAAAATGAAATTTCATATAACAAATCTCTAAGCCAATTTGCCTCTTCACTAGCTGAAGCTAATGCTATTAATTTAGCTTCCATTGTTGAATTAGCAATTATCATTTGCCTTTTCAATTTCCAACAAATAGCACCACTACCTAAGGTAAAAATATAACCGGTGGTAGAGAGAGAATCACCTGACAAAGTATTCCAATCGGCATCACTAAAAGCTTCAATTACAGTAGGGTACTTTTTATAAAATAAGCCATAATTTTTTGTACCAATTAAGTATCTAATGACTCCTTAATAGCTAGCCAATGATCTTTACTAGGCTTGCTAGTAAATCTGCTAAGCACTCCTACTGCATATGCAATGTTAGGTCTAGTACAATTAGAAGCATAACGTAAGCTACCAATGATACTAGCATAATCCTTTTGATTAAAAATCTCATCATCATTATTCACAGTAAATAAATGAACACTAGAATCAAAAGGAGTAGCTACACTTTTGTGATCATGAAAATTATATTTTCTCAATATTTTCTCAACATAATGTGATTGATCAAGATATATTCCATCACATTTTTCTGTAATTTTCATGCCCAAAATAAAATTAGCCTCACCAAGATCTTTCATATCAAAATGGCTTTTAAGCATACTTTTTGTCTCATTTATAACATGCATATTTGAGCCAAAAATCAACATATCATCCACATAGAGGCTAATAATAACATGTAAATTATTCCATGATTTAGAATAAATACATTTATTATAATCATTTGATTTATAATCATTCTCAATCATGCAAGAATCAAACTTTTCATGCCACTGCTTAGGTGCTTGTTTTAAGTCATATAAGGATTTAGTTAGCTTACATACCTTGCTTTCTTGTCCAGGCTCTACAAAGCCTTCGCATTGATCCATATAAATCTCTTCCTCTAGGTCCCCATTTAGAAAAGCAGTTTTTACATCCATTTAATAAATTTTCAAATCAAAAATTGCATCAATAGAAATTAACAATCTAATAGATGTAATTCTTGTTACTGGAGAAAATGTATCAAAGAAATCAAGATTAGCTTTTTGTTTAAAGCCTTTTGCAACAAGTCTAGCTTTAAACTTATCTATTGATCCATCCAGTTTCAACTTTTTTCTAAGGACCCATTTACAAACTATGGTCTTACAACCCGGTGGAAGATCTACTAATTTCCAAGTTGTATTAGAAATTAGAGATTCCATCTCATCATTTACAGCCTCTTTCCAAAATATAGCATCAGGTGATGTTAAAGCCTCTTTTAAATTTTGGAGATTTTCCTCAATGTTAAAAACATAATAATCAAGACCAAAATCCTTTTCAACTCTAGCTCTTTTACTCCTTCTAGGTTCCATTTCAAAATTTTCTTGATTTTGTAAATGTGAAGTAGAAGAATTAGGTTGTGACAAAATATTTTCTTCACCCCCACTATTTTTCAATTTAAAAGGAAATTTTTCTTCATGAAAAATTGCATCACCAAATTCAAAAATTATTTTGTTTTCAAGATAAAAAAATCTATAGGCTACACTATTAATCGCATAACCAAGAAAAGCACAGGTAGTAGCTCTTATATCTAACTTAGGTATTTTAGGGTCAGTAAGCCTTACATAAGCAAGACAACCCCATACTCTCAAATATTCCAAATTTGGCTTATGTCCTTTCCACATCTCAAAAGGTGTGGTATGTGACTTTTTATGTGGCACCCTATTCAAAACATGACATGTAGTTAAAATAGCTTCACCCCAAAAATGTAAAGGTGCACCAGATTCAATTAACATGGCATTTGTTAGCTCAATTAAAGTTCTATTTTTTCTTTCAACCACACCATTAGAAGCAGGTGAATATGGTGTAGTAGTTTCATGGATAATTCCCAAAGACTAAACAAATAAGTTGAATGCACTTGATTCATACTCACGACCTCTATCACTTCTTATTCTTTTTATTTTTCTACCGAATTGATTTTCAACTTCTTTTAAAAAATCTTGAAATTTTTCAAAAGCATCACTTTTATTTTTCAACAAATAAATAGTTGTATATTTTGAGAAATCACCAATAAAAGTGATAATATATCTATTTCCTCCACGAGTTAAAATTCTCTCAAATTCACATAAATCAGAGTGAATTGACTCAAGCAATTCGGTATTTCTTACAACACTTTTATGAAGCTTTTTTGTAATCTTAGCTTGACTACAAGTTTCACATTTTTCAAAATCTTTTGATAGTCTTGGAATTAATCCTAAACTACTCATGATTCCCACATATCTATTATTTATATGACACAAACGAGCATGCCAAAAATTAAGAAGAAAGCATATAAACTGAACTGGTAGATGCTTTATTATTCTCAACATTCAATTTGAACATTCCATCATGAGCATAGCCCTTGCCCACAAGTAATCCCTTTTTAGTTATTACATAATTATCAGATTCCATAGTTTGCTTGAAGCCAGCCTTGTTAAGCAAAAAACTTGACATCAAACTCTTTCTCATGGACGGAGTGTAAAGAACATCTTTCAAAGTTAGCATGTGTCCAGAAGTGAATTTCAATTCAACCTCACCACTCCCAAGAACCTTGGTTTTGCTAGAGTCACCATGCATAACAATTTTTTCTTCTTCAAAAGGAGTGTACAATTTGAACCAATTTTTGACGTAGCAAACGTGCCTATTGGCACCAAAATCTACCTACCACCCTTCAAAATATTGCACCATATTGATGTCTGTAATCATAGCCACTAAAGGCTCTTTGGTTACGTTAGCCTGCGGGATAGATTCATGTTTCCGAAATTTGCAAAATCGAGCAATATGCCCACTCTTGCCACAGACAAAACAGGATCTATTAAATTGATCTTGTGAAGGGGGTCCTTGGTTCTTATTGTAATTTTTATTCGGGTTTCCCCTTCCTTGAGATCTATTATTATTTTTAAAGGCTCTTTTTTTAGGCTTCAACTGACCATTTCTAGGAAAATGATTTTTGGGCATATTATTATTAACTAAAATAAGGTTTACCTTTGTGGTGGAATTACCATTGCTCTCTTGTATCATGAGTGCATCTTGTTCTCTAGCCTCCTCCTCCACACAGATGCATGTGATCAAAGTCTCCAAGGATGTCTCCTTTTGTTTGTGCCTCAACATTTTTTGGAACTCCCTCCAAGATTGTGGTAGTTTGTCAATTATGCCAGCTCCCACCAAATTGTCTCCAATCTTTACACATTCGGATCTCAATTATGCTACAATCATTTGGAAGTCTTGTGCTTGATCCACCACCGATTTTCCATCCACCATTTGGTAAAGCTTTCCAAATTTTCTTAGTAGAATTATAAGTTGTATCATAATACTCATAGAAATGATCGGCAAGACAATTCAAAAGGTAAGAGCGACAATTGTATTCATCTTTTGTATACTTATCTATTTTTTCTTGATGGAGACTATATTCTTCCTCACTCATCTCATCGGTAGGAACCTTTGATGGATTCTTGTCAGTGAGGATGTAGGCGACTTTGAGAAGCTCAAGTAGAAGAGGACCTTTCCTTTCCACCTCTTGAAGTGGACTCCTTTAAAGCGAAAGGGCTTGTTGAGATCTCCAACAGGCTCATTTGGTTTCTCTTATGTAGGTCCATGTGTTTGAATCTCCTTAAAATTATTGGTGCAAACACAATGATAATGGAAATAACACAAAGAGAAACTGAATAATACTTCTAAATTTTATTTATGTAAAAAAAGAAATTACACAACACTATTGGGACTGAGGCATGGCACTCGTTCTCTTTAAGAAGATTCAAGCCCTTTGTTGGCTAAACTTTGTAACCGGTGTAGACCAGGCCCAAACGGATAGTCCATTAAGTTGGTTAATGGCTCTTCATTTTCCATAATAAAAATGGAGTATTAATTTGAGCCATTTACTCACCAACGGATATGGTAATTACTCTAAATGGGCTATCAAGTAGGAGGATCCAAGAGGCTAATTTGTTTCTATTTTTGATACCTCCACCTTTCACCTCTTCCTTGCGCACGTATTTAGCCCAATATTTAAGACAATTCATGTTAGCCCATCAATCACCACAATTAAAAAGAATAAATAGTCTCTCTCCTTTTCAATGTGGGATTAAATATTTTCACTAACTCCTCATCTTCCATATTCACTCTCATATCTTTACATTTATGTTGTAACATTATTCATTTTAATTATTTAATATTAAAATGCTCCAACAGTAACTAACTCCTAAAGAAAAGGGCGGGAACCCAACTAATTACCCATTGATCACGCATCCAATAAGCTTATGACAAGTGTCCTAATCCTAACTGAATACAATTACACTCACATGATACTCACATGCCTCACTTAACCTCTTAATACAACAAGCAGGGCCAAATCGACCATTTACCACTTTTCGCGAAAATTATTAGGAACATACTACTGTTTGCAAAATAAGTAGCAATATACAACTTTTTTGAAACTCGAGTTCATGAAACTCGAGTTTGCTCTGTAAATCGAATTTTAAACACTTGAGTTTCATAAAAAAACTTGTGCTGATGTGGATTTTTTTTTTTTTTGAAAAAATGCCACATGGAACTCGAGCTTGGTAAACTCGAGTTCCATGCAACACAATACTCGAACTTACCAAGTTTGAGATCTTTGTAAATACAAAACTCGAGTTTATTGCTCTTTTTTTTTTCCTTCTATGGTACTCAAGCTTCCCAAGCTCGAGTTACTCGTAATATGGAACTCGAGTTTGGTAAACTCGAGTTCCTTATACTTTTTTTTTTCCCGAAAATTAACAAATAAACACAGACATAAAAATAAGAAATTTTTTTCATTTGAACACACAAACATATGTTTTTATTTATTTAAATAGAAGCATTGTAAAAAATAGAAATTTCAACACACTGAGAAGTTTAAGCTACATATTGTTACTTTATCAATCCTGTTCCAAAAGAAGTTTAAACTTTAACTTCTTTCAGTGTGCCCATGACTGAAATGGAGTGAGATTTTTCTTTTACATGTTCTAGTTTCTCATTGTAACCCCCAATATTTTAACCAATTTGACCATAACGCTTCCGAGAAGTTAGAAATTGATGAGTGTGTTAAAACTGAATGAACAAGGGGTATGAGTGGCCTAAAAATTAATATTTTGAAATCAAAATTTCTATATTTTACAATGTTTCTATTTAAATAAATAAAAACATATGTTTGTGCATTCAAATGAAAAAAAAAATACTTCTTTTTATGTTTATGTTTATTTGTAGATTATCGGAAAAAAAAGTATAAGGAACTCGAGCTTACCAAACTCAAGTTCCATATTACAAGGAACTCGAGCCTGGGAAGCTCGAGTACCATATAAGAAGGAAAAAAAAAGAAAAAAAAAAGAAAAAGAAAAAAAGAGCAATACGCTCAAGTTTTGTATTTACAAAGAACTCAAGCTTGGTAAGCTCGAGTATTGTGTTGCATGTAACTCGAGTTTACCAAGCTCAAGTTCCATGTGGCATTTTTTCAATAAAAAAATCCACGTTAGCACAAGTTTTTTTTTAATGAAACTCGAGTGCTTAAAACTCGATATACAGAGTAAACTCGAGTTTTAAAAAAGTGGTATAGTGCTACTTATTTTGCAAATAGTGGTATGTTGCTAATAATTTTTGCGAAAAGTGGTAAATGGCCAATTTGGCCGTAGTGCTTTTCTTATTGTTGTTTATTTCCAAATGATTACAAAATTCATAAAACAAAATTGATTAAAATGTGGATGGCTCACGGGTTCATTAGGTCTTCAAGTCCAAATCAATGCTTGGAAGATATTGGTCATGAGTATTTTATGGATTTGCTTTGGAGATCATTCTTTCAGGAAGTTGAGGAAGATGAGAGAGGTAATATACTACAATTTAAAATGCATGATCTTGCAAAATCAATAGCAGCATTTGATAGCACCACTTTTTATTCAAAAGGGGAAGATATTCATGAAAAAACACATCGTGTATCACTTGATAGAACGTTTTTCTTATCATCAGGATTTCCAATCTCGTTGAATAAAGCAAGCAGGATAGGAACATTTCATTTGCCATGTGAATCAAGATATGAATATGCAGGCTTGGATGAGTCAACTTGTAATGCAATTGTTTCAAGTTTTAAGTTCATACGCTATTGTAGTTGCTGCTGGAGCTACTGGAGCTTCTGTTGGAGTTGTTACAGCTTCTGCTGGAGGTGTTACAGCTTCTGTTGGAGCTGTTGCAACTTCTGCAGGAGCTATTGCAGCTTCTGCTGGAGGTGTTATAGTTATTGCTGGAGCTATTGCAGCTTCTGCTGGAGCTGTTGCTAGTATTTTTGGCAAAGTTTCCTCTTTTGGAAAGTTATGTGTTTAGACTATGGTTTTATTACAATATAATCTTGGTAAGTAATAAACTAGTTGGTTAATATTTGAAGAAGTTTTAGAAATGTAATTATGGTTCTTTGTGTTTTTACCAAATCTTGGAGAGCAAGGAGAGTATTTAATGCTAGATATGAGATATTAATATAGATTTAGCCATGTGCTTGGGATTGATTTAAATGAAAATAATAATATAATTAATATAAAATGATATAATTACATTTTTAAACTTATATTATATGATGGACATTAATTTTTATGTAAAGAGAATGGGGGGTTTTATCATTTGAAATGTTATGTGATATGAGAGGCTTACCAAATGTTACCTATTGCACACTAACTTGTCAGAGTTTAGGGAATTGGGGAAGACATGCCAAACAACATGTTTTCCTTTATCAACTTTGAACCACTGGAGATTTATTGTACATACTTCTTGGCTCTCCAAATCACGACTCCCAAAATTCTCCTGATGAGACTCATGAGCTTGGATCATGAGCCAAAAATGAGATGATGTGCTATGAGCTTGAACCATGGGCTTTGACACCTTTTTTGTGTAAATATGGGCTCTTTTGGGCTTTAAAAGGGATTTTCCCAAAATCCATGATAACGTTGATGTGGTGCGGGTTGCCAATGAAATAAAGCCATGTGGTGTGAAAAATATGTCCTCAACAAAGAGTTTTTTATAATTCAATAGTTGGGGATGAGGGATTTGGAACTTGGGCGTCGCTTTTAGAAGCTTTTAGAAAAATTAGGAGGTGTTAGTTAAAGCTAAAAGACTCCTGGCATATATCTTTAGTTTAAAACTAGTGTATAACCCGTGCATATGCACGATACAATTAAAAAAAAAATTACAAATGTATGCAAATCAAGCTTCATGTGAGAATTTTTTTATTATGAAATATCTTGATTCAATCTCTGGCTCTTTGCAATCACAGATGTATGCATTTGATAATTTGGCTTGCAAAAAAATTAGGGATCAATATCTTGGCCGCTTACTTATTAATAGTTAGCTCCACTTATTGAACAAATTTACATGCCCCTTAAATTACCAAAGTATCTTTATGATTAAAATTTATTCTTATATTTTTTTTTTTTTTTTGAGAAGAAAATTTGTAGTTAACATCTTCTAATTGTCAAATGGATTTTTCTTACCCGTTTCTATTTGGTGGGGAAACACAATTTTGTTCCTTGAACTCTGCACTAAAAGCTCTAAAATTGAGCCAATTGATTTCAATTGTAAATGTTGATTAGTTCAAGGTCTAGAGACACAGTGTGCCCTTCTTGCCAAGAAAAGGCACCATCCTAGCTTAAAAAATCTTTATGCCTTGCCGAGGACAGATTTGTGCTTGATTTTTGATATATGACTAGTAGGTATTGTTGTTATCATAGTATGTTCCGCAATCACTTCAAGTGAAATAGATGCGGCTATTTTGAAGATACATCCATTAAACTACATCCACATATTGTATGGTATCTTATTCTAAATTAACCCAAAAAATTATAGAAATAAGAAAATGTGAATAGCACAATTGATAATTTAGTGAGCGTTTGGATTTGCATTTTCTCCACCTGCATTTGCGTTTTTTTTTTTAGTGCCTCTTGCACTGTTCATGGGACATGAATAGTGCATTTAGGCTTATGAACAGTAACCCGCACTGTTCATGCACGAGGATTACACTATGCAAAGACATTGTGCACTGTTCATGCACTGTTCACGCACTGTTCATGGGACCCACAACCACTTTATTCAGAAAAAAAAATTTAAAAATGGGTCCTACGGTACTATTTACACATTTAAAAATTATTTTGTTACAGTGTTTTCAATTTTCAGTTTTTAGTTAAATAAACTGTATCCAAACGGACCCTTAATCCCTAAACCAAATGGCAATTGACTGAAACTTGTGTTTGGGATCCACAAAGGCTAGTTTGCCAGACCATTCAAAACTACGGCCCATAGGCCTATTAGTGCATTCACTGGATTACTTGGATTGGCCCATTAACCCTTCTCTTGAACGATGGTGGCCACTCTTTCACTCTCTCAACTTTTGATTGTGGATATTTTTTTGGCTTGATTTAATTTTATTTATTTTTTTACATATCATTGGTTTTTTCCCTGTTCTTGATAGAAATCGAAGTCCAAATTTCTTCATTGTTCTCTTCAGGAAATATAGAGTTTAATGAAAATATTTTCGTTTCAACAAGTTAACAACTCAATAATTGAATAGGTGATATATCTGGATGGCCTTGATTTCTAGCTGTGTATTAGAATAGATTAAAAATCGGCCCTTAGTGATATCGGGGTAGTGTTTGTTTAGTATCTTGGTGTTCATTGAAAACAAAAGTGCATCACTTGGACTTGATTTCTCCTTTCAAATCAATCAATAATCCATAATTAGATGGAAATTAATCAAGGAAGCCAAAAGCAACGTTGTGATAGCTTCAACTTTTTGTCATAAAGAGATCTGTCATCTGTAGAATTCTGGCATGTCTGACCCACTCAATTTAATTTCAGCTTTAATCAAGGAGAGAAATGTTTGTTTCTTTTGAAAAGATAAGAGAAATGTCGGCCCTTAGATATGACAGTTGAATATGAAAGCAAGTTAACAGTTATAATAGCAGACATTGCTTTAAGCTTCAATAATGCAGGGAAACACTTTCCCCAGTCTTTGCTTTCAATGCAGAGGGCCCTACCACCCTAGGCTCTAGGCTCTAAGGACGAGAAATTATTAGTCCACTGCTATAGATTTGGAGCTTCTAGTTAGTCAAGTTTGGTATTCAAGCGCAAGCGGTAAGTATCCATAGACTCGCTAATTTCTTATGCAACTTTGAAGTTTAAACAATGCAAACAATAATGCAAGAAGCCAAAAGCAACGACGTGATAGCTCCAACTTTTTGACATAATGAGCAAGTTAACTATTATAACAGCGGCCATTGCTTTAAGCTTCAATAATGCAGGGAAACACTTTTCCCATTGTTTGCTTTCAATGCAAAAGGGCCCTACCGCCCTAGGCTCTAAGGACGAGAAATTATTAGTCCACTGTTATAGATTTGGAGCTTCTGGTTAGTCAAGTTTGGTATTCATGCGCAACTGGTAAGTATCCATAGACTCGCTAATTTCTTGTGCAACTTTGAAGTTTAAACAATGCAAATAGTAATGCAAGAAGCCAAAAGCAATGTTGTGATAGCTCCAACTTTTTGACGTAATGAGCAAGTTAACTATTATAATAGCGGCCATTGCTTTAAGCTTCAATAATGCAGGGAAACACTTTTCCCATTGTTTGCTTTCAATGCAGATGGGCCCTACCGCCCTAGGCTCTAAGGACGAGAAATTATTAGTCCACTGCTATAGATTTGGAGCTTCTGGTTAGTCAAGTTTGGTATTCATGCGCAAGTGGTAAGTATCCATAGACTTGCTAATTTCTTGTGTAGCTTTAAAGTTTCGATCGAGCCAGGCCAAAATGCACCAATACATCTGCAGCCACTCGATTCCAACTTTACATGAATTACACAACCTTGAGCAAGCTTAACAGGACTAAACATATTGTTTTGATCATGGTTTTCTAACATTACACATTAGAATTCTAAATACATCAAATCCTAAGTCTTTAGAACCTAACAAACTCCCCCTTTGGCAATCCGTGACAAAGCACAAATTAAAAGCTCGAAGTTTAAAAATAAAAGCCCTTTACAAAAATAATGCCCATAAACATGAATTCAATCCTAACTACTATCCATCAGTTGCAAGTGTAGACAGCAGCTCAATTGAATCAACTTGTATATTCTTGAAATACTCAACAAACGCATAAACGCATGTGCGACAGAAAAACAGTAAATCAACAGATATGTAAACTAACTCTCCCCTTAAGTTAGATACAACAAAAATAAAACATTCTTGTATGATTCACACAACACATAATAAAGACATATATCAATGAATAACTCATAAATATAAATCAATAAGTGGTGAACACAAGAAACAAGAATCATATATCAATATAAATGTATCTCCCCCTAACATGAATAGCCCCAAAAAAATGATATACAAAGTGAAGTACCTAGATACAATCTAATATCTCCACTAGCTCCGCAAAACAAAAAAAAAAAAAAAAAAAAAAAAAAAAAAAAAAAAACTCCCCCTAACTACAAAAACTCCTCTACAAGTGTCAAAACTCTACTCCCCCTTTTTGTGACAGAATGCCAAAGGACAATCACATGCCATCATCAAAAGGTGGTGGTGAGGGCGAACGAAGATGCGCTAAGTTGGCTCGCAAAGCTCGAATCTCATCAAGCAAGTCCACCAAAATCTGACTATGAGCCGTCTGAACGGTCATGACAGTCTCCAAGGTACGACGTATATCGAAGTCATCTGAAGGAGGTGGAGGAATATCAGCAGCAGTAGCATCACCAACAGGATCAGCAACATCCTCACCAGCAGGACCTGTAGAAGAAGAAGGAGGAGGTGCGATACCAGAAGGCTCAGACCTAGGGTGTTTAGAGCTAGCTAGAAGATGAGCAGCCCTCTGTCTAAGAAAAGATGCACCTATGGGAGCAATAACATGTACGAGTTCAGAAGAAGAGAAATCATCTAGACCAAGATATAATAAAATCCTATGAATAAAAAGGGATGGACGAGAGCATGAGAGGATGATGAACTCCTATAAACTTCGTTCAAAGAACGAAAAAACAAGTGAGGAAAACTAATAGGAGCATCAGTACCAAGAGCATACAAAAAGACATACCGCTCGAGAGGAATTGTGTGAAGATGAGAAATGTGCCAAATAGAATGACATGCTATCCTAAAGAAGAGATAGTGCAACTCAGATAGCTCAGCAGTGGTGATCCTAGGATCAGAACCCCACTGGATAGTAGACCCAGTGATGTATGACATGACATCACTCAAAGGAGGAGACTCATCATAAGGGTAGACAAGGTGCTGGACGAAAGGTACCCCTAGAGCATCAGCCACTACAGTAGGAGCAATGGTGTACTCTACACCTCCTATCCAACTCTTTACCAAAGTGTTGGAATCATAGATGCGGATAGAGATGTTCGAAAAGAACTCTCTAATCAGGGTAGCTGGAGGAGGAGGATAAAAAATATCCAACAAAGGTAACCAACTCCGACGCTCAAAATTTGCCCTAATGGCAGGATCAAGCTCATCCAATACTACAGAACGCTCAGACCATATCTTTCTCCTAAGGTTCAACGTCTCAAAAATCTCTTGGTTTTTCTCACTAGGAAATTCTCACGGTCAAAAGAAGATGGGGGAGGAGAAGGTGGGGGAACAAACCTATGAGTTCTAGTCTTCCTAGGCATGATGCTAAGGAAAGGACAAAGACACAAAAAAGAAACAAAAGAACGAAAACAAAGCACAAACCAAGGGCAGACTGCAAGTTAGCCCAAAAAAATATATATATAAAACAAAATCTATATGATGCATGAACAATTACAATTCATGATGCATGTTCTAATGCAGTAAACTAAGTTCAATTTAAGTTCAATTTCACAAAATTGGCTTGAGCACAGAGTTTCAAAAAAAAACCCCAAAATTGAAAACCACTTGTTAGTATTTTGAAAAAATTTGACAAATTGATCATCACACAAGCTTGAATACATAATATAATGATCAATTACATTAATTCAACAAGCCAATTGCATCAATTGAACCCAATTTGAACAAATCCCTAATTTGGATCAATTTCAAACCCTAGAATTTTCAATTTTTCACAAAACACAAAATTGATCAAATTAAACCATCAATATCATGTTTATATCATGTCTCAACAAAAACCTAATGATCAATTTCACATAAAATGGCTTGAATCATGAAAAACCCCAAATAGGAATCGGTCCAAAAACTTCAAAGAGAAATGCATGAAAAATGCGTGAAACTTGAAAATAAAAGGAAAAAGCTGGGTAAAGTAGACATACCGGCCTTAGAGGACAAAAACCTTGCAAAAGATTTGGAAGAAAACGACAAAAAATTTGCTGAGTGAGCTTGCCGAGTCGGAGAGAGAGAAAAAGGTTTTGAAACTTTTTGAAAAAGTGATTTGAAAAAGTCAAGAACAGTTTTTTAAAAACCTGATTTGCGATATTCGATTGATCGAAAATTACATTCGATCGATCGAATCTGTTAGGTCACAATCTGAATGACCCCTTGTGATTAACCCTAATTAATTAATTTAGCCAAGTAATTAATTAATCAATTAATCATGCAATTTTATGGAAGCACAAACAAATCACCAATCAACTAGATATGCAGCGGAAAATAAATAACACGGTGATTTGTTTACGAATGGGGAAAACCCTAACGGCAAAAACCCCACCGGGTGATTTTCAAGTCACCACTCCCGAAACTCCACTATTATCAAATCAAGCGGTTACAAGTAAAGGAATCCCAAGTACCTTACCAACTTACAGTTGAACCCTTACCCCAATACCTAATTGGACTTGATCTGTAGTGACAGTCTCCACCTTTGATGCACAGCTCCCAAGTACGTGACTAACCAATGCGCGGATCCAAGTACGCGACTTCAGAACACCAACTGAGGAAGAATGGTTGGCTGCAAAGTTCTTCAGTTCATCCACTTGATGAATAGCAGGAAGATGCTTGGTTACAAAACCCTATGGTGCAAATACACAGCAACTTCTTGATGGAAGATGAACTAGGTCAAGAACTTCGTCTGTTGATCACAATTTGCTTAAACAGAGATTGCTCAATGATAATGCAACTTGTGTCACCCAAAACGGCTCTTAAAATAATCCTTTTATATGTTTAGGGTTAGAAGAAAAGAAAGCCCAAAAACATATTCACGGATCCCAAGAAAATCAGATTGGAATTCTGACTTTTTAAATCTTGACAGATAGCAGGTGTCGAGGTAGCTATCGAGAGGTGTCAAGCTTTAAAAACTTTGCACTTCAGCTTGCTTTTTCTTGGACAGACTTGATGACTTCAACACTTGACCTTGAAATATTGTTTCTTGAAGTATTAAAAACACCTAGAACTACCCAATTACAAGCAGAATGCGTTTTGTCAAAGGATTAGCCAATTTACATAACTAAGTGACATATGTTCTTTAACAAGTTAAAACATATATGTCCTAACAATCTCCCCCTTTGGCAATCCTTGACAAAACCACAACAAACAAATGAGCATATGAGAGAAGTCATAAATCACTCAACTCATATTCACTTGTTGAATACAATAAAATCTATTCTAACACAAACTCTTGAAAAACTTTGCAAGAAGAGAGCTTATGATAAGTAGACTTTGACAACCTGTATTTCTGAAACACTTTAAACAAAACTCATCAAGGCATCTTGTGTGAAACAGAAATAAATAGATTGCATACAAGTATAAAGAACATGTGTATAAAGATAGAAAAGAAACAACACATGAAGAGAGAGGTGAAAGAAACATATATCAACATATATAAGAGATAAGATAAGTACAATGTATGTAAAAATGGTCAAAGGACCTCATATACAAGACCAATGTATCTAAGAGATAAGAAAAAATACATATAGCCTCACTACATCCCTCAAAAAAAATGACAACACTCCCCCTATCAAAAATGTCCTATACTAACTCTCCCCCTAAGATGACCACTCTCATAGCCCAAAACTACTCCCCCTTTTTGTCACGAGTGACAAAGGGTAGAGTGTCATGTAGACATCTCATCGGCAGAGCTAGCATCCCCATCATCATCATCATCCTCATCATCCTCAGAATCTGACGCTGCTGGAGTAGATAGTGAAGGAGTAGCCTCTGGAGCAAATCCACCCATGATCGCCTGCCGTCGTGCAATACGACCCACACGACCATTCACCTGATACAGCTCAGTAGAGAGTGTATCAAGACGAGTGTCCATGCGCTGCAGCTGTGCCATGATATCACCAAGGGATACATCACTCGAAGAGGAAGAAGGAGCAGATGTAGATGGAGCTGATCTGGATGGTGCTGAACGGGAGGGAGGAGTGGCACCTGGCTGTCTCGACCTGAACTGCGCCTCACTACGTTTTACGGTAGCGGTATCTATGGCAGATATGTGTGTGAAGTGGTCGGACACAGGAAAGGGAACGGAAAAATGGCGTAGAATCCGCGTGATAGCAGAAGGAAAGATGAGCTTATCACGGGACGCCAAATCAAGATAAACCTCTATGATAGACCGGATGAAGTGAGAAGGGAAGTCTATGGTCAGATGCTCAAGTAGAAAAAGCAAAAATTGAGCACGAGGCTCTGTGATAGAGTTATAGTAAGAAAGAGGATGGAGAACAAAAGTCATCACCATGTTAATGAATCTAGGACCTTTAGCAAAAGGCCTACATGATGTGAATTGATGCTCACCCCAATCAGCAGGGCGCTCACAAAAAGCAGAAATGAGCTCATCTTTGGACACAGTCCTCAGATGCTCACAAGAGGGGTAATCTGGAAACTCTATCCTAGGTACCCTAAGTACATCCGCAACAAGTTGCGGTGTGACAGGAATGCGCATACCTCGAACGCGAGTAGAAAAATGAGGTACTGAAAGATCAATCCCGTGCATGTTGGAGTAGAACTCCTGTATCAGCACGAGAGGGCAAGTGACCGGGATGTCACATAGTGACCCCCATCCCCTACTGTGAATGACAGAGGGAAGGTCAGTGTCGGCGAAGTCCGCCAGAATGACTTGGCGTTCAGAATGAACACCTCGTCGAGAAAAGTTCTCCGAAAATGCCTTATGAGCATCTCCATCACGGAACCAAACATTAAAGGGAGCAGAATCAGAAGAAGAGGAAGCTCCAGAACGCAAAGGGTTCCGAGCGGGAGTGGATTTACGTTTGGGTGCCATAGACACTACTAACGTAAAAGAATGAGAAAGAGATAGAGAGGGAGACAATCAGAAAAGTACCAACACAGTTTAAATATATCAAATATGTTGAACAAGAAGTACGTATGCATGGGAATGCATGAGCATGTGACATGCAAAGGAAAAAAAACTTCATGGGCTCAGCCCAATCCAATCCTAGCAGCACACAAACATAAAGCACACATCTAAATGCATGTAAATATTATTATAATGCAAATGAAATGCAATGTATGACATTTTGAAATCATCTAAGTACAAACCCAACCCAAAATTTCAATAAGAACTCAACAATTTTGAAAAACCCCAAATTTTTATGAAAAATCCCAAAAACTAGGTTTTCAAAACATGAAATGCATGAAAAAGGAAGAGACAAGAGATCTTACCAAGTGATTTGAGCAAGAAATGATCAAGATCCAAGAGGGTTGAAGATTTGAGTGAAAGGAGAGTGAAAGGGAGATGATCAAACACGGAGAGATCGAGAGAAATCGAGTGAGAAATGAAGAAAATCGCGATCTGCACTTAAATAGGCACCTCAGTAATTCTCGACAGCTGAGGTGTCGAGAGGTATCGAGGAAGCTGTCGAGGAAGGTATCGAGGATAATGCCTTCGACAGATGCAGGTATCGAGAGGTATCGAGATGCAAGAAGAGATTCAGATACGAGAAGCTCGATCGATCCAACAGGTGTCGAGAATCTATCGAGAGGACAGAGACAATCTCGATCGATCCATCAGGTGTCGAGGAGGTGTCGAGATTGCGATAAGAAACAACATGAGAAGCTCGACAGATGACCAGGTATCAGGGAGGTGTTGAGGAAGGTGTCGAGACAGCAGAAAAATGCAATTTTTTTCGAGAAGGAAAAAACACAGACATGAATGCAATCCAACACACATCTCTACCAAAGATCCACTCAACATTTAAACCTCTCAAAAACATCTCTCAACAAGAAAATAAGCACAAGGATCATGCAAAACACACACACACACACACTAAACAAGTCTAACCAATTTTATATTTCAAAAACAAGTTATGACAGTTTAGTGAGTATACATTAGCACATGTAAACACTTGTGATGGCCAAATCACATTGTACCTGCACATGTATCAAAAGTAGCAAAGAATATTGCGTGTTGTGTGTGAAAAAAAAACATCGCAAGATTGCATATGTGTATAGATGTTATGACGATCTGAGATATGAGAAAATAACTTTTAACTCACACACAATCATAACTGTTTGATGGGGACTATCACCTTCGAGATACATCCTATGACTCCCACATCTCCTAGAAAACACGCTTGCAATCATGTTTAAAGCATTTTTAATCTTTTTGCTTTTTATTTTCTTTGCATATTTTCTTTTATTTTTGCATATCATACATGGATATATAAAAGAGAGAAAAGAAATACCCAAGATGTTAAGCATTGACATTGCACTTTTGCTATGCCGAAGCATACAGATGTCTTTGACACTGCACTTTTGCTATGCCGAAGCATACAGGTGTCTATGACACTGCACTTTTGCTATGCCAAAGCATACAGGTGTCATACAATGATTGGCAGGCAACAGTGGTGAGATGGTCATTTATGCCTTTCTCTTAGGATTTTCTAGTCCTACCCGTCAAAAAGAGTGATATGAGTGTTAAGTTTTAAGAGATAACTTAATCTTACTCATCACAAACAAGAGCCAAAAAGCTCACTTGCTTAGTTGTGCATAGAGATGCTCATCTAAGCTACAAGAGATACAAAGTTTAGAAAACTTTGTTTCATTGGCCATCCAAGGTACACAAGTACCAAAGTACACAAAACACACACTGTTTTTGTATTTTTCAATTTTTCAATTTTTTTTATTTTTATATTAAAAACAAAATAAGCAAAAATGAAAATAAACAAACAAAAACATGTTATCAAAGCAAAGAAAAAACTAGACTGACTCAGCAGAAAAGAAAAACACACAAGCAATGCAACAAACAAGAAAAACAAGAAGGGAGAAGAAAGTGATGAAATCACTTGGAGTCCTTTTTCTTCCACTCCTTGGAAGAACCTTTCCTTTGATAGAATCCTTGAACAGGCGGTGAGGGGGAAGAATTTAAACCGTTCAAGTTTGAAAGGAACATGAGGGCTTTTAGAAGATCTCCAAGAGGAGCAAGAGAGGATTGAAGCTGATTTTGGCTTCCAGATGCTATCATGCCATTGCTTTGTTGAGTGGCTAACCACTTATAGCAATTTGGTCGAGTGTGACCGGCAGCTCCACAATAATGACAGGGATGCTGCTTCTTTTGTTTAGGCTTTTGAGAGTTAGCCTTCTTAGCCCTAGGGTTTTTAGCATCTTTCTTGTCTAGCTTAGGGGGTTCTCCTAAGATAGATTTTCCCTTGTCTAAGTTCTTACTAGCTAATTTAGTCTTAACATCAATGTTCTCAATTTCAATGTTATTAGCAGGAGGAACAAAAACAGTATTGCTAGTAGAAGCAGAATTAAAGAAAGAAATACCATACCCCAAACCAGTTCGATCCGAAGCAGGTTTCTGATTGCTAAGCATCTCATCAAGCTTTGCACTTGAGGTCCTCTCCAGTTGAGCTCTGACTTGAAACAGTTCCACTTCAAGCTTCTTGGTCTTCTCAGCCAAAAAGTTGTTCTCAAATCTCAGTGCTCCAATAGTTTGATTCGCCTCATCAAACTTCGTGGACAGCTCTTCACGATCGAGTTCCACTTCACTGAGCTTCTTGGTGGCCAGCCTATATAATTTCTCATGCTTTTCAGAGAGCTTGTAAAGCTTCTCATAGGCTGAATGGATATCATCTTGATCATCCATCTTCTCAAATTTGGACACCACCAATTCTTCTTTTTCATCCACTTCTTCAACAATCCCTTCAGTAGGATTGACTGTGGCAGTGAAGGCATTTAAAATTCCGTCATCTTCATTGTCGGAATCATCTTCAGGCTCAGTGTCACTTAGGGTTACAGCAAGGGCCTTGCTTTTCCCTATGCTCTTCAGATATGTAGGACACTCATGTTTCATGTGTCCGAACCCATGACACCCAAAACACTTTGGTCCTGTGGGAACAGTATACTGACCGCCCTCCTTAGCATCCTTCTTCCCTTTGTCTTGGCTTTTGAACTGAGAAGAACTGAACTGCCTGCGGTCCTTGTCGAAGTTCCTTCCATTGGCATTCTTCATAAACTTTTTGAACTGCCGAGTGATGTAGGACTTCATCTTGGAATCTTCATCATTAGAAGACTCATCTGTATCACTGCTCTTCGCCTTCAAGGCCATGCTTTTGCCTTTGTTGGACTTGCCAATCCTGGATAACCCTATCTCATAGGTCTGCAAGTTTCCAACCAGCTCAGTCAAAGGAATCTTGTCTATATCCTTTGATTCCTCAATTGCCGTAATCTTGGCATGAAATCTCTCAGGTAGAGATCTGAGCACCTTCCTTACAATCTTGGGTTCAGGGATGGTTTCCCCAAGATTGAAGGCTGAGTTCACTATGTCCTTGAGCTTGGCATAGAACTCATCAAATGACTCATCCTCCTCCATCTTAATTTCTTCAAAGCTTGTCGTGAGCCTCTGAAGCTTTGAGTCTTTGACAGCCTTTGTGCCTTCATAGGTTGTCTGGAGGATGGTGCAAGCCTCCTTAGCAGTTTCAGTTGAGGATATCTTCTTGAACTCCTCATTGATGACTGCGCTAAAAAGGGCATTCAACGCTCTGCTGTTGAAGTTAGCCGCCTTGATCTTAGGATCATCCCAATCGGCCGGATCTTCTGTTGGCTTAGTCCAGCCAATCTCTACAGCTTGCCACACTTTTTCATCTAAAGACTGCAAGAAAGCTCTCATGCGTACTTTCCAGTATGCATAGTTAGTGCCATCAAATAAAAGAGGTATAATTAAAGATTGTCCTCTATCCATGACAAACAAGGGTCAATGGATCAACACAGCAAAGATTAAACCCTAATCAGAGTGTGCCTGCTCTGATACCACTTGTTAGGTCACAATTTGAATGACCCCTTGTGATTAACCCTAATTAATTAATTTAGCCAAGTAATTAATTAATCAATTAATCATGCAATTTTATGGAAGCACAAACAAATCACCAATCAACTAGATATGCAGCGGAAAATAAATAACACGGTGATTTGTTTACGAATGGGGAAAACCCTAACGGCAAAAACCCCACCGGGTGATTTTCAGGTCACCACTCCCGAAACTCCACTATTATCAAATCAAGCGGTTACAAGTAAAGGAATCCCAAGTACCTTACCAACCTACAGTTGAACCCTTACCCCAATACCCAATTGGACTTGATCTGTAGTGACAGTCTCCACCTTTGATGCACGGCTCCCAAGTACGTGACTAACCAATGCGCGGATCCAAGTACGCGACTTCAGAACACCAACTGAGGAAGAATGGTTGGCTGCAAAGTTCTTCAGTTCATCCACTTGATGAATAGTAGGAAGATGCTTGGTTACAAAACCCTATGGTGCAAATACACAGCAACTTCTTGATGGAAGATGAACTAGGTCAAGAATTTCGTCTGTTGATCACAATTTGCTTAAACAGAGATTGCTCAATGATAATGCAACTTGTGTCACCCAAAATGGCTCTTAAAATAATCCTTTTATATGTTTAGGGTTAGAAGAAAAGAAAGCCCAAAAACATATTCACGGATCCCAAGAAAATCAGATTGGAATTTTGACTTTTTAAATCTCGACAGATAGCAGGTGTCGAGGTAGCTATCGAGAGGTGTCGAGCTTTAAAAACTTTGCACTTCAGCTTGCTTTTTCTTGGACAGACTTGATGACTTCAACACTTGACCTTGAAACATTGTTTCTTGAAGTATTAAAAACACCTAGAACTACCCAATTACAAGTAGAGTGCGTTTTGTCAAAGGATTAGCCAATTTACATAACTAAGTGACATATGTTCTTAAACAAGTTAAAACATATATGTCCTAACAGAATCAACTCGAGACTCCTAAAAGGATTTTAAGCACATTTTCGATCGATTGAAAAACAGAATGGATCGATCGAAACAGGCAGAGGCTTACAAAAATTCTTGAGAAAAAACACAGTTTAAAAAAAAAAAAAAAAAAACACATTTTGTGCACAAACTCCTCAAAGCATTAAAGTTGATGAACAAAATGCGTGAGTATGAGATGAAATGCTTTTTCAAAAACCCAAGTTTTAAGCCCGGTTTTTCAAAGAAAATTTCAGCCATTCTCCTTTTAAATTCTCAAGCAAAAAAAAAAAAAAAAATGTTTTGCATAATACTCAAGCTAATTTCAAACTTGGTTGGTCAGACCAAAAACACACATAATAACATGTACAGTGTTTAGCAAAGAGTAACTTGTGTAGTGTGTGCAACTAGCAAAAGCTTGAGATACATGTGAGGTGATATGTGAATAGAAATCAAACACAAAGTCTACAAAATTCATCACATAGAATTTGAAAGAGACTATCACCAAAAGAGTTACATCATATAACTCCCACATCTCCTAGATCATAAGCTTGCAATCATGTAAGTTTCTTGAATTTTGCCTCATAATATATACACCAATTTTAATTATGTGATTTGTCATCAAGCCAAATAGTACACACCAATTTTAAGCATTAAGCATTTAAACCGAGGCTTCACTTTATGTTCTTTTTGTGCATGTGCTACACTTTCTCGAGCACAGAATCTTAAGATATGCACTAAGGTGTTCATGATTAGATAGTGAACAGTGGTGAGATGGTTATTTATGCCTTTCTCAAAAGGATCAAGTCCGACAGTCAAATAACATGTGACTTCAAGATTAAGACAAAGTGATAAACACCATAAACATCTTTCCCACACAACATGCACTACAAAGCTTCAACTAGTCAAGTGCAATAAATAAGCTCATCAAAGCTAAACAGGGTATAAAGACATGTTATGTGTAAATAAATTGACCAACCTTGTTTCCAAAAACCAAGAAAAATAAAGCCAAACACAATTTGCTTTCCTCCTTTTTTTTTTTTTTTTTTTTTTAAATTTAAAAGAGAAAACAAAAATAAATCCTAGAATGAAATGCATGAATGTTGTGCAATGCAAGTCCTAGAAAAAAAAACAACACAAAAACCAAAGAACAATGGTCACAAAAGAATAGAGCAATGAAGCACAAGGACCAAGAAAACCAAGAATGATCAGGGAACCAGAATCACACCAATTACTTGACGAAGTGTCTCAAACTTATTTCCATCAAGAGGTTTGGTGAAGATGTCATCATTCTGACGTTCAGTAGGGATGTACTCAAGAGAGACAATCTTTCTTTCAACAAGATCCCTAATAAAGTGATATCTAATCTCTATGTGTTTAGCCTTAGAGTGTTGAATAGAATTTTTAGAGATATCAATAGCACTAGAGTTATCACAGTAGACTACCATGGTGTCTTGTGATATCCCATAATCATTCAAAAGCTTTTTCATCCAAAGAAGCTGTGAGCAACAACTTCCAGCAGCAATATATTCTGCCTCTGCAGTAGACAAAGACACAGAATTTTGCTTTTTGCTCATCCAAGCAACAAGATTGGCTCCTACATAAAAACACCCACCAGTGGTGCTTTTTCTATCATTAGCATTACCAGCCCAATCAGAATTAGAAAATCTAGCAAGAGATAGATTAGACTCTTTGCTGTAAAATAGCCCATACTCACAAGTTCCACCTGCATATTTTATGATTGTTTTAACAGCATTCAAGTGTGAAACCTTAGGATTAGATTGAAATCTAGAACAAACACCAACACTAAAAGCAATATCAGGCCTACTAGCAGTCAAATACAAAAGGCATCCAATCATGCTTCTATATAGTGTAACATCAACAGACTCACCTAATTGATCACTTGTTAATTATGCATTTACAACCATTGGTGTTCTGGCATGGACAGCCTTGTCCAGTCCAAATCTCTTGACTAGATTTCTAGCATACTTGGCTTGGTTGATGTAGATTCCAGAGTCCATTTGCTTCACTTGCAATCCCAAGAAGTAAGTTAGTTCACCAACCATGCTCATTTCAAACATCGCCTTCATTTCATTTATGAAGAGAGTAGTGTCTGCAGATCCTCTTTTGAAACCATGCTCAGTGAGATAGGCAGTCAATCTATCGTACCAAGCCCTAGGAGCTTGTTTCAAACCATAGAGGGCTCTCTTCAACTTGAAGACATCATCCGGTCTGTGAGGATCAACAAAACCCTTTGGTTGTTCAACATATACTTCTTCTAGCAGCATCCTATTCAAGAAAGCACTCTTGACATCCATTTGATACAACTTGAAGTTTAGATGGCTTGCTATGGCCAACAGTATTCTAATGGATTCCAATCTTGCTACTAGTGCAAAAGTCTCATCAAAGTCAACTCCTTCCACTTGTGTGTATCCTTGAGCAACAAGTCTTGATTTATTTCTAATGACGGTGCCATGTTCATCTGACTTGTTCTTAAAGATCCATTTAGTTCCAATTACATTTACTTCCTTTGGTCTAGGAACTAATTCCCACACATCATTCCGAACAAATTGATGAAATTCTTCATGCATGGAATTTATCCAATCAGCATCTTGAAGTGCTTCATCCACTTTCTTTGGTTCAAATTGGGATAGATAGCATAAGTGAGTAATCACATTTAAGGCTTTTGATCTCAATCTCATGTTATCATTCAGACTACCCAATATATTAGTGGCAGGACGATTCAATTTGACTCTAGAGGATGGACCTTTTACCAAAGATGTGGAGGTACCTTTCTATTCTGAGGGAGGACTAAACTCACTGTGTGCTTGTTGAGTTTCATGAACCAGAGTGGATGGTTCTGAACTTGATGGTACTAAAACTGCATCATTCAATAGCAACAGCTCTTCCTCACTATGTTTTACCACATAATCAGCAGGAAGTGAATCATCAACTTCTAAAGGCTTATCTTGAACAGGAGCAGTGTTTTCTGAATGTTCCTCTGAACATACTTCATTATTGATCACAACATTTGAAGATTCCATGACTGTTTTGGTTCTTAGATTGTGCACTCTATAAGCTCTACTAGTGAAAGAGTATCCTAGAAAGTATCCTTTATCACTTTTTGCATCAAACTTTTCTAGGTTCTCTCTGTCACGCAAAATATAACAGTCACTGCCAAATACCCTAAAATATTTTACAACAGACTTCTTCCCTCTCCAGAGTTCATAGGGAGTCTTCTTCAAATTAGGTCTGAAATACACCCGATTGAGTATGTTGTTAACAGTCTCCCCCCAGAAGGATTTTGGCAACTTCTTATTGTGTAGTATGACTCGTGCCATCTCCTGAACAACCCTATTCTTCCTTTCCACTATTCCATTTTGTTGAATTGTCTTGGGTGAAGAGAACTCTTGATGTGTGCCTTGATCATTGTAGAAAGTAGCCAGCTTGGTATTCTCAAATTCTCTTCCATGATCACTTTTAATTCTGGTTATCATAGTATCTTTCTCAACCTGCAGTTTCTTGCACAGATGTATCATCTTCTCAGGAGCTTTAGCTTTATCTTTCAAAAGCACAACCCAAGTATATCTGGTAAAGTCATCCACAACAACTAGAATATACTTCTTTCCACCTAAACTCTGAACTCTGGCAGGACCCATAAGATCAATGTGTAATAACTCTAGATGTCTTGAAGTTTGAACACTAGCTACAGACAGATGTTTGGATTTTACTTGTTTTCCTATCTGACATGGTCCACAAATGTTCTTTTCTATCTTCTCAAACTTAGGTAAACTAATAACTGCATCACACTTGGAAATCTTCTCTAATTGCTTATGACTTGCTTGCCCCAACCGTTGACGCCACAACTCAACTTGATCAATCTTAGCACTAAAACACTTTTTGTTTACACTTTGTGTTATACCATAACAGTTATCAGCTATCCTTATACCAACACACATACAGTCACCTCCCCCATCAAGTATCTCAAATTCATACTTAGTGAAGAGAACATTCAGCCTATTATCACAAATTTGACAATATTGAGTAAGTTGGCCTTCAATCCATCAACATTCCAGACATCTTCAAAAACTGGTAACCCTGGAATGTCCACAGTACCAATGCCTCTGATTATAGATTTGCTTCCATCTCCAAAAGTGACCATCCCAATCTTTCCTTCAAAGAGTGTCTTGAACAAGCCTTTGTTTCCTGTCATATGCCTGGAACAACCACTATCCAAATACCAAAGACAAAAATCACGTGCATTTAAGGCGATTAAGGCAGTATAACACAGATAATTATTATCACATGTGATTCGACCAAGATGCTCAAGAAAAGATTTAGTAAAATCAACAAGATATAAAAACAACAAGTAGGCATGTTGACATATAAGCAAAAAGATTTTCCAAGAATCCATGACAATAGGGGTCAAGGATCAGCTCAGAGATCAAAAGATCTACAACAAGAGAGCTACCCGCTCTGATACCACTTGTTAGGTTTTTAGACCACTTAAAACACAACAATTGGATTAACCTAGTTTATTAGCCAAGTGATTAACTTAGTCAAATTATACAAATCTAGGTTAACACAATCAAATAATCATATCAAAAAATAAAGCAGCGGAAATATAAAGAACACAATGATATGATCACCCAGGAAAACCAAACTGGTAAAAAACCTGGGGAGGATTTAACCTAGCTATCCTCAAGGTAAACTTGAATCCACTATATGAAAGAATCGAAGTTCATACAAAAGGACTTACAAGCACCCATGCTCGACTTCCTAATGCCACCCACTAGTAGAACTTACTGACACGACCACGTGCAAGCTTCGAATCCACGGACTCCTTCTTTCTTGCATTCTCCAATCAAGTACAAGCACTCCTACTTGTGTTTCTTTAAGCTCCAATGGCAGCAACTGAGTTGATCATTAAGGTGTTGATAATATCTCTACCTTGAAAACCCTAAATTTATGTGAAGGAAAGCTCCTCAAGGATCTTATAAGAGATTCACACAAACCGCAAAATATGAGCAACAATACAACCAGCGCAACTCTAAAAACGTGGCTAGGGTTTTGCCTTATATACCTAGGGAAAAAACATAAAACCCTAAACGTTTAATGAGATAGGGCTGAGTTGGGAAATTCTGCAAAAAAAAAAACATTCTGGCCAACTTTCAATCAATCAAGTCTATCCTTCAATCGACCGAGCCAGGCCGAAATGTACCAATACATCTGCAGCCACTCTATTCCAACTTTACATGAATTACACAACTTTGAGCAAGCCTAAACAAGACTAAACATATTGTTTTGATCATGGTTTTCCAACATTACACATTAGAGTTCTAAATACATCAAATCCTAAGTCTTCAGAACCTAACAGAAAGAATGAAACCAATACCAGCTTATCGCCAACCGTGCTTCCTACCAACTCCGCCAACCCCAGACGGGGTTATTTATTTAGCCGCACCTGAACCCGTAACTACTGCATCTACTCGGCCTACTTCTTATGCCGACTTCGCCAGCCTCGCGGGAGTATACAATGGCAACTTCCTAACACTCATGCTTGATCGTGAGACTGCCTCTTAAACGTCCAATGGCGTGTTGCTCTGACTTGAGCTATGCAAGAGTGAGATCCCCCTTGATCCTTGCCGGATGTGCCTAACGGTTGCCCATAATACGTTCACTTGGGGAATTCTTACTCCAACTGTTCCAAGAATATCTGCTAGTTGAACCCCATCCAGTAGACTCCCTGTTTCGCTCATCCCCTTCGTCAGCTGTTTGATCGGGATACTATTATCGAGGTTCCTAAATTTGGAATGGATGGTGGATCGTAGGTGGCAAGCAGTTATATGGCTACGGTGCTTTACCTGTAGATGCTTCTTCAGCTCTCGCAAGAATTGTATGGGAGTTGTCCTCAAAGGGACTTCCTGAATGATTGTACTGAGGAATTCTATCGTACTCTGTGCAGCTATTGTTGTTGATCCTCCAGAGCCTACCCAAAGGTTCAAGCCAGATTGTAGGAAGTGGGCGATACATTTTTGTATTTCTATGAGAAGCTCTATGGAACCCACGATTCCCATTAGTAAGTTGTCGGCATATCGCGCATAACAAATCCTTATAAAGTAATGGGTTTTTAAGGGGGCCAGCTTACGGGCCAAGCGTCTTTCGGACCTGATAACTAGTCTCACCTCCCCGTCTAGTAGATTATCAGAAAAAAAAGTATAAGGAACTCAAGCTTACCAAACTCGAGTTCCATATTACAAGGAACTCTAGCCTGGGAAGCTTGAGTACCATATAAGAAGAAAAAAAAATAAAAAATAAAATAAAAGAAAAAAAAAACAGAGCAATACGCTCAAGTTTTGTATTTACAAAGAACTCAAGCTTGGTAAGCTCGAGTATTGTGTTGCATGGAACTCGAGTTTACCATGCTCAAGTTCTATGTGGCATTTTTTCAATAAAAAAATCCACGTTAACACAAGTTTTTTTTTTTTTATGAAACTCGAGTGCTTAAAACTCGATTTACAGAGTAAACTCGAGTTTTAAAAAAGTGGTATATTGCTACTTATTTTGCAAACAGTGGTATGTTGCTAATAATTTCTGCGAAAAGTGGTAAATGGCCAATTTGGCCGTAGTGCTTTTCTTATTGTTGTTTATTTCCAAAGGATTACAAAATTGATTAAAATGTGGATGGCTTAAGGGTTCATTAGGTCTTCAAGTCCAGATCAATGCTTGGAAGATATTGGTCATGAGTATTTTATGGATTTGCTTTAGAGATCATTCTTTCAGGAAGTTAAGTAAAATGAGAGAGGTAATATACTACAATTTAAAATGCATGATCTTATGCATGATTTTGCAAAATCAATAGTAGCATCTGATAGCACCACTTTTTATTCAAAAAGGGAAGATATTCATGAAAAAACACGTCGTGTATCATTTGATAGAACATTTTTCTTATCATCAGGATTTCCAATCTCGTTGAATAAAACAAGCAGGATAAGAACATTTCATTTGCCAAGTGAATCAAGATATGAATATGCAGGCTTGGATGAGTCAACTTGTAATGCAATTGTTTCAAGTTTTAAGTTCATACACTATTGCAGTTGCTGCTGGAGCTATTGGAGCTTCTGCTGGAGGTGTTACAGCTTTTGTTGGAGCTGTTGCAACTTTTGCTGGAGCTATTGCAGCTTCTGCTGGAGGTGTTATAGTTATTGCTGGAGCTATTGCAGCTTCTGCTGGAGGTGTTATAGTTATTGCTGGAGCTATTGCAGCTTCTGCTGGAGCTGTTGCTAGTATTTTTGGCTAAGTTTCCTCTTTTGGAAAGTTATGTGCTTAGACTATGGTTTTATTACAATATAATCTTGGTAAGTAATAAACTAGTTGGTTAATATTTGAAGAAGTTTTAGAAATGTAATTATGGTTCTTTGTGTTTTACCAAATCTTGGAGAGCAAGGAGAGTAATTAACGCAAGATATGAGATATTAATATAGATTTAGCCATGTGCTTGGGATTGATTTAAATGAAAATAATAATATAATTAATATAAAATGATATAATTAAATTTTTAAATTTATATTATATGATGGACTTTAATTTTTATGTAAAGAGCATGGGGTTTTTATCATTTTAAGTGTTATGTGATATGAGAGGCTTACCAAATGTTACCTATTGCACACTAACTTGTTAGAGTTCAGGGAATTGGGGAAGACATGCCAAACAACATGTTTTCCTTTATCAACTTTGAACCACTGGAGATTTATTGAACATACTTCTTGGCTCTCCAAACCACGACTCCCAAAATTCCCCCGATGAGACTCATGAGCTTGGATCATGAGCCAAAAATGAGATGATGTGCTATGCTTGAACCATGGGCTTTGATGCATTTTTTGTGTAAATATGGGCTCTTTTGGGCTTTCAAAGGGATTTTCCCAAAATCCATGATAATGTTGATGTGGTGCGGGTTGCCAATGAAATAAAGCCATGTGGTGTGAAAAATATGTCCTCAACAAAGAGTTTTTTATAATTCAATAGCTGGGGATGAGGGATTTGGAACTTGGGCGTCGCTTTTAGAAGCTTTTAGAAAAATTAGGAGGTGTTAGTTAAAGCTAAAAGACTCTTGGCATATATCCTTAGCTTAAAACTAGTGTATAACCCGTGCATATGCACGATACAATTAAAAAAAAAAAAAAATTTACAGATGTATGCAAATCAAGCTTCATGTTAGAATTTTTTTATTATGAAATATCTTGATTCAATCTCTGGCTCTTTGCAAATCACAGATGTATGCATTTGATAATTTGGCTTGCAAAAAAATTAGGGATCAATATCTTGGCCGCTTACTTATTAATAGTTAGCTCCACTTGAACAAATTTACATGCCTCTTAAATTACCAAAGTATCTTTATGATTAAAATTTATTCTTAATTTTTTTTTTTTTTTTTTTTTGAGAAGAAAATTTGAAGTTAACATCTTCTAATTGTCAAATGCATTTTTCTTACCCGTTTCTATTTGGTGGGGAAACACAATTTTGTTCCTTGAACTCTGCACTAAAAGCTCTAAAATTGAGCCAATTGATTTCAATTGTAAATGTTGATTAGTTCAAGGTCTAGAGACACAGTGTGCCCTTCTTGCCAAGAAAAGGCACCATCCTAGCTTAAAAAATCTTTATGCCTTGCCGAGGACAGATTTGTGCTTGATTTTTGATATATGACTAGTAGGTATTGTTGTAATCATAGTATGTTCCGCAATCACTTCAAGTGAAATAGATGCGGCTATTTTGAAGATACATCCATAAAACTACATCCACATATTGTGTGGTATCTTATTCTAAATTAACCCAAAAAATTATAGAAATAAGAAAATGTGAATAGCATAATTGATAATGTAGTGAGCGTTTGGATTTGCATTTTCTCCACCTGCGTTTGCGTTTTTTTTTTTTAATGCCTCTTGCACTGTTCATGGGACATGAATAGTGTATTTAGGCCTATGAATAGTAATCCGCACTGTTCATGCACGAGGATTACACTGTGTAGAGACATTGTGCATTGTTCATGCACTGTTCACGCACTGTTCATGGGACCCACAACCACTTTATTCAGAAGAAAAAAAAATTAAAAATGGGTCCTACAATACTATTTACTCATTTAAAAATTATTTTGTTACAGTATTTTCAATTTTCAGTTTTTAGTTAAATAAACTGTATCCAAACAGATCCTTAATCCCTAAACCAAATGGCAATTGACTGAAACTTGTGTTTGGGATCCACAAAGGCTAGTTTGCCAGACCATTCAAAACAACGGCCCATAGGCCTATTAGTGCATTCACTGGATTACTTGGATTGGCCCAATAACCCTTCTCTTGAACGATGGGGGCCACTCTTTCACTCTCTCAACTTTTGATTGTGGATATTTTTTTGGCTTGATTTAATTTTATTTATTTTTGTACATATCATTGGTTTTTTCCCTGTTCTTGATAGAAATCGAAGTCCAAATTTCTTCATTGTTCTCTTCAAGAAATATAGAGTTTAATGAAAATATTTTGGTTTCAACAAGTTAACAACTCAATAATTGAATAGGTGATGTATCTAGATGGCCTTGATTTCTAGCTGTGTATTAGAATAGAGTAAAAATTGGCCCTTAGTGATATCGAGGTATTGTTTGTTTAGTATCTTGGTGTTCATTGAAAACAAAAGTGCATCACTTGGACTTGATTTCTCCTTTCAAATCAATCAATAATCCATAATTAGATGGAAATTAATCAAAGAAGCCAAGAGCAATGTTGTGATAGCTTCAACTTTTTGACATAAAGAGATCTGTCATCTGTAGAATTCTGGCATGTCTGACACACTCAATTTAATTTCAGCTTTAATCAAGGAGAGAAATGTTTGTTTCTTTTGAAAAGATAAGAGAAATGTCGGCCCTTAGATATGACAGTTGAATATGAAAGCAAGTTAACAGTTATAACAGCGGACATTGCTTTAAGCTTCAATAATATAGGGAAACACTTTCCCTAGTCTTTGCTTTCAATGCAAAGGGGCCCTACCACCCTAGGCTCTAGGCTCTAAGGACGAGAAATTATTAGTCCACTGCTATAGATTTGGAGCTTCTAGTTAGTCAAGTTTGGTATTCAAGCGCAAGCAGTAAGTATCCACAGACTCGCTAATTTCTTATGCAGCTTTGAAGTTTAAACAATGCAAACAATAATGCAAGAAGCCAAAAGCAACGATGTGATAGCTCCAACTTTTTGACATAATGAGCAAGTTAACTATTATAACAGTGGCCATTGCTTTAAGCTTCAATAATGCAGGGAAACACTTTTCCCATTGTTTGCTTTCAATGCAAAGGGGCCCTACCGCCCTAGGCTCTAGGCTCTAAGGACGAGAAATTATTAGTCCACTGTTATAGATTTGGAGCTTCTGGTTAGTCAAGTTTAGTATTCATGCGCAAGTGGTAAGTATCCATAGACTCGCTAATTTCTTGTGCAGCTTTGAAGTTTAAACAATGCAAACAGTAATGCAAGAAGCCAAAAGCAACGTTGTGATAGCTCCAACTTTTTGACGTAATGAGCAAGTTAACTATTATAATAGCGGCCATTGCTTTAAGCTTCAATAATGCAGGGAAACACTTTTCCCATTGTTTGCTTTCAATGCAGATGGGCCCTACCGCCCTAGGCTCTAAGGACGAGAAATTATTAGTCCACTGCTATAGATTTGGAGATTCTGGTTAGTCAAGTTTGGTATTCATACGCAAGTGGTAAGTATCCATAGACTCGCTAATTTCTTGTGTAGCTTTAAAGTTTAAACAATGCTAACAATAAAGCAAGAAGCCAAGAGAACCGTTGTGAGAGCAGAAAAAATAGCCAAATACCACTATTTTTTGAAATTATTAATGTTTTACCACTGTTTGGATATTAATTTTTTGAAACTCAAGTTTGACATGGAACTCGAGTTTAAGAAATTCGAGTATCATAAAAATGCCACACGTTGAACATGAATTCTCAGCCATTAAAACAAGAAGATAACGTTGAACATTGGTTTGATGTGTCCATCATATTCATAGAGGTGCAGTACTTCTAGGGACGAAGCCAAGACTTGGAATTAGGGGGGGGGGGGCGGTTTTATTGTTAGCTATATGCAGTGGCTTTAGTTTTTGGCTCTATTGCTTAGTTGGCAAAGGTTTTCTTTTATTATTATTATTTTTATGTGTGTGTAGAGTGTGTCTTTTATTGGTAAAGACAAAATTAATTTTTTTTAATGTTTTTTAAAGGGCTAAGTTTTTTGTTTTTTGTAAAATTGGTTGATTACTCTCAATTTTTTTTTTTTTTTTTTTTTGTTTTTAGCTTTGATATTGCCTATTGGTAATTTTTGTTGTTGGGTATGTCCCGATTCCGAGCTACTAGATCATACGATGTAGGTGAGTCTGATTGTTTTGACTTCTACTGTAAGTTGCCTTAAGGCGCCTCCCAATAAGGGCACTTGCCTGTGAGGAAAATCCCATTTAGAAGAAGAGAAAAAAATATAGCTACAGAGGCTGAAGGAAAGGCCGGACTCTATTCCTGACTTAAGGAAGCCTTCGGGGATCTTCTCCTATCTATAAGACGAAGACGCAACAACTCGTCTTATCGTCTGCATCTGTTAATCCTTGCTTGTCAGCTTAACTTCCTTAATGTACTGGGAGAGGAAAAAGGCCTCTAAGCTTCTTTCTTTCTTTTGAGTTTTCTGGTTATATCAAGCAAAGACAGATAAGAATAGATAATATGAGTAATTGGTTGTAGCTAACTAGGTGGGTTTGGGTAGTTAGCACCCCCCAGGAAACAAGCCCATTTACTCTTCTCATAGCGCAGCGACGGAGAGCTTCTGACTATAGCTCAAGAAGCTCGCGTAAGGGTAGCCGCACTATCCTCCTGAGTCATGTAGCTAACTAAGCCAGTATGGATGCTATTGAAGAGCTAAGGAGAGATAGAGAGAAGTAGGGAAAAGGGACCAGGCACTCTTAATAAATAAAGTTACGTACCCTAGTGGGGGATCCCCAGGAAGGGGGAGCTCGAACCTATTTATTTCAATGGGGAGAGCTATCCATAGTCTTACTGTAGCTAAGCAAATGTGTCTTTGTGGGCTTCCCCCAAGTAAGGATAGATAGTGAAACCTTGAGGTTTAGGACTCGCTATGAACTTCCTTCCCTCTAGATAGATAGGTTAAATCCTTCCTCCATTCTTTTCCCTATTTATTCAATTCTGTTAGGACATATATGTTTTAACTTGATTAAGAACATATGTCACTTAGTTATGTAAATTGGCTAATCCTTTGACAAAACGCACTCTACTTGTAATTGGGTAGTTCTAGGTGTTTTTAATACTTCAAGAAACAATGTTTCAAGGTCAAGTGTTGAAGTCATCAAGGCTATCCAAGAGAAAGCAAGCTGAAGTGCAAGGTTTTTAAATCTCGACACCTTCTCGATAGCTACCTCGACACCTGGCTATCTGTCGAGCTCTTCAGCTGATTCTTATCGCAATCTCGATAGCTTCTCGATAGCTGGTCGATCGATCGAGAAAGTTTATGTCTCCTCGACACCTTCTCGACACCTCCTCGATAGCTGCTATCTGTTGAGATTCATTAAACCTCGACACCTCCTCGACACCTCTCAATCGATCGAGGTTACGGGAAATCAGAATTTTCAGCTTTTTGATTTTTGGGCCAGACTTATGTATTTGAGTAGGGTTTCTTTTCTCACAACCCTAGACTTATATAAGGCTTATTTTAAAGGCCATCACATGAGAGAATACAAGGAGAACATATGTAAAAGGTGACCGATGCCTTATTCTCTCTGAAAGAAGCTACTGCGTCTTTGCGCCTTAGGGTTTTGTAACCAAGTGCTTCTTGATCTTCATTGTTGATGAAGTGAAGAACTTTGCAGCCAACATTCTTCTTCCTTAAGTTGGTGAGTGAGTCACGTACTAGGATTCGTGCAAAGGAGTTAGTCACGTACTGGGATTCGTGCAACAACAAAAAGGGTGGCGTTCATATATTGAAGAGTTCAGAGGTTCTGAAGCGGTAGAAGGTTTCTGCTGTGAGTTCATCTACGGGGATTGTAGAGTCTAGGGACAAAGGTTTTGTACTAGATCTGAAACTTCTCTTTTCTATAGTGGATTGCTTTTCGGGAAGGTTTCCCCCTAGGTTTTTTACTGTGAAACTAGTTGGTTTCATTGGTTTTCCTGGGTCATCATATCTTGTCTTATTTACTTTTCCGCTGCATTTATTATTGACATGATATTGATGTTTGTTTGTTTTAACAAGGTTTGTTCATAATAAATCTAATTAACAACTTGGGTTTAAAACTTGTTAATTCTATCAACCGGGGTCTATATTTCCAAACAAATTCTGTGTAAGCCAAGCTTTTGCTATTTCTTTTTTCACAATATCCGAAAAATAGAAAGAATTGGGTGAGCAGGCTTGTCTCGGATGAGCATAGTTCGAATAACTCGTCATAAGGTTCACACTTCCTTAAAAGCACTTCCAGTAAACTAAGGAATACCCACTCGGGCCCTTATAATCGTCGCAGGATTCCCTTCGCTCCACTATCCTTGATTGGTGGATGGAAGTACCAAGGTGTGTCTGGTGGTATCGTAAATAAGATCACGGCTGCATTCAGGAGTGATCTTTCCCTTTGTGCGTAGAAAAGAAAGGTTTTGATTTGAGCGAGGAGCTATGACAATTGCCCTCGTGGATGGGGAAGGAAGAGAGAGCGTCACCCAAATTATCATAAATAAAGAGAGGAATCCATTCACTCTTTTCTAACGGAGTTCCGCACCAGGACTCAAACCATACCTCGAGGAGATGGTAGCTGAAAGAGCGCTTCCCCGAGAGACATGGTTCGAAAGGGTGCATCCCATGTCTTTCTTGGTTGGAAAATCCCAACCGGCCATTTTCGTCTTCCTTCATTGGGAGAGCAAGAACAAGTCTCCCTTTTTTTTTGTGGGGGAGTAGAGCAATCAAAGAATGAACCAAACAAAATGATTGTTCTAGAATGGATATTCCTTGCAATTGCTTCTCTTTCTTATTTTAGGTAGTGGACTGTTGTCGCTACTATCGTTACAAGGTCTCCGCTTCTTCCCACCGGAGTTTCCCCTATTTTTGAAAGAACATTGTGACGCAGGAGGGGCGCAAGCGGACGAGTTTTTCACCGCAGAAGCGTGAGCAACTCAACCGTACATTCCTGAGGAGGCGCCCGCCCCTCCCCAAGGGTGGTAATTCCCCGGTTGGAGCATCTGCTGCTTGCCGATGCCCTTCGGATGGGGGAACTATATCAGCGCTTCCTAGTAAATTCCTTTGGTAGAACATATACCCTCTCCACATTAATGGAGGTCCTTGATTGCCAAATGCGAATTGAAAAGAGCGTCGAAGCTGCGTTAGTCCATAATGGCTTCGATCCCGGTGATGTTCTAAACAAACGACATCAAGTCAGAGGAATCGTCCTGTATCCCCGTGGAACTCTCCTTTCCCTCGGTACCTATCAAAGTAATTATAGAAACATAGAGGAATTTGGAACTAGGGGAAGCCTTCCTTATCGAAGGGTTCTAAGGGGCATTCGCCAATATGACTTATCCCTTTGCCGAATCCACTGAGAAACAAAACAAGATCATTTCGTTCCATTTTTAGTAAAATAGTTAAGGATATTCCATTCGTAATGAAAAAAGGGGTTAGGGGATCAAAGAAAGATTTACCCGAGAGAAAATCTTAACAGTTACATCCAATCACAAACTACACGAAAGTTGCCCCTTTTTCTTCTTGATTTTATTTCTGTTTTGTCTCTCCGTGAGTAAGGAGCGAGAGAACCAAGTGGGCTATGGTGATGTCAGAATTTTCACCTATTTGTATCTATTAGTGATCAGTCCTCTAGTCTCTTTGATCCCACTTGGTGTTCCTTTTCCATTTGCTTCCAATAGTTCGACCTACCCAGAAAAATGGTCGGCCTACGAATGCGGTTTCGATCCTTTCGGTGATGCCAGAAGTCGTTTCAATATACGATTTTATTTTGTTTCAATTTTATTTATTATTTCTGATCCGGAAGTAATCTTTTCCTTTCCTTGGGCATTACCTCTCAACAAGATTGATCCATTTGGATTTTGTCCCATGATGCCCTTTATATTGATTTTGACGATTGGATCTCTCTATGAATGGAAAAGGGGTGCTTCGGATCAAGAGTAATCACTAGTGATAGGGCAAAAATCGGGGGGAAGGATAAAGGTGATAGGCGACAAACTGAATGACCCATTATGATTAAACCAATTAATTAATTTGCCAAGTTATTAATTAATCAATTTATCATGCAAACGCGTGGAAGCACAAACAAATCACCAATAAACTAATTAAGCAGCGAAAATTAAATAACATGGTGATTTGTTTACGAATGGGGAAAACCTTAACAACAAAAATCCCACCGGGTGATTTTCAAGTCACCACTCCCGAAACTCCACTATTATCAAATCAAGTGGTTACAAGTAAAGGAATCCCAAGTACCTTACCAACTTACAGTTGAACCCTTACCCCAATACCCAATTGGACTTGATCTGTAGTGACAGTTCCCCCTTTTGATGCACGGCTCCCAAGTACATGACTAACCAATACCCAGATCCCAGTACATGACTAACCAAGGAAGATGCTTGGTCACAAAACCCTTTGGTGCAAATACACAGCAACTTCTTCAGAGAAGATGAACTAGGTCAAGAACTTCGTCTTTTTTATCACAAATTGCTTGAACAGAGTTTGCTCAATGCTTGTGCAACTTGTGTACAGTTTGACAGCTTTTAAAAAAATCCTTTTATATGTTTAGGGTTAGGAGAAAAGAAGGCCCAAAAACATATTCACGGATCCCAAGAAATCAGATCAGAAAATCTGATTTTATAAATCTTGACAGATAGCAAGTGTCGAGGAGCTATCGAGAAGGTGTCGAGCTTTAATGATTTTGCACTTCAACTTGTTTTTCTTGGACAGACTTGATGACTTCAACACTTGATCTTGAAACCTTATTTCTTGAAGTATTAAAAACACCTAGAACTACCCAATTACAAGTAGAGTGCGTTTTGTCAAAGGATTAGTCAATTTACATAACTAAGTGACATATGTTCTTAACAAGTGAAAACACATATGTCCTAACAATCTCCCCCTTTGGCAATCTGTGACAAAACCACAACAAACAAATGAACATATGAGAGAAGTCATAAATCACTTAACTCATACTCACTTGTTGAATACAATAAAGTCTATCCTAACACAAACTCTTGAAAAATTTTGCAAGAAGAGAGTTTATGGTAAGTAGACTTTGACAACCTGTATTTCTAAAACACTTTAAACAAAACTCATCAAGGCATCTTGTGTGAAATAGAAATAATAGATTGCATACAAGTATAATGAACATGTGTATAAAGATAGAGAAGAAACAACACATGAAGAGATAGGTGAAAGAAACATACATCCACATATAGAGAGAAAATAAGTACAATGTATGTAAAACTGGTCACAAGACCTCATATACAAGAACAATGTATCTAAAAAACATAGAAAAGAAAAGATACATCAAAACCTCACTACATCCCTCAAATATCAACACTCCCCCTATAAAAAATGTCCTATTCTAACTCTCCCCCTAAGATGACTACTCTCATAGCCCAAAACTACTCCCCCTTTTTGTCACGAGTGACAAAGGGTAGAGTGTCATGTAGACATCTCATCAGTAAAGCTAGCATCTCCATCATCATCATCCGAAGCGTCATCATTATCACCATCATCATCATCATCCTCAGAGTCAAAAGCCGCTAGAGAAGGTGGTGAAAGAGTAGCCTCAGGAGCAAAACCACCCATGGTCGCCTGCCGTCGTGCAATACGACCAACACGAACATTCACCTGATACAACTCAGAGGAGAGTGTATCGAGGCGAGCATCCATGCGCTGCAGCTGTGCCATGATGTCTCCAAGAGATACATCGCCCGTAGAGGAAGAAGGAGCAGATATAGATGGAGCAGATCTTGATGGAGTTGAATAGGAGGGAGGAGTGGAATCCGTCTGTCTCGACCTAAACTGAGCCTTACTACTTTTTACGGTAGCGGCATCTATGGCACATATGTGTGTGAAGTGGTCGAACACAGGAAAAGGATAGAAAAATGGCGTAAGATCCTCGTGATAGCGGAAGGAAAGATGAGCTTATCACGGGACACCGAATCTAAATGAACATCTATGATAGAAATGATGAAATGAGAAAGAAAATCTATAGTCAGATGCTCAAGAAGAGATAACAAAAATCGAGCACGAGGCTCTATGATGGAGTTGTAGTGAGAGAGTGGATGGAGTACAAAAGTCATCACCATGTTTAGGAATCTAGGACCTTTAGCAAAAGGTCTACATGATGTATACTAATGCTCACCCCCATCAGCTGGGCGCTGACAAAAAGCAGAAATGAGCTCATCTTTGGACATAGTCCTCAAACGCTCACAAGAAGGATAGTCAGGAAACTCTATCCTAGGAACCCTAAGCACATCCGCAACTAGCTGCGATGTGACAGGGATGCGCATACCTCAAACATAAGTGAAAAAGAGAGGTACTAAACGATCGATCCCGTGCATGTTGGAGTAAACTCCTGAATGAGCATGAGAGGACATGTGACCGGGACGTCACACAGTGACTCCCATCCCCTACTGTGAATGACAGAGGGAAGGTCAGTGTCGGCGAAGTCCGCCAAAATGACTTGGCATTCTGAATGAAAACCTCGTCTAGAAAAGTTCTCCGAAAATGCCTTGTGGGCATCACCATCACGGAACCGAAGATTTAGAGGAGCAGAATCAGAAGATGAAGAAGCTCCAAAACGCAGAGGGTTCCCAGCCGGAGTAGATTTACGCTTAGGTGCCATAGACACTACTAACGTAAACATAATGAGAAAGAGATAGAGAAGGAGACAATCAGAAAAGTCCCAAAATAGTTCACATATATCAAATATATTGAACAATGAGTACGTATGCATAGGGAATGCATGAACATGTGACATGCAAATTAAAAAGCATCATGGGCTCAGCCCAATCCAATCCTACCAGCACAAAAGTAGAAAACACACATCTAAATGCATGAAAATACCATTCTAATGCACATGAAATGCAATGTATGACATTTTGAACACATTTAAGTGAAAACCCAACCCAAAATTTCAAGAAAAACTCATTAATTTTGAAAAACCCCAAAAATTTTCAAAAACCCCAAAACCTAAGCTTCAAAACATGAAATGCATGAAAAAGGAAGGAAAAGGATATCTTACCAAGTGATTTGAAGCAAGGAATGGCTGAAAATCACGTGGGTTGGAGATGTTGAGTGAGAAAAAGAGGTTAGGGAGATGAACAGCTGTGGATAGGTCGAGAGAGATCGAGAAAATGAATTGCAAATCACTACAGAATCTTTTATAGGAGCTTCAGTAATTCTCAACAGCTGAGGTGTCGAGACAGGTATCGAGGTAGGTGTCGAGAAAAAGAACTTCGACAGCTACAGGTGTCGAGAAGGTATCGAGGAATAAACACCAAAACCAAGAACAGAAGCTCGATCGATCGACAAGGTATCGAGAAGGTATCGAGGAGACAGGAACTTTCTCGATCGATCCATCAGGTGTCGAAGAGGTGTCGAGATTGCGATAAGAAAAAGGCTTGAGAAGCTCGACAGATAACAAGGTATCGAGGAGGTGTCGAGGAGGTGTCGACCCAGCTTTGAAAATCAATTTTTCGAGAAGAGAAAAACACAGATATGAATGCAATTCAACATGTACCTCAACCAATGATCCAATCAACATATTAAGCTCTCAAAAACATCTCTCAACAAAGTTTTTCAAGCACATGGATCCCCAGAAACACACACACACTAAACAAGTCTAACCAATTTTATATTTCAAAAACGAGTCAAGACAATTTAGTGAGCATACATTAGCACATGTAAAATCTTTGTGATGGGCAAATCACATTGTACCTGCACATGTATCAAAAGTAGCAAAGAATATTGCGTGTTGTGTGTGAAAAACATTACAAGATTGCATATGTGTATACATGTTATGACGATATGAGATATGAGAAAATAACTTTAACTCACACACAATCATAACTGTTTGATGGGGACTATCACCTTCGAGGTACATCCTATAACTCCCACATCTCCTAGAATACACGCTTGCAACCATATTTAAAGCATTTTGATCTTTTTGCTTTTTATTTTTCTTTGCATATTTTCTTTTATTTAAGCATATCATGCATGGGCATAAAAAGAGAGAAAAGAAATACCCAAGATGTTAAGCATTTGACACTGCACTTTTGCTATGCCGAAGCATACGGGTGTCTTATTATGATTGGCGGGCAACAGTGATGAGATGGTTATTTATGCCTTTCTTTTAGGATTTTCTAGTCCTACTCGTCAAAAAGAGTGATATGAGTGTTAAGATCAAGAGATAACTTAATCTTACTCATCACAGACAAGAGCCACAAAGCTCACTTGCTTAGTTGTGTATAGAGATGCTCATCTAAGCTAAAAAAGATACAAAGTTTAGAAAACTCTATTTCATTGGCCATCCAAGGTACAAAAGTACCAAAGTACACAAAACACACACTGTTTTTGTATTTTTCTGATTTTTTTTTTCAATTTTTTTATATTTTTATATCAAAAACAAAATAAACAAAACTAAAAGTAAACACACAAAAACATGTTAAACAAAGCAAAGCATAAAACTAGATGCAAATGCAAAAATGAGAAGAATGAGAGAAGATGATCAATTCATGGAGATGACACCAATATTTTGACAAAGGAATTCAAAAATTTTGCTGTCAAGAGGTTTGGTGAAAAAGTCAGTCTTTTGATCATCAGTGTGGATAAACTCAAGAGTGAGTGTACCATCTTCGACAAGCTTCCTAATGAAGTGGTGTCGGATCTCTATGTGTTTGGTTCGAGAATGTTGAACCGGGTTCTTAGAGATATTGATGGCACTGGTATTGTCACAGTAAATAGTGAGATGCTATTGACAAATACCATAATCATGAAGGAGTTTTTGCATCCAGAGGAGTTGGGTGCAGCAGCTACCGGCAGCGATGTACTCAGCTTTTGCAGTGGATAAAGAGATGGAGTTCTGCTTTTTGCTCATCCAAGAGACAAGATTGTTACCCACATAAAAACAACCCCCCGAAGTACTCTTTCTATTATCAACATTGCCAGCCCAATCAGCATCAGAGTACCCAGCTAAGACACCATTAGTGTCCTTGCTATACCACACACCGAACTCAGCAGTAGTTTTGACATACTTTATAATTCTTTTTAAAGCAGTCATATGAGATTCTTTAGGGTTAGCCTGATATCTAGCACACACACCAACACTATAAAAATGTCAGGTCTACTAGCAGTAAGGTAAAGAAGACTACCTATCATGCTTCTATAAAGAGAAGGATCAACACTCTTACCTAACAAGTCTACAGTGAGTTTAACATTTGGGCTCATAGGGGTTCTAACAGAACTAGCAGATTCCAAACCAAACTTTTTCACAAGATTCTTAGCATATTTAGATTGATAAAGGAATATACCTGAATCTTGTTGGCGAATCTGCAATCCTAGGAACTGAGTCAGCTCTCCAATCATGATCATCTCGAACTCGGCTTGCATGAGTTTTGAGAAGCCATAAGCAAGTTCATCCTTAGTCGACCCAAAGATGATATCATCAACATAGACTTGAGCAACTATCAACTCACCATTTTCCCTTTTGATGAAGAGAGTTTGATCAGCCTTTCCTCTTGTGAACCCATGTGACACTAGATATTGTGTGAGTCTATCATACCAGGCTCTAGGAGCTTGCTTCAACCCATAAACTGCCTTTTTAAGGTACAACACATGATCTGGAAAGTGTGGGTCAATGAATCCTTTTGGTTGAGCCACATAGACATCCTCTTTGAGTAACCCATTCAAGAAAGCAGTCTTTACATCCATCTGATAAAGTTTGAAATTCAGATGACATGCTAGGGCAAGGAGAATTCTGATAGACTCCATTCGAGAAACTAGGGCAAAAGTTTCATCATAGTCTATTCCTTCCATTTGTGAGTATCCTTGAGCTACAAGTCGAGCCTTGTTGCGAATCACATTACCTTCTTCATCAGTCTTATTGCGGAATATCCATTTTGTGCCGATGATGTGCTCACCTTCTGGTCTAGGTACTAGAGTCCAAACATCATTCCTCTAAAACTAAAGTAGTTCATCATGCATTGCTTCAACCCAACTTTCATCTTGTAATGCTTCCTTAACTTTCTTGGGTTCAACCTGTGACAAGTAGCAAGAATAAGACACAAAGTTAGCAACACATTTATCAACTGTACGTTTCCTTAATGTGAGTTCATTCATGTTTCCCACAATAACTTCCGGATGATGATTTAATTTGATTCTAGAGGAAGGTCATTTTTCTTCATGAGACTCAGAATCTGGTGAAGTAGGAGCATCTGCAGAGTCTTCCACAATACTAGGAGTACTTGGGGACACAGGTTCTAATTCAACAATATCTTGAACTTCCCTAGGCTCAGGAGGAAGAATTTCTTTAGAGAGTTCCTCAATGCCTTTCTCAGAACTGGAATCTAAAGACTCATCAATGATGACATTTACTGTTCCCATTACCTTCATAGTTCTCTTGTTGTATACCCGATAAGCATTGCTTGTAGACGAGTATCCCAGAAATATGCCTTCATCGCTTCAAGAGTCAAACTTTCCCACATTCTCTTTATCCTTAAGAATGAAGCAAGTACTTCCAAAGATCCTGAAATACTTTACATTTGGCTCTCTTCCTTTCCATAACTCATAGGGAGTCTTTTTGGTATCGGGTCTGAAGTACACCCTATTAACCGTATGACATGCAGTGTTTACTGCTTCTCCCCACAAGTTTCGAGCCACATCTTTGTTATGCAACATGGCTCTAGCCATCTCTTGAATAACCCTATTCTTTCTTTCTACCACATCATTCTGCTGAGGCGTAATAGGAGCAGAGAATTCTTGAGGTATACCTGATCTTATGCAGAAAGACTCCATGTATGAGTTCTCGAATTCTTTACCATGGTCACTTCGAATTCGATCAATCTTTAAGCTCTTTTCATTCTGCAGTCTTGTGCACAAAGCCTCAATGTGCTCAGGAGCATCAGACTTGGATCGTAGTAGAATGACCCAAGTGCATCTAGCAAAGTCGTCTACCACAACCATGATGTATCTCTTACCACCAAGAGACTCAGTTCTAGTTGGACCCATAAGATCTAAATGTAAAAGCTCCAATGGTCTGGATGTAGCTAATGTCTGAGTGCCTGGATGCTTAGCTTTCGTCTGTTTCCCAAGCTGACATGGTCCACACACCACATTGCTTATTCTACTAAGCTTTGGTATCCCCAAGACTGATTCATGCTTAGATACAATGGATAGATGCTTGTAACTAGCATGTCCCATTCGTTGATGCCATAGATCTTCATTAGGCAAACGAATACTATTACACACAATATCAGCATCGGGAACCAATCCATAATAGTTGTCCAAAGTGCGAACCCGTTTAATGAGCTTCTTTCTAGACTCATCCATGACAAGACACTTTCCCTTTGAAAATAGCACCATGAAGTCTTGATCACATATCTGACTTATGCTCAATAGGTTCACCCTTAGACCTTTTACATAAAGAACATTTGCAATGTCTGGCAGTCCTGGTAGAGATATGATTCCTTTCCCTTTAATCTGTGACTTGCTTCCATCACCAAAAGTCACATTACCACCTTTCTTAGGCTCAAAGATCTTGAAGAGAGATCGGTCTCCAGTCATGTGTCTTGAGCAACCACTGTCAAGATACCATAGACATGTATCCATCATTTTGAATGCAGACTTCATCATGAAACACACTTCATGCTTAGATGACAAATCAGAGGGAATGGTTCTTTCACTCAACTGCCTTTTATGAGCTAAGCCTTTAACTTTCACTCTTCTCAGACGAACTCCTTTGCACATTTTCATTCTGAGACAGTCTAGTTTATTCTTAGCCAAACTGAGATCCTTTCCAATAGTCATTAAAAACGAATTCAAATAACTTTTAAACTTGTATTTCCTGAGACACTTAAACAAATACTGATTAGAAAAACAAGATGTATTTGAAAACAAAGATCTCTTCAAGCCGGTTATAGCCATGACAACAGGGGTCAATGGATCAACACAGGAAAGATTAAACCTAATCAGAGTGTGCCTGCTCTGATACCACTTGATAGGCCACAAACTGAATGATCCCTTGTGATTAAACCTATTAATTAATTAGCCAAGTTATTAATTAATCAATTTATCATGCAAACGCGTGGAAGCAGAAACAAATCACCAATAAACTAATTAAGCAGCGGAAATTAAATAAAACGATGATTTGTTTACGAATGGGGAAAACCGTAACGGCAAAAACCCCATCGAGTGATTTTCAGGTCACCACTCCCGAAACTCCATTATTATCAAATCAAGTGGTTACAAGTAAAGGAATCCCAAGTACCTTACCAACCTACAGTTGAACCCTTACCCCAATACCCAATTGGACTTGATCTGTAGTGATAGTTCCCCCTTTTGATGCACGGCTCCCAAGTACGTGACTAACCAACGCGCAAATCCCAGTACATGACTTCAAACACCAACTTAGAAGGAGAGGTTGGCTACAAAGTTCTTCAGTTTATCCTACACGATAAAGATCAGGAAGATGCTTGGTCACAAAACCCTTTGGTGCAAATACACAGCAACTTCTTCAGAGAAGATGAACTAGGTCAAGAACTTCATATTTTTTATCACAAATTGCTTGAACAGAGTTTGCTCAATGCTTGTGCAACTTGTGTACAGTTTGACAGCTCTTAAAACAATCCTTTTATATGTTTAGGGTTAAGAGAAAAGAAGGCCCAAAAGCATATCCAAGGATCCCAAGAAATCAGATCAGAAAATTTGATTTTATAAATCTCGACAGATAGCAGGTGTCGAGGAGCTATCAAGAAGGTGTCGAGCTTTAATGATTTTGCACTTCAGCTTGTTTTTCTTGGACAGACTTGATGACTTCAACACGTCATCAACACTTGATCTTGAAACCTTGTTTCTTGAAGTATTAAAAACACCTGGAACTATCCAATTACAAGTAGAGTGCGTTTTGTCAAAGGATTAGCCAATTTACATAACTAAGTGACATATGTTCTTAACAAGTGAAAACACATATGTCCTAACAAAAGGAAAGAGTGATGACTACATTAAATCAATTGATTCATCATGGTAGAGAAGAAAAACGGCGCACGGACCGTACTCGAGCTTCGGATTAATGTCCTCAGAAGCAAGGAGTATGCACACATGTTTCAACATGAACACCGAAAAAACCTAATTCAGCTCCACGTAAGATAGCCAAAGTACGGTTGAGCAATTGACATGATATATTTGCTCACATTCCAGGCGAAGGTCATAGTTTGCAGGAACATTCTATGGTCTTAATAAGAGGAGGTAGAGTGAAAGATTTGCTAGGTGTGAAATCCCATTGTATTTGAGGAGTCAAGGATTTGCTGGAATTCCGGATCGAAGAAAGAGGCAAATCAAAATATGGTGCGGAAAAACCCAAATCGATATGAATGGAAGATGCCTCTAGAACTTGTTTTTCTCAGTCAGTCGAGGGAACAACCACAACGTTACGCCCCAAAATAGAACTATACGGAGCCCTTCCGAATGACCTATGCCTATAATGGAGTCTACTACACTCTTTCTTGGCTAGTGTCGTAGACTTCATTCGCCCGTGGAGTTGAGTGGAGGAAGAATAAAAAAATAGAAAGGTATTGCTTATAATAGTTGCTCGTTCATAAATTCACTCGACCACTTGTAAGTCTTGCTACATACACTACACGACACGAGTCTAGGGTGAAGTTAAAGCAGACATGGTCAAGTGAAGTCAACTTCGCAAGTGATTCAACATACCATATGGAAATAATAAAGGAGAAAAGGGTCTCGCCCAGGTGGCTCCTGCAAGGTAACGACTTCAAACTCAAACAAAGAACATTCTTCTCCATGGCATAAGTAAAAGAAAGTGTTGTATGTATCTAACGCAAGGCCCGTCGATAAACTAAGGCTACGACATGAAGGAAGGCCAGAAGAACTATAGAACCACGCCCATCAGAGCTAAAGGAGACCAAAGGGACTTGTGGGAGAAAACCAAAAGATAGGTAATCCATATGGTGAAACATGAGAAAGGCGGATTGCGACAACTCAACCGGATAAGACATCTCTTATTTACAGAACTGTGCCAACGTGTGCCTACATTGTAAGTATATTTTATTTACCAGTTTCGGGAAGAGAGATTTTTTGAATAGAAAGTGTTAGGTTTGTAGACCCCTTAAGACACAACAATTGGATTAACCTAGTTTATTAGCCAAGTGATTAACTTAGTCAAATTATGCAAATCTAGGTTAACACAATCAAATAATTATATCAAGAAATAAAGCAGCGAAAATATAAAGAGCACAATGATATGATCACCCAGGAAAACCAAACCGGTAAAAAACCTGGGGAGGATTTAAACTAACTATCCTTAAGATAAACTTCAATCCACTATATGAAAGAATTGAAGTTCATACAAAAGGACTTATAAGCATCCACACTCGATTCCTAATGCTACCCACCAGTAGAACTTACTGACACGACCACGTGCAAGCTTCGAATCCACAGGCTCCTTCTTTCTTGGATTCTCCAATCAAGTACAAGCACTCCTGCTTATGTTTCTTTAAGTTCCAATGGCAGCAACTAAGTTGATCATCAAGGTGTTGATAATATCTCTACCTTGAAAACCCTAAGTTTATGTGAAGGAAAGCTCCTCAAGGATCTCACAAGAGATTCACACAAACCGCAAAATATAAGCAACAATACAACCAGCGCAACTCTAAAAACGTGGCTAGGGTTTTGCCTTATATACCTAGGGCAAAAACGTAAAACCCTAAATGTTTAATGAGATAGGGCTGAGTTGGAAATTCTGTAGAAAAAACATTCTGGCCGACTTTCCATAGATCGAGTCTATCCTTTGATCGATCGAGCCAGGCCGAAATGTACCAATACATCTGCAGCCACTCGATTCCAACTTTACATGAATTATACAACTTTGAGCAAGCCTAAACAAGATTAAACATATTGTTTTAATCATGGTTTTTCAACATTACACATTAGAGTTCTAAATACATCAAATCCTAAGTCTTTAGAATCTAACAAGCTCCCCCTTTGGCAATCAGTGACAAAACACAAATTAAAAGCTCAAAGTTTAAAAAAAAAAGCCCTTTACAAAAATAATGCTCATAAACATGAATTCAATCCTAACTACTATCCATCAGTTGCAAGTGTAGACAGCAACTCAATTGAATCAACACGTATATTCCTGAAACACTCAACAAATGCATAAACGCATGTGCGACAGAAAAACAGTAAATCAACAAATATGTAAACTAACTCTCCCTTTAAGTTAGATATAACAAAAATAAAACATTCTTGTATGATTCACACAACACATAATAAAGACATATATCAATGAATAACTCATAAATATAAATCAATAAGCAGTGAACACAAGAAACAAGAATAATATATCAATATAAATGTCAAAACTCCTCCTAACTACAAAAAAAATACTCCCCCTAATTATAAAAACTCCTCTAGAAGTGTCAAAACTCTACTCCCCCTTTTTATGACAGAATGCCAAAGGACAATCACATGCCATCATCAAAAGGAGGTGGTGAGGGCGAAAGAAGATGCGCTAAGTCGGCTCGCAAAGCTCGAATCTCATCAAGCAAGTCCACCAAAATCTGACTATGAGCCGTCTGAACGGTCATGACAGTCTCCAAGGTACGACGTATATCGAAGTCATCCGAAGGAGGTGGAGGAACATCAGCAGCAGCAGCATCACCAACAGGATCAGCAACATCCTCACCAGCAGGACCTGTAGAAGAAGAAGGAGGAGGTGCGGTACTAGAAGGCTCAGACCTAGGGTGTTTAGAGCTAGCTCAAAGATGAGCAGCCCTCTGTCTAAGAAAAGACGCACCTATGGGAGCAATAACATGTACAGGCTCAAAAGAAGGGAAATCATCTAAACTAAGATATAATAAAATCCTATGAATAAAAATGGGATGGACAAGAGCATGAGAGGAAGATGAACTCCTATAAACTTCGTTCAAAGAACGAAGAAACAAGTGAGGAAAACTAATAGGAGCATCTATAGCAAGAGCATACAAAATGACACACCGTTCAAGAGAAATGGTGTGAAGATGAGAAATGGGCCAAATAGAATGACATGCTATCCTAAAGAATAGATAGTGCAACTCAGATAGCTCAGCAGTGGTGATCCTAGGATCAGAACCCCACTGGATAGTAGACCCAGTAATGTATGACATGACATCACTCAAAGGAGGAGACACATCATAAGGGTAGACAGGGTGCTGGACCAAAGGTACCCCTAGAGCATCAGCCACTACAGTAGGAGCAATGGTGTACTCTACACCTCATATCCAACTCGTTACCAAAGTGTTGGAATCATAGATGCGGATAGAGATGTTCGAAAAGAACTCTTTAATCAGGGTAGCTGGAGGAGGAGGATCAGAAATATCCAACAGAGGTAAACAACTCCGATGCTCAAAATTTTCCCTAATGGCAGGATCAAGCTCATCCAATAGTACAGAACGCTCAGACCATATCTTTCTCCTAAAGTTCAACGTCTCAAAAATCTCTTGGTTTTTCTCACTAGGAAACTTCTCACGGTCAAAAGAAGATGGGGGAGGAGAAGGTGGGGGAACAAACCTATGAGCTTTAGTCGTCCTAGGCATGATGCTAAGGAAAGGACAAAGACACAAAAAAGAACCAAAAGAACAAAAACAAAGCACAAACCAAGGGCAGATTGCAAGTTGGCACAAAAAAAAAATATAAAACAAAAATCTATATGATTCATGAACAATTACAATGTCATGATGCATGTTCTAATGCAGTAAACTAAGTTCAATTTAAGTTCAATTTCACAAAATTGGCTTGGGCACAGAGTTTCAAAAAAAACCCCAAAATTGAAAACCACTTGTTAATATTTTGAAAAAATTTGACAAATTGATCATCACACAAGCTAGAATACATAATATAATGATCAATTACCTCCATTCAACAAGCCAATTGCATTAATTGAACCCAATTTGAACAAATCCCCAATTCGGATCAATTTCAAGCCCTAGAATTTGCAATTTTTCATAAAACACAAAATTGATCAAATTAAACCATCAATATCATGTTTATATCATGTCCCAAGAAAAAACCTAATGATCGATTTCACATAAAATGGCTTGAATCATGAAAAATCCCAAATAGGAATAGGTACGAAAATTTCAAAGAGAAATGCATGAAAAATGCATGAAACTTGAAAATAAAAGAAAAAAGAGGGGTAAAATAGACATACCAACTTTAGAGGACAAAAACCTTGCAAAAGATTCGGAAGAAAACGACAAAAAATTTGCTGAGTGAGCTTGCCAAGTCGGAAAGAGAGAAAAAGGTTTTGAAACTTTTTGAAAAAGTGATTTGAAAAAGTCAAGAATAGTTTTTTAAAAACCTGATTCGCGATATTCGATTGATCGAAAATTACATTCGATCGATCGAATCAACCCGAGACTCCTAAAAGGATTTTAAGCACATTTTCGATCGATCGAAAAACAGAATGGATCGATCGAAACAGGCAGAGGCTCACAAAAATTCTTGAGAAAAAACACAGTTTTGAAAAAAAAAACAAACACATTTTGGGCACAAACTCCTCAAAGCATTAAAGTTGATGAACAAAACGCATGAGTATGAGATGAAATGCTTTTTCAAAAACCCAAGTTTTAAGCCCAGTTTTTCAAAGAAAATTTCAACCATTCTCCCTTTAAATTCTCAAGCAAAAAAACAAATGTTTTGCATAATACTCAAGGTAATTTCAAACTTGGTTGGTCAAATCAAAAACACACATAATAACATGTATAGTGTTTAGCAAAGAGTAACTTATGTAGTGTGTGCAACTAGCAAAAGCTTGAGATACATGTGAGGTGATATGTGAATAGAAATCAAACACAAAGTCTACAAAATTCATCACATAGAATTTGAAAGGGACTATCACCAAAAGAGTTGCATCATATAACTCCCACATCTCTTAGATCATAAGCTTGCAATTATGTCAGTTTCTTGAATTTTGCCTCATAATATACACAACAATTTTAATTATGTGATTTGGCATCAAGCCTAATAGTACACACCAATTTTAAGCGTTAAGCATTTAAACCGAGGCTTCACTTTATGTTCTTTTTGTGCATGTGCTACACTTTCTCGAGCACAGAATCTTAAGATATGCACTAAGTTGTTCATGATTGGCTAGTGAGCAATGGTGATATGGTTATTTATGCCTTTTTCAAAAGGATCAAGTCTGACAGTTATATAACATGTGACTTCAAGATTATGACAAAGTGATAAACACCATAAACATCTTTCCCACACAACATGCACTACAAAGCTTCAACTAGTCAAGTGCAATAAATAAGCTCGTCAAAGCTAAACAGGGTACAAAGACATGTTATGTGTAAATAAATTGACCAACCTTGTTTTCAAAAACCAAGAAAAATAAAGCCAAACACAATTTGCTTTCCTCCTTTTTTTTTTTTTTTTTTTAAATTTAAAAGAGAAAACAAAAATAAATCCTAGAATGAAATGCATGAATGTTGTGCAATGCAAGTCCTAGAAACAAAACAACAAACCAAAGAACAATGGTCACAAAAGAATAGGGCAATGAAGCACAAGGACCAAGAAAACCAAGAATGATCAGGGAACCAGAATCACACCAATTACTTAACGAAGTGTCTCACACTTACTTCCATTAAGAGATTTGGTGAAGATGTCAGCATTCTGACGTTCAGTAGGGATGTACTCAAGAGAGACAATCTTTCTTTCAACAAGATCCCTAATAAAGTGATATCTAATCTCTATGTGTTTAGCCTTAGAGTGTTGAATAGGATTTTTAGAGATATCAATAGCACTAGAGTTATCACAGTAGACTACCATGGTGTCTTGTGATATCCCATAATCATTCAAAAGCTTTTTCATCCAAAGAAGCTGTGAGCAACAACTTCCAGTAGCAATATATTCTGCCTATGCAGTAGACAAAGACATAGAATTTTGCTTTTTGCTCATCCAAGCAATAAGATTGGCTCCTACATAAAAACACCCACCAGTGTTGCTTTTTCTATCATCAGCATTAACAGCCCAATCAGAATTAGAAAATCCAGCAAGAGACAGATTAGACTCTTTGCTGTAAAATAGCCCATACTCACAAGTTCCACCTACATATTTTATGATTCTTTTAACAGCATTCAAGTGTGAAACCTTAGGATTAGATTGAAATCTAGAACAAAAACCAACACTAAAAGCAATATCAGGCCTACTAGCAGTCAAATACAAAAGGCATCCAATCATGCTTCTATATAGTGTAACATCAACAGACTCACCTGATGGATCACTTGTTAATTTTGCATTTGCAGACATTGGTGTTCTAGCATGGGCAGCCTTGTCCAGTCCAAATCTCTTAACTAGATTTCTAGCATACTTGGCTTGGTTAATGTAGATTCTAGAGTCCATTTGCTTCACTTGCAATCCCAAGAAGTAAGTTAGTTCACCAACCATGCTCATTTCAAACATCGCCTTCATTTCATTTATGAAGAGAGTAGTGTCTGCAGATCCTCTTTTGAAACCATGCCCAGTGAGATAGGCAGTCAATCTATCGTACCAAGCCCTAAGAGCTTGTTTCAAACCATAGAGGGCTCTCTTCAACTTGTAGACATCATCTGGTCTGTGAGGATCAACAAAACCCTTTGGTTGTTCAACATATACTTCTTCTTGCAGCATCCCATTCAAGAAAGCACTCTTGACATCCATTTGATACAACTTGAGGTTTAGATGGCTTGCTATGGCCAACAGTATTTTAATGGATTCCAATCTTGCTACTGGTGCAAAAGTCTCATCAAAGTCAACTCCTTCCACTTGTGTGTATCCTTGAGCAACAAGTCTTGATTTATTTCTAATGACGGTGCCATGTTCATCTGACTTGTCCTTAAAGATCCATTTACTTCCAATTACATTTACTTCCTTTGGTCTAGGAACTAATTCCCACACATCATTCCGAACAAATTGATGAAAATCTTCATGCATGGAATTTATCCAATCAGCATCTTGAAGTGCTTCATCCACTTTCTTTGGTTCAAATTGGGATAGATAGCATAAGTGAGTAATCACATTTAAGGCTTTTGATCTCAATCTCATGTTATCATTCAGACTACCCAATATATTAGTGGCAGGAAGATTCAATCTGACTCTAGAGGATGGACCTTTTACCAGAGATGTGGAGGTACATTTCTGTTCTGAAGGAGGACTAAGCTCACTGTGTGCTTGTTGAGTTTCATGAACCGGAGTGGATGGTTCTGAACTAGATGGTACTGAAACTGCATCATTCAATAGCAACAGCTCTTCCTCACTATGTTTTACCACATAATCAGCAGGAAGTGAATCATCAACTTCTAAAGGCTTATCTTGAACAGGAGCAATGTTTTCTGAATGTTCCTCTGAACATACTTCATCATTGATCACAACATTTGAAGATTCCATGACTGTTTTGGCTCTTAGATTGTACACTCTATAAGCTCTACTAGTGGAAGAGTATCCTAGAAAGTATCATTTATCACTTTTTGCATCAAACTTGTCTAGGTTCTCTCTGTCATGCAGAATATAACAGTCACTTCCAAATACCCTAAAATATTTGACAACAGGTTTCTTCCCTCTCCAGAGTTCATAGGGAGTCTTCTTGGAATCAGGTTTGAAATACACCTGATTGAGTACAAGCACTCTTGCTTGTGTTTCTTTAAGCTCCAATGGTAGTAACTGAGTTGATCATCAAGGTGTTGATAATATCTCTAACTTGAAAACCCTAAGTTTATGTGAAGGAAAGCTCCTCAAGGATCTTACAAAAGATTCACACAAACCGCAAAATATAAGCAACAATACAACCAGCACAACTCTAAAAATGTGGCTAGGATTTTGCCTTATATACCTAGGGAAAAAACATAAAACCCTAAACGTTTAATGAGATAGGGCTGAGTTGGGAAATTCTGCAAAAAAAAAACATTCTGGCCAACTTTCAATCGATCGAGTCTATCCTTCAATCGACCGAGCCAGGCCGAAATGTACCAATACATCTGCAGCCACTCGATTCCAACTTTACATGAATTACACAACTTTGAGCAAGCCTAAACAAGACTGAACATATTGTTTTGATCATGGTTTGCCAACATTACACATTAGAGTTCTAAATACATCAAATCCTAAGTCTTTAGAACCTAACAGAAAGAATGAAACCAGTACCAGCTTATCGCCAACCGTGTTTCCTACCAACTCCGCCAACCCTAGACGGGGATATTTATTTAGCCGCACCTGAACCCGCAACTACTGCCTCTACTCCACCTACTTCTTGTGCCGACTTCGCCGACCTCGCAAGAGTACAATGGCAACTTCCTAACACTCATGCTTGATCGTGAGACTGCCTCTTGAACGTCCAATGGCGCATTGCTTTGACCTAAGCTATGCAAGAGCGAGATCACCCTTGATCCTCGCCGGATGTGCCTGACGATCCCCCATAATACGCTCACTTAGGGAATTCTTACTCCAACTGTTCCAAGAATATCCGCTAGTTAAACCCTGTCCAGTAGACTCCCTCTTTCGCTCATCCCCTTCATCAGCTGTTTGATCGGGATACTATTATCGAGGTTCCTAAATTTGGAATGGATGGCGGAGCGTAGGTGGCAAGCAGTTATATGGATACGGTGCTTTCCCCGTAGATGCTTCTCCAACTCTCACAAGAATTGTATGGGAGTCGTCCTCGGAGGGACTTCCCGAACGACTGTACCGAGGAATTCTACCGTACTCCATGCAGCTATTGTTGTTGATCCTACAGAGCCTACCCAAAGGTTCAAGCCAGATTGTAGGAAGTGGGCGATACGTTTTTGTATTTCTATGAGAAGCTCTATGGCACCCACGATTCCCAGTAGTAAATCATCAGCATATTGCGCGTAACAAATCCTTATAAAGTAATGGGTTTTTAAGGGGGTTAGCTTACGGGCCAAGCGTCTTTCTGACCTGATAACTAGTCTCGCCTCCCCGCCCAGCTCTATCAGCAGGCCCTTTCTTTTGCAATACTTTATAAGGTCTCTCAAGGCCCAATTATTATTACAGTGTTCTCTACCACAGAATTCGGCTTCGGGGTTAACCCGGCGGCTTCTATGAGGAAGGTGGTGCAAAGGAGGCTCAAGGGCTTGTTAATGAAGGCGGCAAGGGCCGACGAAGGGGGGAAAACGAAAGACGTTTTCTGGTCTCCCCTGAGCTGGGGGGTGCTTGTGGGGGGGGGGGGGGGGTGTGCCACGACGAAACAAGGGAATGAAGGGTCGCTTTGCGTTGGAAGCTCTTTACCCTCCCCACAATGATGGCTCTGTTGTCTTGGGGAGTGTTAAAGCTTGCTTCTTCCCTAGAGTTTTCTTGGTCATCAATACGATCTATCCTGAATAGAACCGATCTGATTCTCTGAACAATTGGAATTTCGTACTTCTGTCAGATCCTTCCTATCTCTTGATCGAGCTTGTGTAGGTAGATGTTGCCTGGTAGGGCTGATAGTAATACACTGTGTGGGATGGAGTAAGGCCCTTCTCACCTCCTACTGGTCGCCCGACAGAAAAGACTTTCTGATTGGAGTAAAAGAACTTAGGATCGTCGAATTCCAAAAACCAACGAGAGGTTCTCCACTCTTCTTTGATCCGTCTTAGGGCCGAGCGGCGGCCTCAACCCGAGCGGAAGTGCAATGTGTCTGGAAACTCGAGATCGTAAATAGATTCGAGTACCATCATGATTGCCTCTTTCATGATCTTTTCTATAGGTAGAACTACTGTGAGCGGTCTAAACTTCAACCTTTATTTCTTTCTTCATATTGTAAAGGGAGGCAAAGCCCCTTTTTTGCTCCCTCTATTGGTAGATCAAAGGCCCTCCTGCCATCGTTTCAGTGACTCATAGGGCTTCCCTCAGCTCAGTCTTTTTGGTTCTTGAGAATGGTCGCCACCTCTCCCAGGACCGGAATGATTATCCTCGCCCGATGGGTCTACATCCATCCCTGAATGTCGTCGGGTACTGTTCACTTCCCTGCCATTCTTGTAACCATCACCTGTAATCCGCGTAGGTGTGTCCGCACTCCCCTGAGTGTACAAGAAAGAAAGGATTTCTCGGAGCAACCCCAGGTTCCAAACCCAAGAGTAAACTTTCTCTATGAGCATTCGGTACATGTATCAGTCCGTGGAAGGGTGAAAGGGTCACCACTACTGAGGATCTCCCCACTAATCTTAGATAGGTTGTCAAGGGTTCACCGCGGTTCATTGCTGTGCTTACACACTAGGCTACCTTTCTCCAAAAGCTCCGCAAGACCACCTACCACTAGTCTTCGGTCGGAGGGATTTATTGCACAAAAATGTCGGGACGCAGTCTCCCGAAGAGGGAAGCCCAACGAATATCAGATGCAAAGCCCCGCATCTCATTAAGATCATATTGGCATACTCTCCTCAAAAAAAAAAAAAAAAAAAGAGCAGACCCCATTGAAGAAGAAAGTAAGGTACAACAAGGCCATTTCTGTCCACCGCCCTTCTCACGGAGCCGCACGTGGACGTTACCGCTCATACAGCTCCCAGCTAGCAAGTAGTTAGCCTTCCCCTACAAGGAATGGAAGTGTGGATGAATCAACATCAAAGAGAGGAATTTGGTTTTTTTTTTTTCAGCAATACCATGATATGAGCATCCCTTTCACAAAAATCTACGGATCCTCCCTCCCTTCCCCCCCCCCCCCCACCATCCTGCCACTTCAGGACCTTGTGATCTTTGAGAAGATCATTACGAGCCCTCTCCTTGAGGGAGGGGTTTTTATAGATAGAGAGGTAAGTCTAGGGTAGCCCCCCTCTTGACCGATTTCTCAGAAATCAGAGAAAAATCCCTCATCTGATGACCCTGAACAAGAAGGAGCTGTTCTCGATGTGAGATCTGCAATAAAAGAAAGAAGAGGAATTGGATGCCCCAGAGTAGCAGCCCTCGGATAAGCCTTAAAAACACACACACACAACGGACCAGGCACAAACAAAAGAAACAAGAAAAGGGCCATGATGATGATCCTATGTTCATTTTCGCCCTGCCCCGATGATGCGCTCCTTGCTCGCGGAGCTACATACCAAAAAAAGAAAAAGAATCTTTCTATTACTTTACTTTGAGAAGAGAATCATTGGTTTGACCGACGAACTATGTGGGAAATACAAGATCTAGGCAAGCCACTACATGTTCTCCCCACGCCCTTGAACGATAGAAGAACGACTTATCTTCTCTTAGATAGCAGTCGATCGGTTCGCATCTATGGTCAATCAATAGGTCCGCCGCGGATCTATTCTTCTATACGATAAATCGCCATCTCGTAGCACCACCACGACATTGATTCTTGTTATTTTTCTGAGCCCCCCATGCCGTGACTTCGACTTTGAGTATGATGAATGAGTGGAAAGATCTTTATAGAAGTCCCTGTCCAATCCAACCAAAGAGTTAGTATCTAATAATATATATATATATATATATATATATATATATATATATATATTAGATTTTAGATAAGGGGGAGAACTGCGAGTTTTTTCATAAAAGACTTGCTGCTCCCCTATCCGAATCCTGCGAGTGACTAAGCGCGAGACGAGCCATAACATAAGGGGCGAATCTACTCTTCATAGAATCAACCCTAGATATCTTCTTTTTTGGTATATTTGCATCAGGCTTAGCCCCTACCTACTAGTAAGAAGGTGTTCCTAAAAGGGGATGAAACCCGTCTAAGATCCTGTGTGCGGCTTAGTAGCGCGTGAACAGAATAGGTAGCCTAAGCGGAACTCAATATTCAACCAACCTATGATCCATTTATTTAATTTAATCACCTTACTATCTCTAAACCATGTGTTAGGTTCTCGTTGCAGGAGATCTTGGAATGTGCTCGTCGTGTGAATGCGCATACAAATAGGGTCACTATTCGCCTACTACTGATAAGGGCGAAGAGTGGATTCTAGATTATATTAGTCGGGTAGGCTGGACTGGGATTCTAGGAAAATATCTACGAATTCTTCTTTGCAAGAGACATCACTAAAGCCAGGGATGTCTCTGGCAGCCTTCCTGAGATCTCTAGATCGAATAATTGGTTTACAAGACGCTCTTAGGGGGTCTTGTCTTCTCAGATTCCAGCTTTTTACTTTTCTTATAAAAAGCTTTGATCTACTCCCTGAGCAAAGATGTACGCTTTATACGGGTAGTGGGGTCATGTATACTAATGGGATGGCTTTTTTTGGAGTAATTTGACAAAATTCCATTGCATCCAAATCAATCAAGATCTAAGTAGTCGTTAAGTAAACTATTATACTTATCGCATGCAGTATCCGAGTCTTGCCCATTTAAGGAATATGGAAGAGGTATGTGTCCTCTCGGTCGCCTTGACCCATCACAGATCAGCCTTAAAGTACCCCTTTCTATTATGATGATAGGGGTGGATGGTAGAGCTAGAACGGGCATAATCGCTGGAACAGCTAGAAGTAGGTTGACTATCTTCCATAAATCAAATAAATATATATATATATATATATGGATATTCGGCATTTAATGAGATAGTAAAGTTCTAGACTCAAGCTAGCAAAAAACAAGATTGAGGTCGATAGGGGCATTACTGGTAATTGCTAAGATGCTTTCTAAAGTATTAACCATTGGCTAGCGCTTATCTCCAGCTCTGTTTCCAACCTTTCATTTCATATACCATTCCCGTATGCCATACGTCCAAGCCTTCTCCCACCAGTAGTTGGAAGCAGAACTGAGACTGGATGCAACTGAAGGAAAGGGGATATAGGTACGATAGGAGGGCACGGTTATGCAGGTAAGTGAAGGCTCTCTCTCTCGCTCTGTGGTCTTGTGTAAAGCTTTTTCGCCCATTATTGATCTTCATTCTAAGTAAGCATGTAGAAAGGCAGTTGAGGTGATAGCAAAAGTAAGCAGGGAAGCAGAAGCAAGAGGTCCTCATCAAATTTTTGTGTAATTGTAATAAAGCTTCTCGGTCGCATTTCATTGATCTCTAAGGCAAAGTCTCGCTTAATCGTTCATCGATCTTTTCTTCTTTCTTCAACCGGTCATATCTTATCTGTAGCTGGTAGCAACATGAGGAAAAGGTCCGGAATGGTCTATTTTATTTGCTAAATCGCGAGTTTAAGGGGTCGGATGGGTCAAGTACGGCCTCTAAAAACATGAGATAAACGGCTTTTTAGTGGCATTTGTCTGAGGGCATCTGGAATTGTCTGTTTTGGTATTTACTCTTATAAACGGTAACAAACGTTCATCTGTCCACGAATACGCTTCTCTTCTTTTATTCAATTAGGGCAAATACCTTGTAACCAAATTTTTTTCTTGAAAGATATGCTACTTCCCAGTCGAGCTGTCTTGTAACGGTCTCTAGGATCTTCGGTCGAATTGGTCTTCTTTCCTGTAATAGTTCATCTGATGAGTTCATTGCGCAATTTAAGTTTAAGCATCAGGCTTGTGAAAGCTATCTTCTGTAGGGATCTCCGATTGCCTTGTATAACTATCGATCAATGGGATGAATGAGCTCCCTATTAATATAAAAAAAATAGAAAAGGGGATGGGGGTGAAGTCTGAGCCTCGGATGAGGGGGGAATAAAGACACTGGGAAAGGAATCATGGTAGTACGCCCCAAGATTGGAATTAGGGAAAGGAATAGATAGATAAATGGATGGGGAATCCCCTTATGTGCTGAGAATAAGGGGAGCCGACAAACTGAAAGATACCCGTGGGAAAGCATGGGAGCCCCAAGCCTATGTAATAGTATCAAGTATCAACCCTTAAAAGATAGATTAGCATCACCCTACCAATGAGTCTGGAGGAAAGACTGGTGAATCAGGCAACCCCTCTACCTTGAATTCATAACTTGCATAATGAGTTGCATCAACATCTTTGCCCGTGATCGAATGCCCCTTTCCCACGCCGCCAATCGACGAATGCTGAGGAAGGAGTGAATCAACTGATGCAACCAACCACCGATGAACTAATCAACAACCGAACGAGACTAAATCCAAGCAAGTAAATGAACGAGTCAGGGGTTTGTAAAGAGCAAAGGACTATAAAAAACACTACCCGGAATCAGAGTCTTGGCTTATGTGTTTGAGTTTGAGCTAGAAGATGAGTCAAATAAGTCAAAAAAGCAGGAAGAGGCATAATAGCCATCAACCGGAAGCAGTGCAGAAATAGGAGGAGAGCTTGTCTCAGCAAGTGATTGGGCTTGCCACCTTCCTAACCGGCTGACATAGGCATAAGCTGCTTCCAGAGTAGAGCTTGCAAAGCTAACAAGCCTACAAAAGCTAGCTGGCATAAGCAAAGCAACTAAGAAGCCCATAATAGGGTCCCTCATAAGGCAAAGCTATGCATGTTTATATAGTCCATTGGAACGAACTAACAAATCAGTGGGATAATTTTCTTATAGCAACTAGAACTCTACTATAAGAAAAGAAGTAGCTAGCTGGCTGAGGTAATTTCTACTTGCTGAGGAGGAAATGCTCTTATTTTTAGTTCTTTCAAAGATTGTTCCTTCTAAAAAAACAGGACCTATTCCCTATTCCCTTAGTTGCTGCTTGCTTTCCGGTGCGAGGCAAGTAAAAAGCTTGACCATCTTTGAGGCAATTCACATTGTGTTCGTATAGTGACAAAGTAAATCAAGAGCATTCTCCCTCTATTTCCCTAGACGAGTGATTGGTCGAACATTGGAAAATGGAAAACTTACCCGTATTTTTGATTAAAACCTCTTCTTACCTTATTCTTGGCCACTATTAGCACAGCTTCGAAAATCGTTATCTTTTATTCGCCTATACCTATATGTGACAAATGAATAAAAAAGAAAAATGGAGAACTCGATCGAAGGGAAGGCTTGAGTTCAAAGACAAAGATAAGGCTTGGTGGCTTGCGAGGAAAGACTAGCTAACAAGCGAACGAACAAGAGCTCCTACTCGTCTTCCTGCTCCAACTCCTATATAAGAAGCTACATATGTTCTGACAAGACGCTTTCTATTCTCTATTGCTTTCCTTTTATTATTCCTACTGCTACTCTTAGTCCTCCCATTAACTACAGCCAAGACTCTGCCTCTATATCCTATGCCTCGTTCTTTTGTAATTTGGAATCGTTGATTGCTTGCGGTGAATTGCGATTCCTTCGTTTATGTTATACTGGTTTCCTTTCCTTCAGGTGTGCTGGCAAGCAAGGGAGGACGAGCACTGGAGTCCCAACCCGAACAACAAGGATAAAAGAACGTCTTAAAGCTCGCCTCTTTGCTTTCTTAAAAAGAAAAGTGGACTACGCAATAAGAGGCTCAACCATGAGCCCAACTCTAATGGCCGGGGGGGGGGGGGGGGAATGTTGAAAACAATCTTATTAGAATTATTGGAAGCGGCTTTCGAGTGAGGGCAATTGTCATAGTCAACCAGCGAGCAATCCCAAGAAAGCCAGCTACCTAGCCTTTCTTATTCCCATTGCTAGCTTAAACTGAGCAATAAGAATAGGAAAAACCTCCAAGCCCCTATAAAGAAAGTAAGCTATTTCAATGTTATTTTTTTGTCTCTTCCCTCTTTCTGGTACCAAAGCCACTCGAACTCGAATGCCTCACCCGCACCAACTCCCTCAAACACAAGGGAGCGGGCACTACTCTCAGCCTGTCGTAAAAACAAAAAAAAAACAAAACAAAACAAAACTCCATACCGGAAGATCATTACCTTATTCCTAGAACGGAATATAAACATTGGTACAACAGGAGGATCGAGAGACCTCGAGCGACACATCGTAATTTATGCTAACCTCAGCGTACCATCAGAGATACTTTAGCCACAGCTTAACCCATGGTTGAAGAATGACGCGATCAAGAAAGTCCTCCCCCCTAAACTTGATAAAATGTCCGAAGACCTTCTCTTTCCTTTTCATTACAAACAAAGCGAAGGCGCTACTTAGCCCTATAAAGAATGAAGGCCCGTGCGACACCCGGCGTTAACACTCCAAAATCTGGAAATGCTAACCACAGTTTCAATGGTAGCGGGAATATGCCTGACAGCGAAAGCATACAAAGATAGTGACGCTTTCATCGCTTAGATTTAGGGCAATAGGGTGCACCACAGATACGATAAGAAGCACCCCTCAATTGATAGGTCAAAGACAGAGACATAATACCACTTGCATCTCTAAATAAAAAGATAAATTCATATATTGACAATAACCAAAAATAAAAGCAAATAATAATAATAATAATAATAATAATAAAACCCAAACCCAAATACATGAAGTCTTACAATTTTCTTCTACAATTTTTTATTTTTATTTTGAAATTGTTGCATGATAATTTTATTATCAATGCTAAAAGGTATATCTTTTTCTAAATTTTAGTTAAATAAAATTTTTCTTGGATTTTTCTTTTTGTTTGTAAGGGCTCAATATATTGTTAAGAGGAACAAAGTTTTAGGACAAATTTTGACTACAAACTTAGTTGTAGCTTAAGACTACAACTTTCACTAAACAAATTAACATGTCTACATATTTTGAAAATCTAACCATTGAATTGTACTTTGTTTACGTTCTTTAAACGCAAGTCAAATTTTATGTCAAACGGATGTTATTTGCTATTTGATCCATAAACTTATTTTTTGCGTATAATTTTAGACTTCAAAAACTCGAAATTTTAACTTTTGATAGATGATATAAGCTATTGATCTTTGATCTTCTTAAAAGTATGGAGGATATGAGAAAAAAAAAGTAATCTAATTGTGGATTTGTCAAAATTTGTATCTATTAAAAAAAATATCGAGCGGAGTTGTAGTCTTAGTCTACAACCAAGTCAATTTGTTACTAAACTTTGTCCAAAGTTTAATTATATTGAGTTTAAAAAAATTTAGGGTGGTCACACATTTTTTTGAAGGTAAAAAAATTATAAAATTTTTAAATTTTATATATAATAATGATTTTTTTTCTAGGTCAGGTGGTCATATGACCACCACAGGACCACCCTGGCTCTAACATGGAGCCGCCAGTGAAACTAAGAATCAATATTATTCTCGATCCTCCTTCCTTTCAATTACCAAGCCTCAAGACTCCGTGTCTCCACAAGATTCTACATAGATCCGACGACACTTTCTCGAGGCTCTTGTTAGTGTATAGATTAGGCTAGATTAGCCCATTGGGCTTAGCCTAGTATATTACTTGTACTACACTCATGTTACTTGTACTACACACATACCTAGCCTATATAAGGCTCTCTTTTGTACATTGTTTTACACACATCAATATACAGATGATTCAGTCATTCTCTTTTACTTTATATTGTTAACATGGTATCAGAGCCATTGCTCTGACCTAGTGGTATTTTTCGGCGTTCTTCCGCTGCCCTCGCCTTCACCGGTAGCCACCGTCAGAAGCGAGTCACCGCTGTCACACCCAACCACTACCTCTCGGATCTAGTCTATTCATCAATCAAATCATCGAACCACAGATACGACGTGATCAATCAGACTTCCCCGATCAAAACCCAGCCAGAAACTGTCCCAAAGGAGCTGTCACGCGCCCTCACGTGCCGCCGAAAGTTTTCGGCTGTCGAACACGCGCACCACGCATCGCCGCGAAGTCTCACGCGCTCCCACGCGCCTGACATTCTTCCTTCACGCGCCTTCACGCGCCACGCGCCTTCACACGCCCAACTCCTCTGAGTGCCACGTCAGCCCTAGCACGTCATCGCCACGTCAGCATCACACGTCATCCAGTGACGTCAGCAGACAGCACCGTTGACTATTGACCGTTGACCGTTGACTTTGACCAAAGTCAAAAATTTTCGACCGGACCTGTCTTGCTCAGTTTTTCGCGTAGATTCCAATTTTGAGCTCCGTTTCTGCATTTGAGGTCTCTAAATCTCATTTTTTGGTCATTTTCTTCATTATGGCTCAACAAAATGAACGAGACATCATACATCCTATCACCATTATGTTAGATGGTCCTACTAGCTATCATGCATGGTCTCAGAATATGACTGTCTTTCTCAAGGGTCGTAAATTGTGGAGATATGTGACTGGTTCAATTCCTAAGCCAGTACCAAACCCTAAGTCCAAAGCCACAGCTGCTGAAGAATCTTCCAAGACTACAGTTACAACAGATGATTATGAAGAACGCCTAGAGGAATGGGAGAGTATTCAGAGTAAGATCTTGTCTTGGTTTATCAATACCTCTATTCCCTCCATTCATAATCTTCTTCCTCGTCTTGAGACTGCTGAGGCTGCTTGGAAATTTTTGGCTGATCGCTATAATTGTACTAATGATTCAAGCTTGGAGTTCCACATTGAATCAAAACTTTATCAAATGCGCCAAGAGACAAGTCAGTCTATTTATGATTTTTATTCTCAGACTTCTACTATGTGGGAACAACTCTCTGCTGCAGATCCTCCACTAGTGTGTTCTAAGGACATTGAGCTCTTTGTCAAATATCGGGATCGCCGTAAATTTATGCACTTCATGATGGGTTTGCGTGAGGATTTTGAGCCTACTAGGGCTTCTCTGCTTAGCCGGTCTCCTACTCCTTCTCTTGATGCTGCAGTCAAGGAGCTCATTTTTGAGGAAAACCGTCGGCCTACTCATCACATGTCATCATCTGATCATGTATTGGCTACACCATCTCCGCAGCCTCCCATTGCTGCATTCACTGCTCCTCCACGAATAAACTTTGGGCGTCCCACCTCTCAGTCTTCCAAAGGTACTCGCTGCGAGTTTTGCCGTGCTAAAGGCCATGACATCTCAATTTGTCGCAAACTGCAGAAATTTATGCAAGAGCAGAATAAAGCTTCTCTTCCTCGGGCAGCTGCTGTATGTCCTTTCGATCCATCGGTTCCTATAGGTCCATCTTTGGCTTCCTCATTTACTACAGCTGATATTGAGGCAGTTGTTCAACAGGTTTTATCCCGCACTTCCACTGCCCTTTTGGTCACCTCAGGTAAACAACCTTGGTTTTTTGATACTGCATGTTGTAACCATATGACTCCTGATGAATCCCAATTTTCTGATAAGGCACCCTTAGAACATCCAATCACCATTTACACTGCTGATGGAACTCCTATGCCTGTTAGTCATAAAGGAACAATCTCTTGTCCTTGTTTATCCCTTAGTGACACTTTTCATATTCCAAAGTTATCCCTTAATTTGCTTTCTGTTGGTCAACTTTGTGAATTAGGCGTAGATCTTCTATTTACTAATCATGGTGTGGATGTGCAGGATCCCCGGACGGGTCAAGTGCTTGGGACAGGCCGTAAGGTTGGTCGCATGTTTAAGGTTCATGACTTGAAGATTCCTTCACAAGTTATTTCTACAGCTGCTACCACTGTCACCTCCTCACTTGATCTATGGCATGCTCGTCTTGGTCATCCATCCTTATCTCGTCTTCAATTGTTAGCTTCTCAAGGTCATTTAGGTTCAGTTCAGTTTCAAAAATTTGATTGTACTTCCTGTCATTTTGGCAAACAAACAAAATTACCCTTTAATAAAAGTGACTCATTTTCTTCTGCACCTTTTGATCTTATACATTCTGATATTTGGGGTCCTGCACCTGTTCCTACTGAGGGGGGATCTAAATATTTTTTCATATTTGTGTATGATTTTTCTCGATATACTTGGATTTATCTGCTTCACCATAGGTCTGAACTTGTGTCTATTTACCAAACATTTCATAAAATGATTGAAACACAATTCAATCGCACCGTCAAAGTTTTTCGATCAGATAATGCTCAAGAATATAATGACAAATCTTTCATATCATTTTTAGACAATCATGGTACACTTACTCAGCGATCTTGTCCTTACACCTTTCAACAAAATGGTCATGCAGAACGAAAACATCGTCACATTCTTGATGTTGTCCGCACCCTTCTCATTTCTGCCTCTCTTCCTGAGCGCTTTTGGGGTGAGGCTGCACTCACAGCTGTATACACCATCAATTGTATCCCTTCACCAACTACACACAACAAATCACCATTTGAACTTCTCTATGGTCAAACCCCCGACTACTTCTCTCTTCGGGTTTTTGGTTGTGCTTGCTTTGTCTCTCTTCCTCATTCTGAACGAACAAAGCTCCAACCTCGTGCTCGTCTCTATTGTTTCCTTGGTTATGGTGTATCTCAAAAGGGGTTTCGCTGCTATGATCCCATTTCTCATCGTCTTCGTGTCTCCTGTCATGTTGAGTTTTAGGAACATCGTCCTTTCACGAGTCTTCAGCAGTTTCCTACATCCTCTTCCTCTGAGTCTCCCATTTTTACTGATCTTTTCCTCCCTCTCTATCCTGAACTTGTGGAGGATTCTTCAACATCGGCTGCCTCTCCAGATGACTCATCTCCGGTTCTGTCCCCGGCATATGACCCGCCTGTCTTGGATCCTGTGGCACCACCCTCTCCTGAGTCTCCTGATGGTCCTGAACTTCGTCATTCCACTCAGGTAAGCATTCCTCCCCCTTATCTCTCTGATTATCACTGCTCTTTTGCCCTTGCCACCCTCTATGAACCTCACACCTATCGTGGGGCCCATACTGACCCTTTTTGGCAACAAGCTATGAATGATGAACTAGATGCCCTTCATAAAAATCACACTTGGGATATGGTTGATTTGCCTCCTGGTCAGTCTGTAGTAGGTTGTAGGTGGGTTTACAAGATCAAGACCAAGGCTGATGGATCTGTTGAACGATACAAGGCTCGCCTAGTTGCCAAGGGCTTTACCCAGGAGTATGGCATTGACTATGAGGAAACTTTTGCTCCTGTTGCTCACCTTACATCTGTCAGATGTCTCATTGCTGTGGCTGCTGTTCGCCGTTGGCCTCTTTATCAAATGGATGTGAAGAATGCTTTCCTCAATGGAGACCTTCAAGAAGAAGTGTACATGCATCCACCCCCTGGCTATCCACACTCAGGCAGTCAAGTTTGTCGCCTTCGCCGTGCTCTTTATGGCCTCAAGCAGGCTCCTCGAGCTTGGTTTGAAAAGTTCAGCTCAGTTGTTGCTCAGCAGGGTTTCACTTCAAGTCTTTATGACATTGCTCTCTTCGTCCGAAGATCCTCTGCTGGTATCACTCTTATTCTTCTCTATGTTGATGATATGATTATTACTGGAGATGATTCTGCAAGTATCCGCTCTCTTCAGCACTTCCTTAGTCAGCATTTTGAGATGAAAGATTTGGGCACTCTCAGCTATTTTCTTGGGCTTGAGGTTACCTCATCCTCTGATGGATACTATCTTTCCCAAGCTAAATATGCTTCTGATCTTCTCTCCAAAGCCGGTATCACTGACAACAAGACTGTTTCCACTCCTTTGGAATACAATGCAAAGCTCACACCCTTGGATGGTGAACCTATATCTGATGCTACTCGCTATCGTCAGTTGGTTGGTAGTCTGATCTATCTCACTGTTACTCGTCCGGATATTTCACATGCCATGGGTATGGTTAGTAAGTTCATGGATGCCCCTCGTTCTGTCCACTATGCTGCTATTCTTCGGATTCTCCGATATGTCAAGGGCACACTTTATCATGGTCTACAATACTCCTCTCGGTCTTCTCTTGAGCTTCATGCTTATTCAAATGCGGACTGGGCAGGTGATCCGACTGATCGATGCTCTATCACAGGTTTTTGTTTCCTGTTGGGTACTTCTCTTGTCTCATGGTGTAGCAAAAAGTAGGATGTTGTTTCCCGTTCCAGTACTGAGGCTGAGTATCGTGCCCTTGCCGACACCACCTGCGAGCTTGTCTGGCTCCGCTGGCTCTTGGCTGACATGGATGCTCCACAGCCCACTGCTACTCCTCTTTATTGTGACAATCATAGTGCTATCTACATTGCTCATAATGATGTCTTCCACGAACACACCAAGCACATTGAGATCGACTGCCACATCACTCGTCAGCATCTCAAGAAAGGCAATCTCAAGTTGTTCTCCATCTCATCTGCTGACCAGCCTGCTGATATCTTCACCAAGTCTCACCCGCCTGGTCGTCTTCGAGATCTTATATCCAAACTCCAGTTGGCTTCCTCCTTGCCACCTCGAGTTTGAGGGGGGATGTTAGTGTATAGATTAGGCTAGATTAGCCCATTGGGCTTAGCCCAGTATATTACTTGTACTGCACTCATGTTACTTGTACTGCACACATACCTAGCCTATATAAGGCTCTCTTTTGTACATTGTTTTACACACATCAATATACAGATGATTCAGTCATTCTCTTTTACTTTATATTGTTAACAGCTCTTATTCGGCTGCCCAGCCCTTGAAGATTTGACTGTGTCATTTAAGAGAAGATTCGGATGGTGCCATCAATTTTAAAATAAACGTACCTGCCCTTAAACGTTTACAAATCAAGTTGGAATCATTTGAAACCTACGTTCGTGATTTCAAATTTGAGATATACGCCCTAGTACTTGACTTCTTTCGATTTAATGGTGATTTGGGGAACTTCGTTTTCATTGAAAATCTACCCTACTTAGTTGAAGCAATTGTAAATCTTGGCACTTATGAGGTTTGGGTTTCTGAACATGAGATACATTATGGAGATTTGGTATTCAAGCTTCTTAGTGCACTAAAAAGCGCTAAATTCCTTGAATTTTTACCTGGCCACAAAGAGTTAAGAGTCCATTTTTATCTTCATTTTTGTTAGGACTTTATTTAGTACAAGCTTTTTGATGTATATTGTGTATATATTTATAATCATGTGGGGCAATGCATCCTTTTTGGTTCTATTTGTCCTTCCAATTCCATGTACCAAAGTTTGGTCCAATTGAAGTTCGAAGTTAACCAATTTAACTGGCACTTGCTACAAGCCTTGCTTCTAGTGGCTCCTAACTTAGAAGTTCTTGTTGTTAGTAAGGTTAGTTAACTTAAACAGAGGATATTTTTAATTATTGTTCCATAAACTTACACTTATGATTTACTGTACCGTGTATGCTGTCATCAGAATGGTTATTTATGCTGGATGTGGCCACCGGATGGTTCTGGTTGTGTGTTATCACGCCTCAAAACTTTTAACGTCAATAGATTTGAAGATTTGAAACATGAAGTTGAATTGGTAAAATATATTCTAAAGGAGGCAAGGCTCCAGAACAGAATAACAATCAAAGTTTCTGCCATAAATATGAAGGAAAGTGTTTCCCAGAAAGTGTGTCTGCCATAACAATCAACAGGGACGGAGCCATTCATTGGCTTGGAGGGGCAATGGCTCCCCTAAATTTTGAAAAAAAAAATCAATAGTATATATATAGCTACCTAATTTTTAGCAATCTGACTCAATAAAATTAAACTTGCCCTTTTAAACCAAAGAAAAGACTCATAAAAAAAGAAAAGAAAGGCCCATAAAAAATTATGGATCTAAAATACAAAAAAACAAATTAGATAGCCCAAAAATATTAACTCAACAACAAAATCAATAATAAAAAGTTAAAGAAAACTTAGCCCAATCAACAAATTTTACCAAAAGATTAGCCCAGCCCTTAAAAATATTTGAAACAAAATCAATGTAAATCTTACATACCAAATCATTCCATCAAATTCCCAAAAAAAAAAAAAAAAAAAAAAAAAAAAAAAAAAAAAAAAAACCTAAACTAAACTAAACGTGAGAGACAGAGAGAGTGAAAGATGCAGCAACTGTGAGCTTGAGTGTTGAGACTTGACCTCTTGACAATGAGTGTCGAACCTGATGAGCTTCTGAGATCAAGCAGTGTATGGATGCTACAACGGTGAACTTCTTAGATCTAACAGTTAAGGAAGTAGCAAACACAACAAAGGATGGTTTAATTGTGATTTGATTTGATTTCTAGACTTCAAGTAGGTTCAAATAAGAAATAAGACATTTTTTTAATTGTGATTTGATTTATAACTAGGATAGCATGTGAAAAGGTTGTATAAAAAAATAATTTTTTTCTAAAACCGAGATAATGGGTAATGGCTGTAACCCACTTACTATAAATAACATGTTTTTTTTACTTGACACTACTTTTTGTTTGTTAACTATTTTTTTAAGTATTTGTTTACTTTAAACTTTATTTATTTCATTTTTTTTTTTTTTGGTTAGGGATTAATTTCTAGTAAAGTATATTTGTAAGACATGAAAATAACGAAGCATCTTAAAAATAAATAAATAAATAAAAGTTTTACTTCAATGAAATTGGTAATACTTTATTGTAGCGTTATAATGAAAGTGAATGAGCTTACATTAAATTTGCCCCACCAAGATTCGATTCCTGGCTCCATCCTTGGTTCCCAAGGCAGTCAAAGACATGTCTACCTACTTTTGACGGAGGTTTATAACTTGAACTGGTACTTAGCAACTAATTTTGAAGGTAGGTTACAAATATTTTTTGTTTGCAAATGATCCTGTTACAAATACTTTATGTTTGTCATAGGCACTATTTAGGTGCTAAAGTGACATTACTATCTTCTGGTTGTTAATGATTTTGTTTTTTTGGTTTGCCTTTATTTTGAGAGAGAGAGAGAGAGAGAGAGAGAGGATCAACTAGCCAAAGTACTCTAACCTCCTTGGTTGATAGAAATTGTTGCAACCAATATGTAGAAGACCTTCATAAGATAACTAGCAGGTTTTAAATTTTGAGAATGGAATGTTCATAAATATGCTTCTACTACCTCTTGATATGCCTAAAATCTTTAGGATCTGGCTCACTCAATGTGTCTGCTATTTTTGATATGCTTAGATAATTGATGAAGGACCTATTAGTTAATGTAGTGCAACTGAAACGGGGGCTTCTAATTGTGTCAACACGTATGTTCCTACAAAAAACCTTGAAAAGACAGGTTTCCCATCCATCTAATTCTTATACTCTCTTCTTCAATTTTGTATTGCTTTTATCAATGCTTTTGATATTGTTTTTGATAGGCCACAATCTGAATGACTCCTTGTGATTAAACCAATTAATTAATTAGCCAAGTTATTAATTAATCAATTTAACATGCAAATACGTGGAAGCACAAACAAATCACCAAATAACTAAATATGCAGCGGAAATTAAATGACACAGTGATTTGTTTACGAATGGGGAAAACCCTTGCGGCAAAAACTCCATCGGGTGATTTTTAGGTCACCACTCCTGAAACTCCACTATTATCAAATCAAGCAGTTACAAGTAAAGGAATCCCAAGTACCTTACCAACCTACAGTTAAACCCTTACCCCAATACCCAATTGGACTTGATCTGTAGTGACAATTTCCCTTTTGATGCACGGCTCTTAAGTACGTGACTAACCAATGCACAGATCCCAGTACGCGACTTCAAACACCAACTAAGAAGGAGAGGTTGGCTGCAAAGTTCTTCAGTTCATCCTACACGATGAAGATCAGGAAGATGCTTGGCTACAAAACCCTTTGGTGCAAATACACAGCAACTTCTTCAGAGAAGATGAACTAGGTCAAGAACTTCGTCTTTTGATCACAATTTGCTTGAACAGAGATTGCTCAATGCTTTTGCAACTTGTGTCTAATTTGACGGCTCTTAAAACAATCCTTTTACATGTTTAGGGTTAGAAGAAAAGAAGGCCCAAAAGCATATTCACGGATCCTAAGGAAATCAGATCAGAAAACCTGATTTTGTAATTCTCGACAGATAGTAGGTGTCGAGGTAGCTATCGAGCAGTGTCGAGCTTTAATGAATTTGCACTTCAGCTTGTTTTTTCTTGGACAGACTTGATGACTTCAAGACTTGATCTTGAAACCTTGTTTCTTGAAGTATTAAAAACACCTAGAACTACCCAATTACAAGTAGAGTGCATTTTGTGAAAGGATTAGCCAATTTACATAAATAAGTGACATATGTTCTTAACAAGTGAAAACACATATGTCCTAATATTTTTCTTAGTCTTTTGTCCTCCTTCTACACTATAAGCAGGACAAACAAAAATCTGTGATTTCTTTGGATCAGGATCTACTCATATGCTTTAACTACACTTGAGTTTCTTCTTATTTCAATAAAGTTGATTACTTATCAAAACAATTTATTCCGCAAACCCATTCTATACAAAACAGATTTTGTTTGGATATTATGTTGAATTGCCTTGACTTTCTGCTGTAGGCAACCAATTGTTTTAAATCAAGATCCACTTGTATGCATTGATGTTTCTTCTCTAGCGTTTTCTTTAATTCCGCCTTCTCAATTCACCCTAATTATAGCCTAAGTTACAAAAAGCCTAAGTTATATAGTCTAGCTAATTAAGTTACAAAGCCTAATTCATGCATGGTGAGTCTAATGCACTTAGAAGCATGAAGTAATAACCTTCGGATTCTAAGAACAATGTGCATGTCTTGTATCAAAGTGTGTCTCTCTATTTATATCTGATACTTTGACAATTATTTTAATTACTTTTGCTATGTGTCTTGTTGCTATTGCTCTCATTTCCATAAATAGTGATTAAAAATCCATCAATAACTATTGTAATGTAACTAGGGATGGCAATTTGTGTCCACAAGTTGGGTTCATGTCGTGTCGACCCATGAGTATTCGGCTATATGGGTTGATCTGAACCTAACCCGTTTAGTAAACGTGTTAGGAACCCTCAACCCCCTAACACGGTCTATTTATTAAACTGGTTGACCGGACACAACATGTTTAATCCATTTAATTAACAAGCTATGTAAAGTTAATACAAATCACCCATTTAATAACTTGGTTGATTAATAGGTTATAACTAACTTGAATAACATGTTATCAATTCCCATATATCTAAAATTAAAATACAATTACAACCATAAATATAGTAATAAACATATAATTACAACTATAAATTAAGTAATAATAACAAAAGCTAATATCTTTATAAGCTAAACAAGTCAAACGAGTTCACATGTTGAACCCAAATACGACTCGTTTATTAAACAGGTCAATCATATCAACCTGAATATGACCCAAACCCATACCCAGAAACCAAAAAAACATAAACAATAGAGGGGAAGCATGTAAAGAATTAAAATTCTCCATAAATAACACAACATACAAACGGATTCTAGGTCCTATAAACAAATTAATTAAATTCTCCAAGTAAACAGATTGCTTTATATAAAAGAAAAAAAAATAGAGGGGAAGCTATACCATCGGGGATGTGTTAGGCAGCTGAGGGAGGGGAGGAGTCCGAGGATGGCAGCGATGGCTATAAAGGAAGGTGGTGGTGGAGGCGGTGGAGTGTAAGGACAATTAGATTGGCCCAATTGACGGTGGAGAGAAAGATGGACAAAGGCGAGTTAATGGGTAAGGCCGGCGGCAAGATGGACAGCGTGGAGGTTTAGATCGGGGGACGGTCAGGCCATCAGCAGGCTGGATGGCAGTGGGATCGATAGGCCAATCAACGAGAGAGTGAGAGAGAGTGAGGTATATCTACACTTAAGCCCCTACACTTCCCAAAATCACACTTAGGTCATTACACTTTAGGATGATTACACAAATTTCTCTACAATTAATAAAATTACCAAAAAGCTACTAAATTTTAGGGAATAACCAAATACCTCTAATTATCCTTGAACCATAGAAAATACCAAACCCTCCCCCCCCCAAAAAAAGGAAATTACCAAAATTACCCCAATTTGATGGAAATTACGAAATATCCTTAAACCTTAGGAAATTACCAAAACTCCCTTTAGATATTCAAAATCACCTAATTAAGCCTAATTAACACTAAAATGACCAGACTAACTTCAAAACCTCAAAATTTACTTAATTAACCTTGAATTCCATAGAAATTACCAAAATATCCTAAAGATAACCCAAATGACCAAATTAACTCTAAATCACACTAATATACCCCTAATACCACCAGAAATGCTAGATAAACCCTAAACTCCATTGAAACTATGAAAAAAAACTCTTAAACTCACCAAAATTACTAGAGAAATGGCAAAACACTAGAAAGCTACTCGATTGCACCTATTTCACGATAAAAATTACATAAACCACAAAACTGACCCTTGCTTCAAATTAAACAGTATAAGATGCTAACTCAATTACTTTAATGTCTTTTTTATGTGTTTTTGAACCTAGAATTAGGGTTTCACATGGTAGATCACTAATTATTCATGTATAATCCATAGAGCAATTGCATCACATCTCATGAGTTGGTGCATACAAGTGGCCTTACCTAACTTTTCAAATCTGTTAAGCAATGATCTAAGGAATTTCCTTTTTCAAGATTTTATACTTAAATATGTTTGTTTCATTTGATGTTTAAGAGGCCTGGACAACGTACGACATGCACCACACAGGAAGCTATCAATGCAGTGCACTATGGTAGAGTTTCTTACCATGATGCACCTAAAGCTTAATTCTACCAAATTTTTGCCGTGAAGATAAGACAAAATGTTATCAAATCATCACCATGAAAGCATGGTAAGGATCACGTTGCATGTCTCATGACACACAATTGGTATGGAACTCTACTAGATTTTTACCAAAAAAATATAACAAAACATTACTGAATTTTTAACAAGCTAGAAATACAAGTAGATGCCATGAAATGCCACCATTTTTTTTTTAAAAACGATTTCAAATTAAAAACTGCAAAAGCCTATTTCCCTTAAAGTATTGAACACCCACTCTAGGAAAACCATCAATGCCACCTATTTGTATCATTCTTGATGCAGATACGTAACAATGGACATTGCTCCCCAAAAAATAAGAGCCAATATTTTAATTTACCTTTTATTTGTTAATCACCAAGAGTTATTCAAAATGAGGTAGTATTGCAAGACAAATGTTATGTAGTGCCTATTACCTTCCTCACGCTCAATTGAATTTTTGTACTCATATTTCTAGTTCGAGATATGATTTTGACATATACATAGGTGAAGAGAATTTGTGAATTTAGGTAGATTTCAGTTCATTTCGGCCCACTTCAGTCCACTTTAGTCAATTCGGCTCATTCGGCCCACTTTGGTCCTATATTTATGCTTGGTGTTATACCGTAACAATTATCAGCTGTTCTTATTCCAACACATATGCAGTCACCTCTATCATCAAGTATCTCACATTCAAACTTAGTAAACAGCACATTCAGTCCATTGTCACATATTTGACTGATGCTCAGCATGTTCGCCTTCAACCCATCCACGAACCATACATCTTCAAACACGGGCAGCCCTGGAATGTCTATTATTCCAATACCTCAAATGACTGACTTGCTTCCATCTCCAAAGGTGACAGTACAATCTTTCCTTCAAAAAGAGTCTTGAATAAAGCTTTTTTACTCGTCATGTGTCTGGAACAACCACTATCCAAATATCACATGCCTTTAAAGCAATTAAAGTAGTATAACAAACATAATTATTGAAAGAAGTAGTTATACGTAAATATTCAAGGATAGGATTAGCACATTTAAAAAGCCATATAGTCCAAGATGAAATAGATTCAATTCTCATCCTAGTTGCTTTCAAGAAGCGAGACACAAAATCCATGACAGCAGGGGTCACAGATCCACTCTAGGTTCAGAAACCTAAAAACAAAAGCAAAGCTGCTCTGATACCATTTGCTTGTTCATTTCGACCCCTTAAACCAGATTGTTTAACCTAATATATTAACCAAGAGATTGCTTAGGTTTATTATTCAAATTTAGGTTAAACAAGCATAAATCATATAATGCACAAATACGGAAAAGTAAATAACACCACAATATGATGACCCAAGAAAACCGATAAAAATAACTGTTTCAAGGTAAAAATCTGGAGATGATTTAACCTAGCTATCCTCAAAGTAAAATGTATGATTGAAATTTATCAACCATTTTGTTGGCTTTATTCTGTGCCAATTTGCTTATAATTTAGCACTTAGTAACCCTGTACTTAGGTGGGATTCATGTAAGGGTAGTGTGTGAAGAGAGTGTGAAGAAAAGCTCAAGTTTGTGCAAAGAAGCAGAGTTTTGCGGTTAGGACTCGCGGCTGACTCGTTGCACTACAGGACAAAAGTCCCAGGCTGGCCAGGTCGTTGTCTCGAGACTTGAACTCGCGACTTGGACAAGCCGCGAGGTCAAGCCGCCAACCAGTCCTATTTGGCAAAAACTGTCTCTTCGTATTCCAAACACACACCACTATATATAGACCCTTATACCCACTAAATTGAGAGAGCTTCCAGAGAGAATTTTTGAGAGAAACCCTAGAGAAAAACAAGATTGATTCATCCACAATCTTCACCTTAGAGTCTCTACAAATTCCTCTACTCTCTTCCTCTCCATTGTTATACCCTTGAGAGGTTCTTTGCCAAATCCTTATCTCACCATACCCACGTCTATGAGAAGGTTTATTTGGTGCTTTTGGGAAGTAGTTAGGAAGGAACCAATATACATTGGTTGATGCTATGGTCTAGTAGTGGAATCCGGGAAGCTAAAGAAGAAATAGGTTCGACGTAACCTCATTGGAGCAAGAAGCTTAGAGGGCTTAGGTACTTGGGTAGATTAGGCTTGGAGGGTCTTCTGCTATTCATGTATCCCAACTACATTCTTTAGTGGATTATTTCACCACTTGGAGGGCGGCGGAGAGGTTTTACGCCGAGGACTTCGGTTTCCTCTTCGATAACACATCGTGTGTTGTCCGTGTGTTTGCATCTTCCTTCCCTTTATCTTTGCCTTATATTTATTGCTGTGGATGTGTTTATATTTGGCTTAGATTAGTTATCAATTCTGTGATTAGCTTATGTTCATGTTTCGCACATTAATTGTTTGATTATAAGCTTGAATTGATAATTTATAATATGTGGTCTAAACGTTCAAGCGTGTTTCATACCCATTTTGAACTTTCATAAAATAAATCCACTATAAGAGAATTGAAGTTTTTACAATTAGATTTAACCCTAAATCTATTGCTACCTCATGTAGTAACTTACTGACACGACCACGTGGAAGCTCCAAATCTACAAACTCCTTCTCTTCTCGGATTTACACCAACACAAGCCGTCTTGCTTGTGACTTTGAGATCCCACTAAAAGGTTTAGCAACACAAACTCTCCTGTCTATGACTCCAAGACCACCCTTGAAGGTTTAGATCATTAGCAATTGTTGATCTTATAGCAACAACTTCAGATCTACTGGAACTAATGATATGAGAATGATTTCTAACAGTGACTTTGAAACAATCACTTTTAAGCATTGACCAAAATTTGGTCTAGACATGTTTTGTTCTCATTTTGCCACCACAATACAAATGTGATTTTAAATATTTAAATCTAAAGCTTTAGAACCAAACAATATATATATATATATATATATATAAGTGAAGCTTCCTCGCATGCATGGCTGCTGTCTTATGTACACTGATGCGGATGCACTGACCATTCGATAACGTTTGAAATAATGTGTAGGATTGATGAGTTTTAGATATAGCGTTTAATAATCTTCGATCAGGTGCAGAGAATCATTATGTTGAATGGGTCAAGAATCATCAAGATGGGCTATAGCAATTTCCCAAATTTTCTTATTGTCTGTTCTGGAAGAACCAAGCACAAGAAATATTTGTCCTTCTGGAACGAAGGTCCTTTTACACTTGTGATAGAAAGATCAGAAAACTCGCGTGGTGAGGCTTCTACGCAACTCACGTAATGGAACGGGAATACCCCCAGGCAGATAATTAATGCACATGTACGTTAGCACTTTTGACTACTAACAAAAAAAAAAAAAAAAAGTTGACCAATAATAAGGATTTACATTAAGTTATAATGGTGTTTGATTTACATTAAGTTATTTATTTGTCTTTTTTATTCTGTGTCAGTGTCATTTTGATCAGTCTCATTTTTCTTATTTTGGAGGAAAAAAAAAAAATTGGTAGACTTATTAGTACGAGGTATACAGTACTAATTAAAAAAAAAAGGAGTATAGTCTATCCATAGATTCATATTTTGCTGTGGAAGGAGACAAAGTTTGACAATCTTGTTTTGTACTGAAGAAAAACTAACACCCTTCCCAGCACGTGGCCTCATGCACGAGTTAATTTAATTTCACAGAAAGCACGAATTTATTTAATGTCATAGATAGCACGAGTTTGGCCTCATGCATGAGTTTATTATGGCAAGAGTTTCCTAGCTGAACTTTGGGCCTTAAGGGATGGTCTGATCATGTGTCAAAACCTTCAAATCAATGCTCTAAAATTGAGTTGGATGCTAAAATTATTGCTGAATTGATGACTAATTCTAACGCTGTAAATTCTGCTATGGTGGCTAACTGCGGGCTTCTAATTTCCCAAGTTCCGCAAGTTAAAATAACGCATTGCTACCGGGAAACAAACTGCTGTGCTGATGGTCTTGCTAGAATAGGAAACAAACAGCTTGATGCTGATATAATGTATTACAATACCCCTCCCTGTTTGCATGACTTTTATCTTTCGGATTTGTATGGTCAGTACCATGTTAGGCTATGTCCTAACTCTGATGTTGCTGCATTTCTTTTTTAGTTGAATGAATTTTCCTTTTAACCAAAAATGGAAAAAAATATATATAGAAAGCTTCATCCCTCATGCAGGCATGCATATATGGAGAAACTTCCTAGCACCAACTCCATTGCAATCCAAGAGCTACGTCATGTCATCATTCCAGGATTATATTTAGCACCTCCAAATCACATATTTAAACCTACTTTAAGTTACAAGGTAGTGATAATTGAAAGTTCACTACACCATTGAATCTTTCAATTTTTTTGTAATTTAGTACATTTATCCAATTTATTCTAATTATATTTTACTCCAAAAATTATAAACAGTTTTGAATACTACCTAATTTACTGTCTAAATGGGGAAAAATGTATTTGAAACCGTAGCTAATACAAAATCGTTTTCAATTAGCAATTGAATCAGAAGCAATCTAACTAAATAACCAATACTACTATTTTTATTTTATTTTTCATAATTCAATAGTTGTGAGAGGAAGGATTAAAACCTTGAATATTTTCATTGAAAACACTAAGAAATGCTAGCCAATTGAGCTATAAGACTCTTGATAATACCACATACTTTTATTGAATTAAGTAACACTTTTTTCCTCTTTTTTTCTAATAAAAAGATATGTAAATATGTATTATACATGATTTAAAAAATAAATAAATATTTACGTATGGAAAAAGTTTTCTCCCAAGATGACTTGGAGAAATTTTCACTGGCCTACATGTTGACTCATAAAACCATCTATGTACATTATTTTGATAGAGTCACAAAACTCATTAAATAAGTTAAGAAACTAAAAATATACATAAATGATCTTATCAATTGTCACATAGTAAGTTTGACAAAATTCCTTCTAGACCAGTTTGAAGGTAAAATTTTTCTTATATATACCTTGTCACCTAAATTAGATTACTCTAGTTCGCTTATATAAACAGAAATAAGCATTGCCAAGTGTAGAACCAAAAAAATTTGCTCAAAAGGGACACATACACACGTATAAAAATGCATCTAGAACATAAGTGAAAACTTCATATTTTGAGATTATCAATTTTCTCCTCTAAACTTTTTAGCATAATAAAGTTAAATTTCTAAATTTAATATAGAAATATTGAATTAAAATTAAACAATAACAAAGTCTTATTTCTATAATATGCTAATAATTATTTTATGAGATCATTTTTTACTTTTTTTTAAATATATAAACTGTTGATTATATTGTTTTCTTAACCTTTGATTATATCTGAATACAAGGGATATAAAATTTCCTTCTTTTCTTTCATGGAAGAGAGAGGGATAGCTCGTAATTAGGTGCAAGGAAATTAATAATTTATTATTATAATTAGTCTTTTCAAAGTAAAAAAAATTAAACTTATTTATTTTTGGAATAAGTAGACTTTTCAAAATTTTGGGTCATATCAATACGACTACCACCCTCCCCATCTTTTCCACGATGTGAATTATGGCATATAGAATATGTGCAATGTCCATTATCTCTGTTCAATTGAGACATATGCACGTTCAACATATTTAGCTGTTAGTCTAAAAGTTGTACTCAAATGGTTATATATTCTAATTACATGTTTCATTATACTTAAAGGTTAAGTGTGCATCAAAACATTATACTTAAATGATAATTCTAATGACATATTTTCATCAAACTTTTTTTTTAAGAGAGTTTTAACTTATGGCGTCCGCTCCTGACAATAGCTCTGTCATCCCAAGACATCAATTGATTTTTGGTGTGGGTAGAAATTGAATTCCAAAACTATAATATGTTTCATCAAACTAAAATATGCATAAAAAAATTGTACTTTGCTGACTTTTCTAATCTATTTCATAAAGCTCACTCACCTACCTTTCTCTCCATTGCTTATAAATACCGTGGCCTTGAAGGCTTTCTACATCGCACTCAAAAAGTTTACAGAGAACAAATCCTATCATACCATTCAAAACTTAGACTCCTCCTTCAACATAGAAAAAATATGTCTATCCAAGTCTCAGGGGCTCCATCCCAAAATGCCAAATCAGAGGTTATTCGCCGGATAGCAAATTTCCATCCAAGCATTTGGGGTGACCATTTCATCAGCAATACTTCTGAGGACAAGGTAACAAGATTATTTGCTAGCCTAGTTTATGAAAATTACGTAGTAAAATATTATACATAAAATTTATAATATTTTTAGCATTTTTTGTTACAATATAATTTTTTGTTCATGCAACTCATGGTGTAGGATATTCATTTCCGTAAAGTATGTGAAGTTGAAGAGCTGAAAGATGAGGTGAGAAATGAGCTTTTTGCCACAGGTCATCTTTCACAACAGCTGGGCTTAATTGATGCACTCCAACGCCTCGGCGTCGCTTACCACTTTGAAAGAGAAATCCAAGAAGCTCTAGAACACATATACACAACTTTTAACGACAAAATTGATGTTGATGATCTCTACAAAGTTTCCCTCAGTTTTCGACTGCTACGCCAAGAAGGATTTAAGGTTTCATGTGGTAAGACTCGAGTATGATTAATTTCTTCATGTAATTGCAAGTTAAAGACTTTTTTTTTTTTTAACAAGTTTAGTTTTTACTAAACAGATGTTTTCAAAAAGTTCAAAGACAAAGATGGTCAATTCAAGGAAAGCTTGACCAGTAACGTTGAAGGCATGCTAGCCTTCTACGAAGCTACACATCTGAGGATGCATGGAGAAGACATTCTTGATGAGGCCCTTGAGTTCACTACCACTCACCTTAAGTCCACAGCATCCCTTATAGGCAATCCATTGGCAGCACAAATAACTTGTGCCCTAAAGCAGCCCTTGCACAAGGGCATACCACGGCTAGAGGCTCGGCAATATATTTCTTTCTATGAACAAGATGCTTCACATAACAAAGTTTTGCTCAAGCTTTCAATATTAGATTTCAATCTAGTGCAGTCATTGCACAAAGAGGAACTTAGTTATATCACAAGGTAATTAGTTCTAAAACCATGATCCAAAAAGACAAAGTACGAATATTTTTGGAAATAATTAAGAGAATACTACAGATTTTACTATATAAACCTTGCAAAATAAAGTGTTACAAATAATAATAATAAAAAAAATAGGTCAAATTACAATTTACCTACTTGTAGTTTGGCTGAAATTTAACTTACCTACATGTGGTTTAAAATTTGACACTTTACCCACTGAGGTTTGACCAAAATTTAAGTTGCTTACTTGTGGTTTGAAATCTCATGATGTAAGTGTTCCACTAGATTTTTTTTTTTTATTTGATCTTTTTTTTTTTTAATGTTTTTTGTGGTTTTGGAGGAAAGAAATATAAAAGTGAAGCAAAATCATATATTTAGCCATGTTTTTAAAAGAAGTGGTTAAGAAAATCTAACTGAACTAACTTCAGGTGGGTAAAGTGTCAAATTTCAAAGTACAGGTAGACAACTTAAATTTCGGTCAAAACATAGGTGTGTGTGTAAGTTGTAATTTACCCAAAATATTAATTCAAAATTCATTTATTAGATTGTTGAAGTGGTTCATTAGTTTTTTCTAGTAAAATTATAGCAACCCTAGCATTTTGCTATAAATATTTGGTTACTTACAATCAATTAATATTAATTGTTATATTCAAATTGTAGGTGGTGGAAAGATTTAGATTTTGCAACGAAGCTACCTTTTGCAAGAGATAGGATTGTCGAATGCTACTTTTGGATAGTCTCAGTCTACTTTGAGCCTCAATATTCACTTGTAAGAAAAATATTAACCAAAGTTTTTTCCATGACATCTATTGTAGACGATATATATGATGCTTATGGCACACTTGAAGAACTCGAACCCTTCACAGAAGCAATTGAGAGGTTCATAAATTGAATTAATTAATATATATGTTAAGACTATGATGTATAATGTCAATCTAACTTTTGTAATTGGTACATGATATTTTCAGGTGGGATATTAGCTGCATAGATCAACTTCCAGAATACATGCAAATATGCTGTCATGCACTCTTTGATGTATTCGAAGAAATTGAAAATGAGTTGGCCAAGAAAGAAAGATCATACCGTGTCAGCTATGCAAAAGATGCTGTAAGCGTCAAGCAACTTAACTTTTCATGTTTTTTTGTCTACTTTTTCATGCTACGTACTTATTTCATTCATGTTGTTTAAACCTTAGATGAAACGTTTGGTTCGGGCCTACTTTGATGAAGCCAAATGGTTATACCAAAATTACATCCCAACAATGGAGGAGTATATGCATGTTGGACTTGAAAGCTCTGGTTACCCTATGCTCACAGCTATCTCTTTCCTTGGCATGGGTGACATCATTACAAAAGAGGCATTTGATTGGATCTTCAGCAACCCCAAGATTATTACAACTTCATCCGTAATTGCTAGACTCATTGATGACATGAAGTCACATAAGGTATGCGATCAAAAAATCTTATCAAGTTCCACTATTTCATATGTGTCTCCAACTTTCTACTTACCCTTTTGAAAAACTTTGTATGTAGTTTGAGCAAGAGAGAGGGCATGCTCCCTCAGCAGTCGAATGCTACATGAAGCAACATGGTGTCTCAGAGCAAGTAGTCCATGATGAATTCAACAGGCAAGTTGCAAATGCATGGAAGGACATTAATGAGGAGTGTATAAGACCTACTGTTGTTCCCATGCCTCTACTTATGCGTGTTCTTAATCTTACACGAGTAGTAGATGTCATTTACAAGGAAGGGGATAGCTACACGCACGTTGGAAAAGAGATGAAAGATAATGTTGCATCAGTGCTTATAGACCCAATACCAATATAAATGGGGTGACAAAATAAGTATCTGCATAAAGGATAAAGGACTTGTCCATTAAAAAATAAATAAATAAAATAAAGGACTTGAATAGGATCCAAGTCTGTTGATGTTCTAATATATATATGGCCCATTTATATTGAAAATAAAAGGAAAATCTTTGGTTTTTTTTTTTTGTGGATAAACTGTTGGTTTCTTATTTAATAATGTAGCACTATGTTTATAATGATGATGGGATTTACTGTTGGTACATTTCTATGGGAGATTATAATTATTGTGCCATTCTAGTGGGGGTGGGTATGTAAAGTTTATCTTAATAATTATCAAGTTATTATCTTTTGCTTCCCTACACTACCGTTTATTATATACTGTGAGGAAGCGAGGGTAATTGAGGGGTTAAGGAAGCTCTTTGTAAACACAATTAGCACTGTTTGGTATAATAGAACCTCTAGTGAAATAACAATAACTATACTTTATGAATAACCAACCCTTGTATAGTTGCGTTTTTATTACAAAGAATCATTTTTTTTCTTTTTAGAAATAATTATTATTTAAAATAAAAAATAATTATTCCTTATTAAAAAAATCCTTAACTAATAGTTATTCTTTAATCTGCGTAACAACTTCAACAAATAAAATTCAAATAATCCTTTTTAAATACTGTGCTACAACATATCAAAAATTTAAAAAAAAAAAAAAAAAATTGCGTACAACCATTATCCTCCTGGGTTTTGTTTATGCCTTCAAGGCATCTACGAATGGAACCATCATCTTTTCTTTAGAATCATCAACGAATGGAACCTGATAATGAAAACCTTGAATTTTTTTTTTCCCCCCTCGGGGCTTTGTCATTAACAATCTCTCTTTCTTCAACATTGAATTTTTTTCCCCTTTTTTTCCTTGTGTTGTGTTTATGCCATACAGGTTACCTCACATATGTAGTCAAGAAAATCACGGTAATCTTGACTTTTATTTTTTGCTAAATATCACTGGATTGATTTTGTTTTTTACTTTATAGAAATTATATATAGTAAACTATAAACCCATTTGTGGCTAGTTTTATTTTGACTTTATCACTTTATTATCTAACAACATGAAATACCCTCGGTTAGACCTCTTTAAACCGTTATGCAAAAAAAAAAAAAAACACTTTAAACCACCTCAAAACAAAAAAAAAAAAGAACATTAAAAAAAAGATCAAAACTTTAGAGTTTTGTAAAAATCACACAAACTATATCTCTATGCCACCCCCTCTCTTGTCTCTCTTCAAATCTCATATATCTATAACTCATCTTCAAACACATCATGCTAAAAAATTAGCTATTTATCAAGCTTGTATCAATCAACCACAACTCAAGGCATCAGGTGGAGAATGAGCTCGGTTAAAAGAAAAGAGCAATAGTAAACATAAACAACCAAGGACACACTTGAAAAAACCTTAATCCAAAGTCCAAACACAAGGAAAATCCAATATCAAATTTACCTCTAGAGCAAAAAATGCTAGAGAGAGCAATCAATATCTCCTTCCACACCATGCGGGGCCCACAACCAATCTCTAAACAGGGTTTGGTTGTAAGACTCACAACTTCTTTTTCTGTTATGCTGAGACTGTTTCCTTTTCATTCTTTCAAGTTCAAGCTTTACCAAGTAATGATGCCTGAACCAATGAGTGATCGTCTTCGATAGATGCATCTTTCTTTCTCTCTGTGTGTTACCTACCCAAATGGAAGTTCAATTTGTTACCCAAAGTCCTATTCTGGCAAGCATCGGCAATTACAAATTGGTTCTATCATAGGAGGATGAAAGACTGGAAATGTTGTTGGGGAAGTGGCAGTCGAAGGACTCTTCTGCTGGAGAGGGTACGGTGGTGGCAGAGGTGAGGAATAAGCTTGGTTAACAAAAACAACCATGAGAGAAGAAAACTCAAGAGAGAAGAAGAAGGTGAAAGCGTCCAAATTTGCTGCTCAAAAAGCGTGTTGGGGTACATGGTCAAAGCATATGTGTGTCGATTTCTTTTTTCGTGTTTAGAGCATTCACATCCTTTTTCTTCAAAAAACTTCATTTTACCATCTTAAAAATTACTTTATCTATTATACCATACTATTTTATAACACAACTAGCATCCTAACTTTTATTTTCCTATTCAATCCATTAAAATAATATCTCTCTCATCTCCCCCATCACTCTTATTATCTTTTCCTCACTAACTCTCTCTTTCAACCACCCATCACCACCACATCTGCCACAAGAAACCCACCACCACCATCGTGAAAAAAAACCCACCCTACCACCGGGAACAAAACCCATAAAATCCACCACCATCTCCACCCACAAAACCCACAAAGTCACCACTAAAAAACCCACCAAACACTAGTCACAACCATGGTGAGAATCAAAGGACAGAATCAAACCCAAATCAAAACCCTCCATCCCATATCCAGATGGACACCCACCAAACACTACGGCCAAAGCAAGAACCACCAAGAAACCTCCACAACAACCACAAGAAACTAGCCACCATGCCACCACCAAACCTAGAAACCACACAATAACCAAACCCAGACACTGGCCATAACAACCACACAAAAAAAAAAAAAAAAAAAAAAAGAAAAGAAAAAAAGAAACACACACTCTCGACATCGGTCTCTATGTCGATCTCTACGACGGTCTCCACATCGATCTCCACAGCGCTAATGTCCATGCCACCACACTGATCTCAACTGCGCCACCTGCCTCGCCACCACGACGATCTTAGACACACGAGTGAGAACTGAGGCTACGCTGCTACAGAGAGAGAACTAGAGAAATGAGAGAGAGATAGACATGAGGGATACATAGAGACAAAGTGGGACTGAGGCTACATTGCTACAGAAAGGGAACTAGAGAAATGAGAGAGAGAAATGTGGGAGATAGCTAATGAAGGAGAGAGAATAAATTAGTAAAAAATTTATACAAGCTTGCTACAGTACCATCTTACTTATAAGATGGTATTGTAGCAATATTGTATAAAAATTTATAATTAGAAGCCCGGATAAAACATGTTTCTTGTGCTTTGATGGTAAAATATGCCAACATATGGCATATGGCAGTACGGGTACTAATGCTCTTATATGAGATTTGAAAGAGAGACCGACAAAAAGGATGAAAATTGGATATATAGTTTGTGTTCTAGATTTGTAAAAAATCTTATACGATCTTCATTTATTTACCTTTTTTCTTAATGGTGAGAATTTGAGGGGTTACGCGGAAGTAAGAGCAACTAAAAGATCTATTTTAATATTTCACTTTACAATATACCCAATATAAAATATTTTATTTTTTTACCACTTTATTTAAATATCATTTTTTTAATCTTTCTTTATTTTTCCTCTATATCTCTTTCTTTCTCTTCTTCTTTGTCTCTCTCTTATCTATAAATGCTTGGTTGGGATAATTTTGAAAAAGATGAAAAAATGAGAGTGGAAAATATGAGAGAAAATGGGTGAGATGGGAGGGGGTAGAGAAATGATAGGGCCCAACTATTTTCTCTCCATGCCCACCAAAACTTGATCTCCCCAAATTAGGGAGAAAATGGAAGTGAAAATGAGAAACTATGATTTTGACAAAATTTTGCTTCGCCACCAACAAGCAAAGGTTTTTTTTTTTTTTTTTGGATCCTTTTGGCTTGTGATTAAAAAAAAAAAAAGCAATGTGTTTATACACATTTTTTTTAATAACAAATGAGTATAAAAAATGTTTTACTTTTTGTTTTATTTAATATGAACATAATTATAAATTTATACCATCTTTATTTTTCATAATTTTTCATCTTTCTACTTTTCTTTCCTCTCAACCAAACATATATGAGAGAAAATTAATCCTCCTACTTTTCTATCTCGTTGAATATGGGGAGATCTTGCCAAATCTAGTGAGATCTCGCCAAATCTAGCAGAAATCTAGGCAGATCTGATGAATTTTCACCAAATACTTGCTAGAAAATGCTTGGAGTTTCCAGATTTTGTTGGGTTTTATGGTTGGATCCCGTGAGTCAAGTTTAAGAGAAGAGAACCTACCAATCAACCCATCGAAGTCTATTTTTAAAGTTTGAAACCCGCTGCCAACTGTCGAAGCTCTCGAATTGGTTATGGGTGGGTGGACACCCCTATACACAACAACCCATGGCCACAACTGAAACCCACCAATGGCAACAAACAACACAAACGAAACCCATAGATTTGATCACACAGAGAGAGAGAGAGAGAGAGAGAGCTGGAACTTAGCAACTAATTTTTATGTTTATGAAAAGACTCTCTTTAGGTGGTAACGTGACATACCTATTTTATGGTTAATGCTTTTTTTTTTTTTTTGAAGATTTGTTTTACAATTTTTTTGATTGTATAATATGAAGAGAGTGAGAGCGGGGTGGATCAATTAGCCAAAGTACATGAACCACCTTGTTTGATAGAAATTGTTTCAACCATTATGCAGAAACTTTCATTTGACCTTCATAAAATAACTATAGCTGGTTTTTTAATTAAGCTAAAATTTTGGACTGTTCATAAATATGCTTCATCTATGGCTTGATTTGCCTGAAATTTTAAGATATGTCTCACTCATGTCTTAGTGTAGATGAAATGGTAAAGGCAGACCTCAAAGTTAAATCTTAATGACCCACTTTTGGACCGTTTAAATACAAGTACGTAAGATGGTATTGGATTTTAATTAGGAAGCCCCTATACCAAAAAATTTAACTGGCTCTAATGTGAAATTGTCATGCCATTATGATCGTATGCCTAAATGGTTGAATAAGAACTTGTTATTTTATCTATTGCGACCAAGAGGGGGAAGCAAATGCTATAGACAAGTTGTTTACTACAAGGATGAGTCTGCCCCCAAACTCGCATTATATAATGGACAGCATCAGATTAATTCCATTAGATATTGGCTAATCTATTTGTTGATCAAGACCTACAAATCCTATCAGTCCTTATCAACTGGTCCACTCATATGCATTGGCCGCTTCTTATTCATCCCCTTCTCGATTTCATCCTTATTCATGAAATTAAACAAGCTCCGAACATGGAAGGTTGCCCAATTTGAAGATGAGTTCATGTTCTTCTGTAAAATACAAACAAATGATATCTTTTGAAAAATAACTTTTTAATGAATTTATGGTACTTGTCTAGCTCCTTCCTAGTTTCTACTTCCAGTTACACCATTTTGGCGATACATTTCCTCCATTTGGATCAATATATGTTCTTAATGTTGAATCAAATTTGTGTTATTGGGTCAAGCTAAAAGGCCAGAGTGAGCAACTTTATCAAACTGTTGGCCTTAAAAGAAGAAGCGATGTTGGCAGGTTAGCATGGTGTTTCTAGGCCCACTCTATCAAACTGTTGGCCTAATTAACAATGGGACGGTTAGGAGTTATGTGAACAGGGTTGGTGTCGTATTGAGCCGTCGTTCAATGACTAAGTGGACATGGTGCTTGGAACTTAAAAAGGTATTTATGTTGAGCTAAGATTTACATTCGAAAAGTTTTCAAAATAGAAGCAATTCTATGGCCTAATGGAGGAGAGACAATATATATATATATATATATATAACACAAAATCTTGGCTGTGGACATGGCTGGTTGTCTTGAGGAGAAGAGAGGGAGACGAGTTATGATGTAGTAAGTGTAGAGGATGAATGAATTCTCTAGTGGCTGCTGGTTAATTTGTGTTGTAACTTTCATCTATGCAATCAAGGCACCAAAAAATGCTTGGTTGGTTCCTCTTGCAAACATTGATAGAAGGGGTCGACGTATATTCGGATCCTTAATTAAATCCTTCAGGAGAGTTATAATTTATCCAATTTATAAGGTCAATTTTTATTTTTTTTTAGAAGGAACAAAGGTCAAATTAATTTTGAAGGTACCGACTAAAATCAAATTTATTAATATTTTTTTTTTTATAAAAGATTTATGGATTAAATTGTCTACCAATGTCTTCAGAAATTTTAATTATAAAATTTTCATTGCTATTATTATTTTTTCTTTTTAATGAGATTGTTATTGCCAACCAATTTTATCACGAAGTTAAATTAAAGTTAAATTAGCATGCAATACATGTTACATAGTAGATGAATCTATGGCACGTTTGGTAGACTGTAATAGACACTGTAATATAATACATATTCATATGGCATAACTATTCGGTTGTTTGGTTATGTTTTTATTACAATGAATAATTATTCCTTATGAATAGTTATTCTTCAAAATGAGCAATAATTATTACTTATCAAAAGTGCTGAATATCTATTCCTTCATCTTATGTAATAACTTTTTAAAAAAATTTTCTAAAAAACCATTAGTTGCCACATCTTCAAAAGGAAAGAAAATAAAATTTTCCTTTTGTTAATTATTAGCTCTATTTTGAACACCCTAAAATAAGTGTATTTTAGGAAATTTGACTTAAAAATTATTTAATTACACATTTTTTTTATACTCTACTAAATTGTGGATGCATATTTAGGATTCTATTCCTAAATGATCACCAAAATAATGAATAGTAATACTTATTACATTCCAACTTAATATATTCCTTGTAATACGTATCATTACAGTGTACCAAACGTGCCCTTATGAACTGTAAAAACTAAAAATTGTATCTTGCATCTTTTTTTCTTTTTTTTTTTTTTCTGAGAAACGTATCTTGCATCCTTATAAACGTTATTCTGTAATGAATATTATATCTATATTTATGTATATATAAAAAGTTACTACATCCGTAAGAGTGATATCAATTTTTCATAGTTAAAAAAATATGCGTAACATATTTGTATATTATATATGTGTATGCATTTAAAAAAAAAAAAAAATTTAAAATACACATTTTCTATAACTAAACATATAAACATGTATTGAAAGTTTTCCACACTCTAAATATACAAATATATTTCAATTTGACTAAATTTTAATGTGTGGGGGGGGGGGGGGGGGGGGGGGGGGGCCTAAATCTGCCTCATGGAACTAAACCTGAGAAGTAGATTTGAGGAATGGACTCGACTTGGAGTCCAACAAGAGATAAGAGGGACCTCTGATTGGAAAAGGACATTTGAGCCCATGACCAAGGTAACCCGTGGTACCCACTTTCCCCGAGGCTCATCAAGGCTCATTACCAACGTAATCCCAGGAATCCTTCATTCCCAAGGACTCGAAGACTATCTGAGGAGCAACCTTCCTTTTAGCATGGGGCTACCCATCCTTCACTTCTCTCCCAAGGAACACATCGAAGAAAATGCAGTGCCCAATGAGCTCCCCTCACCTAATGTTAGCCACATTAAATGCCAAATGACTAATGTAAACAATAGAAACACCCCAAATTTTATTTTTTATTTTTTTAAATGATTAAGAAGTGGCAGGGCAAGACGCTCATAGGACAAGTATTCCCAAAATCCAGCTAAGAGCAAGATAACTAGAGGATGAAGGGGTATAACTATAAAACGAGGAAGAGAGCAACAAGAGAGGGGATCCAGAGAAAAAGAAAGGACTTGAGCTAGAACAAGAGAAAGAAAGAGAGCTAGAATTTTCACTTGTATTCTTCCTTTAGAAAGCCATTTTGTACCACGGGAACATCATTTCTTCATATATAAACGCATGATTCAATCTTTTCTTGTCTTAAGCTATCAACTTAATCTTCCCATTGTGGATTTCTCCTTCCCATTAAACTAACAACTCCTCTGGCCCATGAATTTGACGTGAGTCACTAGATCTACGTCCACAATACCAAAAATCAAAGACATACATCTTTATTTACTTAATTTATGGATAATTCACTATAAATGGCAATGCTAATGAATCTAGAAAACATTACCAATTTTCCATTTTCCCATAAATAGTATTACAAGCTTAGAAATCAACTAATAATGTTGAAGGGCAATATGGTAGTAAACTTTTAAAAATTAATATTGGCCTGATAATTTTGGCCAAATTGCCAATTACGAGGTGCAACATCCACAAACTTCAACGTTTTTCTATCACTAGTAGTCACTAGGAATGACAAGCTTTGCCCTACCAATGGTGTGCCAGTCTGCCAATTTTGGCCCCAATTACGCGACATTTGAATCCAAGAAGTACGAGAGCCCTTAATTTTGACATTAGAAACATCACCAGCACCTCCAACATTGTACAACAATACAAGCAAAAAATATGGATTTCCCATTATTTGAAACCTAACCCCCCCATGCTTTTTGCATAGGACTCGGCGATACTTAATAGGGATGATCCCAGCTCTATAATATGCAAGTCTTGTGAACATGGGCATGGACAAGTCAAAGTGTCGAAGTGGGGGGTTGCACCAGTTTGCACTAGGGTGATTGCTAGGAGGGCATAAATTGGTGGCGGTGACGATTATGGCAGTATTTCGTATGCACCAATGTGGATCATTGACACATATGATCTCAAAACAAGCACCACAAGTGCCTCCATTGTTGAAGAGTGCAGTGCTTAGGGCTGTTGTCGCGAGGCCATAACCTTGTTCAAAAAGATTACCATACCCACAAGCTCCCCCTGTCAGTCATAGCCCGTCAACATTTTTTTTTACCCATTTGATGCTTGTAAAGAACTTTATGAAAAAAAATTTGAAAATATATACGGAGATTAAAATAAAACATTTTAAAGTGCAAGAACAATTATAAAACAAATATCAAAGGTTAATGACAAAATTTGAAATTTATCAAAGAAAAAATTAACATGACTTTTGGTTCCAACAATGAAATCTTACATATTATATTAGAATGAAAGCTAAGAGAAAGTTTCATCAAGAATCCATTAGATTCCAATTGAACTCCAATTTTGTGCTAAATGTTCTTTTACTTGTCTACTAATTTGAAAGCAAATGTCTCTATCTTTTAAATGAGCTTCAATTTGTCCGAGAAGTCATTCGATCTCTCACTTTGTATCGTGTATGCTTACATTTAGATTCATATAAAAGGACTTAATCAAAAATTTATTATATGTAAAACTTAGAATGTGTAATACAATAATACTTTCAACCTATTTAAAACCATTTTAAATACATTTAAAACTACTTCTAGCCCATTCTATTTAGATTTCATTTGAAACCACTTCTAATCTATTTAAAACAAATCCAGATCTTTGTACAAAAAATTATAATTATTTCAAATCTAAATTTCAATGAAAAATTATACCATGTTCATAAAATTGGTTGTACATATGTTATTTGAAAATTCACACATAAAATAAATTTGTTGCATCACCTTAACAAAAATTAAGTTAAGAAGTATTAAATTTTTTGTTTTTTCTGAAATTAAAAAAAAAAAAAATTGAACAACTTGCATGTTCTACCAATTAATATTTTTTAAGAGTGGACAATATCTAAGAATGACCATCAATAGTGTTTAACTAGTGTAAAAAATTTAATATGTGTCTAATTATGTTTATTTTTTAAATGTATTTATACATGTGCATGGGGCAAAGTTATTTATAATGTCAAAAACAATTATGGAGAACTAGTATGTGGCAGTAAAAGAAACTAGAAGTCTAAGACTTTGTTACAACTCACAAGAAACACAAAACAAATATTATGAGTAATTACACTTCCCTCCCTTGAGGTTTTGAAATTGAGACTTCATCCTAAACCTAAAGGGAAAAAACACTCCCCTCCCTAGTTTGAAGAAAGTAATACTCTTCCCTTCCACTAATTTTATTAATAAACTATTCCAAATTTTTATAAGATTCTCTTTATCTAAGTTTAAACAATAAAAAGATCATATTATAAACTCAATACAATTTGGTGTATGCAAACAATTCGACTTAAATTAAAGATTGTGCTACATATTCAGCTATATTATTCAAATTTGAATTGCAAAACATAGGTGCTTACTATCTTATTATGCTAAGGTTTGGTCGCTTTTTAACCTTATTTAGTAAAATGTTGTTATTTTCATGTGTGTGTATGTATTGCTCTCTAAATATATCTTAACAATCTCCTCCCAAAAAACACATTCACAAAAAAAAAAAAAAAAAAAAAAAAAAAAAGGTGATGAGTCTTGATTTTTTTTAGTCACACATTAGTGGCGCTTTGCATCAAAATTATGAGGTAAAACATGCTGCTTAAGCGGTTACGGTTTTATTGTTGAAAAATGAGTTTGAAACTTTCAGAGTCAATTTTTTTATTGGAAAATCTGCCCGTATTCAAAAGGTAGATTATTACACATTTTTAACATTAATTTAACAAAATTTGGTTAAACGATAGTCAATGGAGGAAAGTATTTTTCTCCTTCAAGTTTGGGGTGGAGCGTTATCCCCCCAAACCTCAAGGCATAGAATGGGAGTATAATTACTCCTATATATTAAAATTGTACACTACTATTAAAAAATTTTAGGCTTATAGCTAAATTCCTTCCACCTTTAGTTATGACAGAGTGATTATACTTACGCATGGTTGCTCCACCACGCATGTCACCATAGAATGTTGCATGCGCATCAAACCAATTACTGTTTATTTTCTCGCCAGTAATGCTGCTTCTCCTGCTCATGGCTATCATAAAAAGAGTCATGAATATTATGCATGTAAACAAATTTTGAGACCTAGCCATGACTATTGACTGCTAAAGAGAAACAGAAAGAGAAAGAGGAGAGAGACTACTGCATTGTTAAGCAAGGACAAGAAGCTGGTAATTATAGGTATGAAGGGAAACAAATAAGGTTTAAAAATAATATGACATTAATTCTTATAGCCATACAACTCAACAATCATAAGAATTAAGATAAGGAATTTATGACTGAGAAAAATAATTAATGGGAATTAATAACATTGACTTTCTGACTCTAAAAATAATTAATGAAAGGAATTTATTTATTTATTTATTTATTTATTTATTTATTGTGAGAGAAGAGGTATACTCGAGTCTAAATCTTCTATTTCACTTTTCCTAATCCACTCTATACTCCATCAATAAATATTTGCCACGTGTTTACCTAATTAATTAAATACTATCATTATTTACTTATTAATACTACAGCTATTAATTAATAGTAGTATTTAATTAATTAGGTGAACACATGACAAATATTTATTGGTGGATTATAGAGTAAAGCAGGAAAAGTGGAACAGAAGATTTGGACTCATCTTTAAAGCCTCTCCAATCAGGCTAGTCGAGAGCCAAAAATGGTAAAAAAATGAAAGGAGGAAATAAAAAGAGAATTTACATTACAATGCACATATTTGGCAAATATATAAGAGAAGTAGGGAGCCAAAAATGGTAAAAACATTGAAGGAGGAAAGGAAAAGATAAAGGAGAATTTCCATTACACCACAAAAATTTTGCAAATATATACATGTGATGGTTTTTTGTATTTTTAGTCTGATTTTCACTTATCATATATTTATATGGAAATTTTTTGTTTAAAGAAGAATATATATATGGACAAAGTTTGGCTACAACTCCTACTAAAAAAATTGTCCTGATTATATGTTTTGAAAATCTAATAGTTCCCTTTCAAAAAAAAAATCTAATAGTTGGATTACATGTTTTTTATGTTTTTAACACACACGTCAAATTTCGTGATATGGGGGGTACGGTGCCCACCCATATCTGAACCATTGACTTGGTGTTGTTATCATCTTAGCCGTTAATTTAATTTTAATAGAAACCGGTTACTGGCAAAGCAAGTCAGTGTATATAAACTAAAAAAAAAAATCAGTTTTTTATCTCACGCATTCTCCGATTTTTCTTCCTCTCTTGCGTTCTTCGCTTCCTCTTGCATTCTTTGGTAAAGGTTTCTTTCTTTCTAAAAAAAATTGAAGGTTTCTTTAAAGGATCATAATCGTTTTGATATTGTTAAAGGTAAGTATCAAAACGATAAAACCCTATTTTCACTGCTATTTTTTTTTCCCCCTTTTTTCTTTATTAGTTTCTTGTGGGTATTGTGTATGGGGTGGGTGGGGAAGAGTCCTCAATCTTCTTCTGGTCTATTTGGATGGCATGGCATTTTGTTTAGGATTTGGATTTGGGAGGGTAACTTAAAAAGAGAAGAATTTGTATTTGACCCAAATCCATCCTGGAATTCAAGTTCCAAATCTATTGATTTCAAAGCCCTCACTAACCGTGGAATTTGGGAAATCCTTCCACAACGCTCGCGTCTTCACTGCCTCAAGCTGTGACAACAATGTTAAAGCCGCAACCACCATGGTGTTCATGTTTGTCTCTCTTAGCCTATCTAAGTTCATTCTGGGTTTGTCTGTATTTCTGTTTTTGTTGGTATTTGAGTTGTGTGGGCTTCGTTTGGATTTTTCTATGTGGGTCTGTATCTATTGGTAAGCATGGGTTGGTTTAGTTTTGTTAAGAAATTGGTGGAGATATTTTTTAGAGTTCCGAGTTGGTCTAATTGAAATGCAATGAATTGTTTGATGAAATGCTTCTATGAGCTATGTATTTTAACGCATGATAACTTTTTGGATGACAGTGGTGATAACTTTTTAATTAGTTTAACATAAGATGTTTGCTTTGTGCATAGCTACATTGATTTCAAAGTTTGTCCTGTTGGTAGATTTGTATCAATGCCTAGTCTGTGATGAAAGAAGACTGCTAGTGCTAATTATGTAATTGATTCCTTTTGTTTCCATAGAACAGGTAGAACCTTTTTTTTTTCATGTCTAATAAGCATTTTGATGGCTTTGCTTAACCCTAGAATAGCTTTGAAATATATTTGTAATGTTGAGTAGATAACATCAATTCATCTCAATCCAACACCTCTTTTTCTCTTCTTAGTAGTTCTTTCATAGTTTTTCTCCCTTATATTAATCACAATGTGTGGGATGCTTATGCCAAGGTATGGTCCCAATTTATGACTCTTTTTTCACTTAAATTATGATGGGGTATTCTTTGTATTTGCAATTTTGGAACTGGTTGGTCTGCTTTTTTAGTTATGTTATACTACCTGGGTTGGTTTTATTTTCCTCTTGTTATACTGTTAAGGGAGTGCCATTGGCCATTGCACTGGGGCATTGAATTTTTCTGATTATATTTTTACATACTGTGGTAATTTCCGTGAATTTAAGATTTAGTTGCTTTGTTTGTTGGGTTTCTCAATTTGTTTATTTGCTTTGATGTGTACTATTCTGATTGTAGGGGTTGTAAAGGCAGTCAAAAACATTGTAGCTGTAAAATTTAAAATACAAAATTTTGTTACTGATGTGCTAGTCTAAGTTTTTATGAAACTAAATTTTTGTGGATTCCTGCCTGACTAACAATGTTGAAAATGCGAGTTCTGCAAAAAGTAGATTTCAAATATAAATAATTTAAGTGGTTACAATATGCTGGCCTTTCAGTTTGAAAATTATAAGGTATGTTTGGAAAGCCTAACAACTATTTGCAGAGTGCAAACAAGTTCTGAAACTGTTAGAATTTTATGTTAAACTGTGGTCTTTTGTGAGAACATTATTTATTGAGATTTGCTATTATAAATTAGTAGATTTCAATAGTTTTGTTTCAATTGTGCTAACACACTACTTGTCTTTTTTTTAATAGAAAATTTCAAAAGCTTGTGCTTATAAAGACAAAGTTATTGACAATTGGGAGGTCATTAAGATCTTGTTTGGACCTATTGTTCCTTTTACCTATTGTTTTGGCTTTAACTTACACAGTACTATTGTTTTGTGTAAAGGATTAAATTCTAAATGTTGTATATTAATATATTCACATCTTGCAGCTTCTTGTTAATTTTCTTGTAGTTGAATATTGCTAGTAGCTTCTGCTTTGATGTAATTGGCTTTGTAATTGGGCAGCCTTTTATTTCCATAAAATCCAATCATTTCTTAGGGGGGGAAAAAAGAATTTGTTGTTTTTCATTTCTACATATGCATTTGGCTCATAGTCATGATGCAAGGGTCCATTGTGAGCCTATCTTATTAATTTTTGGATATATTAGTTTGAAGAAATATCACTTTCTGACAATATAATCTATGCCTTCAACAATTAAAGTCATGTTAACTATACTTTTGGACTATATATTTTATTGAGCCGATTTAATTATATAACAGCACAAATCATACTTTTATATATATATATATATAAACAATAGTGCAAGAATTATTATACTTTGGGTTCTTTCTTAAGTCAAATAAGAGGAACTAAGTGTGGTTAAATTTAGTTTACTTGCTTAAGCTTGTGTTTTCATTTTTAATTTGTGCCCTTATTCCTATTGTCATGTTTATCAGATACACATACACCTCTACTATGTCATGGGTGCTGGCAATGAAAAGCATGGGAATTATCATTGCTTCCAGTTATTAGAGTGCCATGAATATGTTAGCATCAACCATCAGAAGTGTGTTGTACTCGGAGATTTGCGAATTGTAACTCTTTTTTTGGGATTGAATACCTTACTTTGTATGTTTTGATTTCCTCATATTGATGTGTAAATATGTAAATGTAGCAAAACATGTTGTACCTTTGGTTCTTTAATTAATTTCTAACACATGATTACATTGATCAATATAATACTAATCTAAAATTTGATATTCAATGTAATATAGATATAATTTGTCCTCTCCATTGATAGTGATTACAATGGATGCAGTTTGCAGATAAATGTTAATTGATATACCTAGACTAATCTCATGGATGCTATGATGATATGCAAGTTCTGGTCAGGTGTGTGATTGACGATATGTTAATTTGCATCTTTTAGAGGGATTGGTAGGGTTTAAGGGTATTTCGTGATTTAATAAATAAATAAAATCATTATAATGTGGAAAATTGTTAGACCTCGAAAGTGACGTGACAAAGTATTATAAGGTCAACTAATAATCAAACGTCTTTAGTATTTTCAGATTACTAATCACTAACTCATGTGATGCACTGAATGTGATGCATTCAATAGTTAGCGATTAAATATTTTTAATGTTATAATTAGTTAAAAATGAATGAAATTCAATATTTAGTTCAAAAATGTTACTAAAATTAAAATGTAGAAAGTTTAAGAAAAATAATAATTGGGAAAATTATTTTATTGATCTTAAATCCAAATCCAAATTTAGGTATCCAAACAACAGAATTCAAATCCTTCATTGTACAAAATGGCCAAACAAGGAATTTAAAAATTAATGGATTTTGTAAGTTCCGTAGTCCTTTTGTATTGGATTTTACAGTGAATTTGTAGAGTTGGGAACTTTAGTCCAAATAACCAAGCATAGATGGGAATTTTAACTAGTGAGATAAATTATACAACATTGGTAATTTTAACAAGTTTGATCCTCGGGTAAGCTTCAGAGGACAAAATTCATATCTCTTATCTGTGTACACTTCAAGCATTAAAGACAGGCTTGTTTTTACCAAATTTTCTCATCCACATTAACAAGGGAGGTTACAGCTTAAATAGGGTTTCTTAATACATCCTAACCTTCCATGTGTAGGGTGGTTAGGTAGACTAATTAAATATTTCTGTACATCTAGCTTGTCGAAAGGTAACAGTGATCTTGCTAGCTGGAGAAGCACTGTTTAGGGGTCTTATTCTCATTATGTGGCCAAAGCAACAGGTAAAGGGCATTTAATGCGGTGATGAGGTGTTCTAGAGTAGGGAGCTCCCCCGTTGTGTCAACTTTTTCTCCTCCTCTCCCGATGTCCTGCTTTCTCTTTAAATTTCTGAAGTAGATACTATCTGACCCCATGACTTTTTCCTCTTCTCAGGTTTCAAGGCCATATGTTGTCCTTTTAGTGCTCCCTTTACACACTTCGGCGATCATTTTTCTCTATTCATTCTCTTCGAAAACTACCTCCCTAATTATTTCAAATCAAGCAAATAGAATTGTTGTATAACATTTTTATTGTCATTTTGGTCTTGCAAATAGACGTTTCAGGGGGTATTTTGGTCAATTTTAGATTTTATGGTAATTTCAGTAATTTTTTATGTTTCAAGGTCATGTGGTCATTTTTTTTTTGTCCTAGGGGTATTTTGGTCATTTTCAAGGTTTCATTATTATTTTGGTCATTTTTTAGGTTTTATGGTAATTTAGGTCCTTTTTTTTTAGTTTCAGGGCCATTTGGTCAATTTTTGTTATTTTATTTTAAGGGTATTTTGGTCATTTTTTAGTCTTCATGCTTATTTCGATCATTTTTTGGTCATTTTGTTTTTTAGTTTTAGGGCTATTCTAGTCCTTTTTAGGTTCTCAGGGTATTTTGATAATTTTTTAGGTTTCAGAGGTATAATGATACAATCAAATAAGGGAACCATCAAATGTAAGAAAAAATAAGAGAACCACCGAATGTGACAAAAGTATAGACACATGTGATGTTAGTACTACATAATGTGAGGACGGTACAATTAAATGTGAGGAAAAAAAAAAGGAAACCACCGAATGTGACAAAAGTACAGTCACATATGATAGTACTGCACAATGTGAGGATGGTACAATAAAATGATTAAGGGAACCACCAAATGTGACAAAAGTACAGTTACATGTGATATTGGTACTGCACAATGTGAGAATGATACTATCAAATGTGAGAGAAAAAATAAGGGAACCACCGAATGTGACAAAAGTACAGTTACATGTGATGTTGGTATTGCATAATATGAGGATGGTACAATCAAATGTGAGAAAAAAAAAAAAGGGAACCACCGAATGTGACAAAATTATAGTCAGATGTGATGTTGGTACTACACAATATGAGGATTGTATAATCAAATTTGAGAAAAAAATAAGGGAACCACCAAATGTGACAAAAGTATTGTCATATGTGATGTTGGAACTGCACAATGTGAGGATAAAACTGTCAAATGTGAAAAAAATAAATAAGGGGACCACCAAATGTGACAAAAAAACTGTCACATGTAATATTGAAACTGCACAATGTGAGGATAAAACTGTCAAATATGATAAAAAAGTAAGGGAACCATCAAATGTGAGAAAAGAACTGTCACATGTGATGTTGGAATTGCACAATGTGAGGATGGAACCGTCAAGTGTGAGAAAAAATAAGTAAGGGAACCACCAAATGTGAGAAAAGAAATGTCATATGTGATATTGGAACTGCACAATGTGAGGATGGAACCGTCAAATGTGAGGAAAAAAAATAAGGGAACCACCAAATGTGAGAAAAGAACTGTCACATGTGATGTTGGAACTACATAATATGAGGATGGAACCATTAAATGTGAGAAAAAAGTAAGAGAACCACCAAATGTGAGAAATGAACTGTCATATGTGACAAAAATAGAACAGATGCGATGTTGATACTTCTTAATATAACAATGGAACTATCAAATTTGAGGAAAAAAAATAAAGAAACCACTATATGTGACAAAAGAACTGTCAAGTGTGATATTGGAACTATACAATGTGATAATGGAACTGTCAAATGTGAGAAAACAAATAAGGAAACCACCAAATGTGAAAAAAGAATTGTCAAATGTGATGTTAGAACTGCACAATATGAGGATGGAACCGTCAAGTGTGAGAAAAAAGTAAGAAAACCACCCAATGTGACAAAAGAAACTGTCATATGTGATATTGGAACTACACAATGTGATGATGGAACCTACAAATGTGAGGAAAAAAAAGTAAAGAAACCACCAAATATGAGAAAAAAATTGTCACATGTGATGTTAAAACTGCACAATGTGAGGATGGAACTGTCAAGTGTGAGAAAAAAGTAAGGAAACCACCAAATGTGAGAAAAGAACTATCACATGTGATGTTGGAACTACACAATGTGGGGATAGAATCGTTAAGTGTGAGAAAAAAGTAAGGGAACCATCTAATGTGACAAAAGAACTATCCTATGTGATGTTGGAACTGCACAATGTGAGAATAGAACCGTCAAATGTGAGAAAAAAAAAGTAAGGGAACCACCAAAAGTAAGAAAAAAACTGTCAAATGTGATGTTGGAACTACACAATGTGAGGATGGAACTGTCAAATGTGAGAAAAAAGTAAGGGAACCACCAAATGTGAGAAAAGAACTGTCACATATGATGTTAGAACTGCACAATGTGAGGATGGAACCATCAAATGTGAGAAAAAAAATAAGGGAACCACCAAAAGTGAGAAAAGAACTGTCACATGTGATATTGGAACTGCACAATGTGAGGATGAAACCATCAAATGTGAGGAAAAAAGTAAGAGAACCACTAAATGTGAGAAAAAAACTGTCACATGTGATGTTAGAACTGTACAATGTGAGGATAGAACTATCAAATGTGAGAAAAAAGTAACCTAGTGTAGCAGGTTACCTACTAGTGAGTACCATACCCCCTCCCCCCTTTTTTTGGGAGGGTACCGTAGAATTATTCTTGATTTATAACATAGTTATTGATTTTTGGTCTTCTAAAAATTTTGCAAACACAGAAGATATAAAAAGAAAATGTAAACTAATGATGGATTTGAAAAAATTCACATCCAATAAAATATATTAAGTGGAGTTGTAGCTATTGACTATAAAAAAGTCTACAGCCAAACTTTATCCTCTATAGATATAGGCAAGAGCCTTGTACCTCAACTTATTAGCACTTTTTGGTGTTTCCAACAAAAACATTTAAAGTTCAAATTTCCCAAACCCCAATTATCGAATTATCAAAAAAAAAAAAAAAAACATATCTATCTATATTATATCTATCTACATCTATACAAGAACATGTTTCTAAAAAATAAAAATAAAAAACTAGGTAGACCTGCTAGACATGTTATTGGTTTTTCAGTATGAATGGAAGATATTCCATCACATATCAACAATGTACTCATAACAGACTATGACTAATTTATTAAAATTGTCTTTCTTTCTTCTAATGTTTTTTTTTTTAATAAAAAAATTACATTTTAAAAACAAAATAGGTCAATAAATGAATCGAGCTTTATTGAGCTTTGAATGTTTCAGTTTGGCTCAACAACAAATATAAAATGTTCAAGTCTGGCTTGAGCTTGAACTAAGCTTTCAAACTCTGTTTGAGCTTGAGCTTGAGCTTGTCAGATAGTCCAAAAGATTGGGTTCGGTTTGGTTTGACTTGATTTATTAGTCAAGTTGAGCACAAGCTCAAGCTCAATATCAAACTTTTGAGCTTGAGATACAATACAAGTACATTGTAAAGCTTATTTGATTTAAGCATGTGGTTCCAACCCCCAATTAATTAAAGTCGTAGTAAGATATTAGTTTAATTTTCAAGTTCATATCAGTCTTATTACCAAACTCATAAACCAGCCTAATCTTGACTTGTTTTTTATCGAGTCTTATTGTTCATGAGCTTATTCATGAACATTTTTTTTCCCCTTTAGCTCGAATCATTTATTAAATAAACCTAAAATTAAGACTCAAGCTTAACTAGTTTATATACAAAAATTAAACAGACTTTTTTTATCGAACAAGCCTAAGCCGTTTATTGTCTACTTAATTTATTTACGATCCTAAAATAATAGAATAACCTGATAAAAATGTTGAAAATAATTATAGAAAACCACAAATCAAACAGCATCTGCCCAATCGATAAGTTGGATGTGGGTGTGGGCTTATAAAAAAGATTGAACCGTTCAGTTCAGATTGTTTACTTCCATCTACGCCGTGAAGTCCAAATCCAAACTCCGATTCAATTCTCTACAAACCCTAAGCTTGTTGCGGCACCTGGATGGCCGATTCAGCTGCTAATCAATCGGTGTCAAAATGCAAGAGAATGAAACTCTCCCCGGACAAAGACACAGCGGTTGGCAGTATTGACAGAATCAGCAATCTACCGGACTCTCTTCTTTGCCACATCCTTTGTTTTCTTCCTACCAACGAAGCCATCGTAACAAGCATTTTGTCGAGCAGGTGGAAGCCACTCTGGACTCTCGTCCTAAAAATCGATCTCCACGATACATCCATCAGAGGTCACAGTGTTTCGCCTCTACGCATACTCTACAGTATTTTAGCTCAGCACACGACACCCATCCTCTCAAATTTCACCCTCTCATGGCATTCTCCTTGTGACTCTTCCCATTTTGACAAATGGATCGACACCGCCATATCGCGTAATCTCCAGCAACTCGATCTTCATATTGAGAGTAAACAACTTTTCGAACTGCCCCATGCCGTTTTTCATTGCAAAACATTAGTGTCTCTGGAATTAAGCGGCGAAATCGAGCTCGATCCTCCTCCTTCCTTTCAACTCCCAAGCTTAAAGATTATGGGTCTCTACGAAATATGTTATACATCCCACTACTCTTTCTCGAGCCTCTGCTCTGCCTCTGCCTGCCCGTGCCTCGAAGATTTGAAAGTAGTGAGAGATGATAATTACATTGTAACTAATTTTAAAATAAACGTACCTACTCTGAAACGTTTACGTATCGAGGTTGTGTCATGTTTCAATGAACTCCCTGATTTTTAACTTGAGATATATGCCCCAGTTCTCGAGTACTTCCATTTTTTTGGAGATTTGCGCAGCATCATTTTCCTTGAAAAACTAGTCAATTTAGTTGAAGCACGTATCAATGTTTCCGCAGATAGCGATTGGATTCGTGTGTTTCAGTTATATTATGGAGATAGGGTGTTCAAGCTTCTTAAAGCACTAAGTAGCGCCAAGTTTCTTTCAATATTTCCTGGTGACAAAGAGGTAAGACCCCATTTTATCTTTTGTCATGTTTTTCTTCTGTTTTTTGGTTGTTGAGAATTGTTAGGACTAAGCTTTTTGATGTTATTATGTTTATAATCTTGCAATGCGGTGCATCGGCTTTGGTTCTATTTATCCTTCCATGTTCCAAAATTTAGTCCGATTGAACTTTAAAGTTACTCGAACTAACTGGCACGTGCTACAATCCTTGCTTGTAGTGGCCCCTAGTTTAGAAGTTCTTGTTATTGATAAGGTTAGTAAAGTTAATCAGAAAATCAAAATATGTGGTTAATTAATTTAATGTTCCCTTAACTTATATGGTCTACTACTGTACTGTGTATGTTGTCCTCAGGATTATTACTATAAAAATCAGTTATGCTGGATGGAGCCACCCGATGGGCCTGGTTGTTTGTCATTGCACCTTACAACTTTTAATTTTAATGGATTTGAAGAATTGGAACATGAAGTCGAATTCATAAAATATATTCTAAAGCAAGCAAGAGTCTTGAACAGAGTGACAATTAAAGTTTCTGATCTACATTCGAAGGAAAGTGTTCTCAAGAAACTATCAATATTCCCAAGGCAGTCATCAACATGTCTACTTACAGTTGAGTTAGGTATTATTGAAGGTATGTTACAATATTTTATCTTTCTAGTAGACTCAAGTTGTTGCCTAACTATGACAATTGAAATGGCAAAATAATTGATTGTTTCTATAAAAAATGTGACATCAATTGTTATATTTTGAAAGAAACAATTGTAAATTTCGAAGTACTACCGAGTAGCTCTAGCTCAATTGGCACTTCTTCCTTAATAATAGGATAGTGGGTAAGATTTTGGTTGCAAGACCCGCAAGGTGCATGTGTAACATACTAATAAAATAAAATAAAATAAAAAAGAAAAATAAAATTTGAAATGCTCTTTTCCTATGAAATTTAGTTTTTTCTATGACAAAAAGAAGAATAATAATCAATCTTCGCGAATATTTGTACTCTTGCAGAAAGCTCTTTGGTGTAATTGGTGGCAACTTCTATTGACATGGCATCTCCATTACTTTTCCTGACCATGTGCCCAGTTTTGAATGCTTTATGTATTGTTCATAAGTTATGTATGCAGGGACTATGAGTATTCTATGTACTCCAAGGGGGTTAGATGTAGTAAGATGCACTTTTGGGTGTGTAGACGAAATGGTAGAGTAAGATCTCAATTTTAAATCTTTTTGGGAGCTTCTGCCTTGTTACTAGTTGTATTTATTAAATACTTGCAAGTCCTTTGTTTATAATTGAACTTCTGTGGTAGCACAGTCAGTTGGGGACCACAGCTCATAAGGAGGAGGTTACTCGTTTGAATTTCCCCTTTCCCCTCCCTATGGGGTCAGAATTCAATTATTAAAGGGAGAAAAAAAAAAGATAATATTTAGTAATCTTTAGAACCCATTTTTGGGCTGTTTATACTGGGAAAAATTCTATATAACTGTAAATAAATTTTAGCAAGCACAGCGGAAGCACACCCACACAATAACACAAATATTTATGTAGAAACCCCTTTTACTTGAAGGAAAAAATCATAGGACAAACTCCGAATAATTTCACTATATTAAATAGATATTACAACACTTAAAGATACAACTTGAGTAAAAAAAAACTCTCTTTTTTTTCCACTCACTGCTCTCTTTCTCGCTATATATTTTCTCTAACTCTCTTTATTTTTCTTTTCTCTTTTTGCTTGCTCTTACTCACGCACTTTGTCCTCACACTTTGGGAGTTCACTTCTTTTTTCCCCACTCTCTTCACTGGCCGAATGGCCTCCCTATTTATTTGTTTAACCTTTTCTTCTTTTCTTCCTTTCACACTAAGACTCTTCACATCACAATAAATGCAAGCCACTTACTCTGACTTTGCTTCAATCATATCTTCTCTTCAGCTCTGCCATAGCCGAACTCACTCTTGCCTTTTGCTTCTTTCTTTTCTTTCTTCCTTCACCGTGTCCAACACGCCTAGCCAACCAACCCCAATACATGCTGACTTTTGTACATAATGAAGAAAAGTTAAGAGACATGAAAACATGCTCATTAAATGAGCATGTCTATTACGTGGGCTGGATTTATGGTGCAGTGCACCCAACAGTTTAAACACCCGTATTCTAAATGTGTGTTTCGACTAGGAAGTTATTGACCCAAAATGTTGTAATTCTTATGCGAATGTGTTTGCTATTTTGATATGCTTAGTTAGTGGGTGGAGGGCCTATTAGTTAATGTAGTGCAACTGAAACAGAGGCTTCAAATTGTGTCAACATGTATGTTCCCGGAAAACCTTGAAGATACTAGTTTCCCATCCATCTAATTCTTATACTCTCTTCTTCACTTTTTGTATTGCTTTTATCAATGTTTTTGATATTATTCTCTTAGTCTTTTGTCCTCTTTTTGCACTATAGACAGGACAAACTTTCCCTCGCTCTCATCTTGCATAGGTTTTTCCACCCCAGATAAGGGATGGGATGAGGATGGGGCAACCCACCTTGCCTTGTTGCCATCCCTATGCAATTATGTTTTATTCTAATAGGTTTTTTTTTTTTTTTTTTTTTGAATGATATGGTGGGTGGATTGTTGTATACTAATAGGTTGTAAAATAAGTGGTTGCTTGGGAGAGTGGTTTGCTATTTTGGGGAATCTAGTGGTAATTATAAGGTTTGACATAAAATGTTAGATCTTAGCTCATAGTGTTTATGTTGTCAGCAATCTCATAATTGGGATAGCCCTCTGTAGTTTAAACTTTATATATATACTGAATGATAATAGTCCAGAAACAACAGAGATACAGCACGGAAACACAACAAAACTGCAATTGAGTTACAAAACAAAGCAAAGCCAAAAAACACAAAAGACCAAACTTGGAAAATATAACTCCCGTCATATATAGGTTATTATTTATTACTCAAGTCTGGATGAACCCAAAAATGATGTATATGCTCCTTGGATGTGAAAATGGAATTGTTGTAGGTGGTGTCAAAAATACTGGCAGGGGTAGATTTGATGGTCAGCATCATTCCCTGTTTTGCAAGGTCTTCAGATCATTAAGCAGAACAAGCTCTCTCCGATTAGCTCTTCCAGTACCTTTCCATATCTTCTCTGTGCTCCTACTATTAGTTAACACAACTAGTTTATTGAATCCCACCTCCCTTGCTTTTATGACCGCTTCCACAATGACCTCTTGACCCACTAAGAGGGGTGGAATATGCATTCAAGCTATTGCAACCTTCATAGAGTCTGATTTCTGCTACATTTTTTGCCTCAAAAGAATATCCACTCCTTTTGTATTTCTTGTTCCTTATTCTTGTTGTCTTGATGAGGAGTTGCCTTCCACTGTCATTTCCTCATTGTTTCCTTTGCAGCATTCCCTGGACGAGTCATTATAAGCTAGGTCATAATTGAATGGAAGAATGCTTGAATCCAATGTAGTGTTAGTGCCTGTTTGACATTGCTGTCAGAAGTAGAGCTTAAACTACAGAGTTTTTGTGATAAAGAGCTTGGGCAATGTCTATTACACACACGCCTGTTATACACAAGGTAGTGGAGCTACACGTAGACTAGGGGGCTATAGGCCCCCAAAATTTTTAAAATTCCTTTAATTCCCCATATTATATAATATAGTTACAAGTATAGCCAAACAAAAAATACTACTTTGACCCCTCAAATTTTTTTATTAGTGGTCGGAGCCAAGGTATAATACTTCCCATTATTAAAAAATTATTTTGTGTAAAATATAATACAATTCTTCCCTATGGTGTGATGTGATGATGATATGAGCACGTTGTGGAATATGGAGACTAATTATGGTGAGCTTAAGACTATTTATAAACACATGTTCGCCTTTTCTTTATCGAATTATCATATGAGCATTGCAACTTGTCATTGTTTCAACTTGTTCATACTTTTTTTCGCCATCTCTCAAGAGGCTCTAAATCTTTCTTTACAACAAGTAAATTTTCTTGAAGTCACCAAACCATCTTTATTACTTTTATTGCACCATTCTTTAGGAATACCAAATCTAAAATTACTTCCATATTCATTAATTTAATGCCAAGTTTTGGAATATAATCAATAGCCAAAATTCGACCATCATCATTGTTTTCCTATCTAATGGTTAAATGTAAATTATAATAAATTGAAAAATGAAAATAAATGAATGAATGATAGTGAAACTTTTGTAGTCTTATACAGTCTATGAAGTATTTGGATATTAACAATAAAAATTAAATAAATACCAGTTGGTAGTTCATATTTTGCTTGTTTGAGCGTTAACAGCTTTAGACATGATTAGAAGAGCTATAAGAAGAACCCACTCATATTTGTGTACAGAGTTTTGGCTCAACACAAAGCACCTACCGTTACTCCGAAATTTTAGCCTCACAGTTCTATTTCCTTGTGACCCTTTCCATCTTGACACATGGGTCCACACCGTTATAGCCCGAGATTTATAATTTTGATGAAAAACTTTTCTCCCTTAGTTTTAACTTAAGGGTTTGTCTCTTATTTTTTCTTGCTACCAACGATGGCAGACGAGGTGATCCATAGCCTGGGTAAGATGAAATTAACCACAGAGGAGGAGGAAGTGATAAAGGTTTCGGATGAAGGAAGACAAGAGGAGATTGAGAGCTGTTCACAAAGTCTGCTGGGGAAGTTTCTCACGTGCAGACCATTCAATAAAAACGCAGCGACAAACACAGTGAAGAAAGCGTGGGGGTTAGAAGCAGGAGTTCAGATTTTGGAAGTGGGCTCAAACTTGTTCCAATTCAAATTTCAGACCGAGTTTGAGATGGAACGGGTCTTTAGAGGGGGTCCTTGGACTTTTGATAACCAAGCTCTCATGCTTTGTAAATGGCAAAAGGGGATGACGGCACGCAATGTGAAGTTCGACTCATTACCGATGTGGGTGCAGATTTGGGACGCACCTTTTGACATGATTTCTCCAAAGGTGGCAGCGGAGGTGGGAAGTAGATTGGGAGTGGTGGTAGAGGTGGAGAAGAGACAAAAGGCAGAAGCACAGTGCCTGTTTATGAGAGTTCGGGTCGCGATTCCGATCTCGAAACCAATAAGAAGAGGAAGTTTTGTGGCGGGATCAGACGGTACTCGACATTGGCTCAACTTCAAGTACGAAAGACTTGCGTTGTTCTGTCACTTCTGCGGGACAATGGGACATGATCTCCGACATTGCGCCAGTTATTACGCTGCATCAAAGAACAGTGGAGAAGTGGTGTGCCAATACGGCGACTGGATGAAAGCCACAGGTGTTCGATTTTCGACGCCGACAAGAAACACCACAAGTAACGTTGAAGAGGGACCGTATCAAACTCACAAACGGAGATCTGAAAGAAAGCAAGCTAAGGCGGCGGATGGACAATCCGATATGCACCAAACGGAGGACGAGACACGTGGAAAGGGTGATGACGCAATATCTGGAACAGTCCCGGATTTTCAGGAAATAATTAATGTAATTAAGGAGGGGTCAGTTACGGATTCTGCTACAAAAGGAAAGTCAGATCATGGGGACATTAATACGGATGCTGCAAATCTGGATACCCAGGAAACAATGACTGAAAGTAACGTAAGGAATGATTGGGACGGTGCACCATTAATTCTGAATCATGAGGATATGAATACTGAGGGTAAAAACTTGGAGGAGGCACGTGAGTTTCTGTTACAAAAGCAAGAACACGGGCTTGACAAGCCAATTTCTAATGGGCCGGCAAATACAAAGCCCAAATGGACAAGAATTTTAAGGATGGATAGTGGGCTTAAGGGCTTAAGTGAGGCAGAGCCCAAACAAATATTAGGGAAGAGGAGGCCTTTACAGATTACAGAAGAGGAACTAAACGAAGACGTGGTGGGACTATGGAAGAAGAGAGGTAAGACACAGGAAGAGGATACAACACATGCAGCGGCGAGGGTGATGGCTCACCCTTGCCGACCACAATGAGACTTCTAAGTTGGAACTGTCAAGGGCTTGGGAACCCTTGGACAGTTCGCAGCCTCCGTAAAATTATGGAGGACCAAGCTCCTACAGTCTGTTTCTTGATGGAAACTAGGCTGGACAAAGAAGGTTTTAAGCAACATTGTGGAGATTTACCATTCCCAAATCAGATTATTGTGAAGAAACCTAATTCGGGGGGAGGTTTAGCATTATTATGGAAGCATGAGACAATGGTGGATGTCATAAACTACACAGAACACCACATTCTAGCTAAGGTGGTAGAGGAAGATGGCTTTCATTGGTATTTAACAGGCTTCTATGGGTGGCCTGAGTCGAGTCAGAAGTCAAAATCTTGGGCACTGCTCTCTCACTTGGCTTCTTTCGTAGACGGTCCATGGATGTGCATTGGGGACTTCAACGCTATTTTACACTTCTCTGAAAAACTAAGTAGTCGGCCTCTTGCTTACAATCAAATGGAGGACTTTCGGAGAACTTTGGAACTCTGCCAGTTGTCAGACTTGGGGTTTGTTGGGTACCCTTACACTTGGAATAATAAGAGACCGGGGCTAGCAAACACTAGGCTGCGGCTCGATCGGGCTGTTGCTACGGAAAGTTGGAAAGCGAAATTCCCTGTTAGCACAATAACACATCTATTTTCACATGCCTCAGACCACTTACCGTTGATTCTTCAGACGGGGACATTCAAGAAAGTGGCGGCAAGAGGTACAAGGGGCTTTAAATTTGAGGAGGCATGGTTGTTATGGGATGACTGTGAAGCAATAGTCCAGGATGGGTGGAGCAAAGTGAATAGTGGAAGTTTGGACCTGCATGGGATTAAGGATAAGATTGCAAGTTGTGGTGTGGATTTACACAGCAAGGGGTCCACCAGAACTCATCCGGATACTGAAAGAATCAAGGTACTTCAGAAGAAAGTTGAAACAATTAATATGGGCGAGCTAACAGAAGGCAACAGGTCGGATTTCTTATTAGCAAGTAAGGAGTTGGATAGTCTTTTGCTGAAGCAAGAAATATATTGGGCGCAAAGGTCCCGTATCTCATGGATGAAATACGGGGATAAAAACACCAAGTTTTTTCATTCAAAAGCCTCACAACGGAGACGTAGGAACTTTATTCAGGGGATAAGGGATGAGGACAACAACTGGGTAGAAGAGATTGATGACATAGCAGGGGTGGCGGTAAGCTATTTCGAGACAATGTTCAAGGCAGGGGGGTGTGACCAATTGGAAGACTGTATCGCTGCTGTACAACACAAGGTAGCACCACATATGTTCGAAATTCTATCCAGTGAATATACTGCTGATGAAGTGAAAACAGCTTTGTTCCAAATGGGACCTACGAAAGCTCCTGGACCCGACGGTATGAATGCTCTATTTTACCAAAAATTTTGGCATATTGTGGGTGATGATGTAACTAATGCAGTTTTGAATTTTCTACATTCTGGAAATATGGATCCTGAAATTAATTATACTCATATTGTCTTGATTCCCAAGTTAAAATCCCCAGAAAAAATGTCTGATTATAGGCCCATTAGTCTATGTAATGTCATATACAAAATTATCTCAAAAGTCTTGGCTAACAGACTGAAGAAAATTTTGCCCCAACTGATCTCCCCCACTCAAAGCGCATTTGTACCGGGTCGGCTTATTACCGACAATATCCTGGTTGCTTATGAAGCTCTACACACCATGCATAGGCGTAAAAAGGGCAAAAAAGGGTCCCTTGCTTTGAAGCTAGACATTAGCAAAGCTTATGACCGGGTCGAGTGGGCATTCCTTAATAATATAATGGAGAAGATGGGATTTCCTAAAGCTTGGATAGAACGGGTGATGGGTTGTGTCTCCACCTCTTCTTTTTCTGTTAAAATTAATGGTAAAGCTTATGGTAATATCATACCCTCTAGAGGGCTCCGTCAAGGAGACCCCCTATCTTCCTTATCTATTTCTCTTATGTGTAGAAGGATTTACTTCCTTACTAGCAAAGGCGGAGATGGAGAACCGGATCCATGGGGTGTCTATCTGTAGAAGAGCACCAAGTATTACTCATCTCTTGTTTGCAGATGACTCCTTACTTTTCTGCCAATCCAAACAAGAAGAAGTTCAGGTGATTATGGATACTTTGCAGTTGTATGCGAAGGCTTCTGGTCAGTGCATCAATATGGAGAAATCATCAATATTTTTTAGTAGCAACACAAAGGTGGAACATAGGGAGTGGATAAAAAATAACTTGGGTGTAAAGGAGGTGGACAGATTTGAATCATATTTGGGACTCCCAACACTGATTGGCCACTCAAAATACCAAACTTTTTCTTTTCTCAAAGATAGAGTTTGGAAAAAGTTGCAAGGATGGAAAGGAAAGCTATTATCAAGAGCGGGGAAGGAGGTGCTCATAAAAGTTGTTGCACAATCAATACCAACCTACACGATGGGGGTATTTCTACTGCCGGTAAAGCTTTGCAATGAACTTAATGGAATGTGCGCAAGATTTTGGTGGGGACAAGTTGGCAATGAAAGGAAGATTCATTGGAGGAGTTGGGATTTGCTATCTACACCTAAGAAAGAGGGAGGAATGGGTTTCCGTGATCTTCGAAGTTTTAACTTAGCAATGCTAGCTAAGCAAGGGTGGAGAATGATGAAAAAAGTAGACTCTTTGCTATTCCGATGCTTCAAAGCAAAATACTTTCCAAGATGTAGCTTTTTGGAGGCCGTGGATGTTCCAAATAGCTCCTATGTTTGGAAGAGTATTTTGGCAGCCCAAGGAATTCTTGAAAGAGGTCATTGTTGGAGGGTTGGAGATGGTTCTACAATTCAGGTTACTAAAGATAGATGGATCCCAAAGCACCCGACGAATAAAGTGATCCATACTTGTCCGGATGAGGAATGGGAATGGAGAGTGACAGAACTAATAGATTGGTCTACCCACACTTGGGATAGCCAACTTATTAGAGAGAAGTTCCACCATGATGATGCAGAAGCCATACTCAGTATTCCACTAAGTCGGAGACACATCCAGGACACCATTTACTGGATACATAGTAAGGAAGGGGAGTATATGGTCAAATCCGGGTACCAAATTGCTCGGCAGATTATGAAGGAGGAAAACATGCAAGGTGAATGTTCCAAAACAGGGAAGGGTGACTCAGTGTGGCGCACCATATGGAAACTCAAAATTCCAAACAAGATTAAAGTTTTTGCTTGGCGCTTTTGCCATGATATCCTCCCTACTCGGGAAAATCTTGCACGTAAAACCATTATCAAGGATCGGACTTGTGAACTGTGTACTCGAAGAGACGAATCTGCTCTGCATGTGATGTGGGAATGTAGTGTTGCCCAGGATGTATGGGCAGGGAGTATTAGGAAGTTGCAGAAGGGAACCTGTGTAGCGCAAGATACTAAACAATTGGTGGAGGAGATGATACAAAAACTAACATTGGAGGAGCTGGAGATATTTTTTGTCCAAGCATGGTTAATATGGTCGCAGCGAAATATGGTTATACATGGAGGGAAGTTGCAACATCCAACTCGGCTTGTTCAGAGGACGTCGGACTTCTTGACGGAGTATAAGGATGCCCAGGTTCAGTTGAAGATACCAATATGTAACCCAAGAGTATCAAGGTGGCACCCACCAGCAGGCGATGGCTTCAAGCTAAACTTTGATGCCGCTATTTTCCAGGATTTACAAGCGTTGGGGGTCGGAGCGATTATACGAAACGAAACAGGGGAGGTAATGGCGTCCTTATCGGCGAAAGGCCCAGCGGTGGTTGACAGTGAAGAGGCCGAAGTGCTTGCTTGTAGGAAGGCCGTGGAGTTTGCAGTGGACTCGGGCTTCTACAGTTTTACCATTGAGGGAGATAATAGAACTGTTTTGAACTCCATCACGTCCATAGTCACGGCACGAGTGAACCACTCTAGACTGGGTCATCTTTATGAAGACATTGGCTGCCTTATTTTGGGTTTACAGGGAGTATCTATCAGCTGTGTAAGTCGCTCAGCAAATTTTGCTGCGCATTCCTTAGCTAGATATGCAAGATGTATTGAGGATGAAGTTGTATGGTTGGAGGATATACCCCCACCTGCACTACAAGCTGTGTACATTGATGCTCAGTTTGCTTAAATAATATCTTAGTTTCGTCTTCAAAAAAAAACATGCAAAATAGTTTCGATACTAAATACCCGTTTGGATAGCATTTCTATTCCTGCGTTTAGGCATTTGGCGTTTTCATAGGTGGGACCCACGGCTAAGCAATATTCAAAAAGACCCTAAAACTAAGTAGCGGCTGTTTCAAGAATTTTTTCCAAGGTAGTCATGAAGAAACTTAAATTAAATAAAATCTAATAAAAAGATAAATTCATATATTGACAATAACAAAAAATAAAAGCAAATAATAATAATAATAATAATAAAACCCAAATACATGAAGTCTTACCATTTTCTTCTACAATTTTTTATTTTTATTTTGAAATTGTTGCATGATAATTTTATTATCAATGCTATAAACTATATCTTTTTCAAAATTTTAGTTAAATAAAATTTTTCTTGGATTTTTCTTTTTGTTTGTAAGGACTCAATATATTGTTAAGAGGAACAAAGTTTGAGGATAAAATTTGACAACAAACTTAATTGTAGCTTAAGATTACAACTTTCACTAAACAAATTAACATGTCTACATATTTTGAAAATCTAACCATTGAATTGTACGTTCTTTATGTTCTTTAAACGCAAGTCAAATTTTATATCAAACGGATGTTATTTACTACTTGACCAATAAACTTATTTTTTGCGTATAATTTTAGACTACAAAAATTCAAAATTTTAACATTTGATTGATGAAATAAGCTATTGATCTTTGATCTTTTTAAAAGTATGGAGGATATGAGGAAAAAAAAAGTAATCTAATTGTGGATTTGTCAAAATTTGTATCTATTAAAAAAAATATCGAGTGGAGTTGTAGTCTTAGTCTACAACCAAGTTAATTTGTTACTAAACTTTGTCCAAAATTTAATTATATTGAGTTAAAAAAAATTTTGGGTGGTCACACATTTTTTTAAAGGTAAAAAAATTATAAAATTTTTAAATTTTATATATAATAATGATTTTTTTCCTAGGAGGTGGTCCTGTGACCACCACAGGACCACCCTAGCTCTAACATGGAGCCGCCAGTGAAACTAATAATCAATATTATTCTCGATCCTCCTTCCTTTCAATTACCAAGCCTCAAGATTCCGTGTCTCCACAAGATTCTACATAGATCCGACGACACTTTCTCGAGGCTCTTATCCGGCTGCCCAGCCCTTGAAGATTTGACTGTGTCATTTAAGAGAAGATTCGGATGGTGCCATCAATTTTAAAATAAACGTACCTGCCCTTAAACGTTTACAAATCAAGTTGGAATCATTTGAAACCTACGTTCGTGATTTAAAATTTGAGATATACGCCCTAGTACTTGACTTCTTTCGATTTAATGGTGATTTGGGGAACTTCGTTTTCATTGAAAATCTACCCTACTTAGTTGAGGCAATTGTAAATCTTGGCACTTATGAGGTTTGGGTTTCTGAACATGAGATACATTATGGAGATTTGGTATTCAAGCTTCTTAGTGCACTAAAAAGCGCTAAATTCCTTGAATTTTTACCTGGTCACAAAGAGGTAAGAGTCCATTTTTATCTTCATTTTTGTTAGGACTTTATTTAGTACAAGCTTTTTGACGTATATTGTGTACATATCTTTAATCATGTGGGGCAATGCATCCTTTTTGGTTCTATTTGTCCTTCCAATTCCATGTACCAAAGTTTGGTCCGATTGAAGTTCGAAGTTAACCAATTTAACTGGCACTTGCCACAAGCCTTGCTTCTAGTGGCTCCTAACTTAGAAGTTCTTGTTGTTAGTAAGGTTAGTTAACTTAATCAGAGGATATTTTTAATTATTGTTCCATAAACTTACACTTATGATTTACTGTACCGTGTATGCTGTCATCAGAATGGTTATTTATGCTGGATGTTGCCACCGGATGGTTCTGGTTGTGTGTTATTACGCCTCAAAACTTTTAACTTCAATAGATTTGAAGATTTGAAACATGAAGCTGAATTGGTAAAATATATTCTAAAGGAGGCAAGGTTCCAGAACAGAATAACAATCAAAGTTTCTGCCATAAATATGAAGGAAAGTGTTTTCCAGAAACTATCAATGTTCCCAAGGCAGTCAAAGACATGTCTACCTACTGTTGACGGAGGTTTATAACTTGAACTGTTACTTAGCAACTAATTTTGAAGGTAGGTTACAAATATTTTTTGTTTGCAAATGATCCTGTTACAAATACTTTATGTTTGTCATAGACACTGTTTAGGTGCTAAAGTGACATTACTATCTTCTGGTTGTTAATGATTTTGTTTTTTTGGTTTGCCCATTTTGATTGTATGAGAGAGAGAGAGAGAGAGAGAGAGAGAGAGAGAGAGAGAGGATCAACTAGCCAAAGTAATCTAACCTCCTTGGTTGATAGAAATTGTTGCAACCAATATGCAGAAGACCTTCATAAGATAACTAGCAGATTTTTGAATTTTGAGAATGGAATGTTCATAAATATGCTTCTACTACCTCTTGATATGCCTGAAATCTTTAGGATCTGGCCCAGTCAATGTGTCTGCTATTTTTGATATGCTTAGATAGTTGATGAAGGACCTATTAGTTAATGTAGTGCAACTGAAACAGGGGCCTCTAATGGTGTCAACACATATGTTCCCGCAAAAAACCTTGAAAAGACAGGTTTCCCATCCATCTAATTCTTATACTCTCTTCTTCAATTTTGTATTGCTTTTATCAATGCTTTTGATATTGTTTTCTTAGTCTTTTGTCCTCCTTCTACACTAAACTATAGGCAGGACAAACAAAAATCTGTGATTTCTTTGGATCAGGATCTACTCATATGCTTTAACTACACTTGAGTTTCTTCTTATTTCAATAAAGTTGATTCCGCAAACCCATTCTATACAAAACAGATTTTGTTTGGATATTATGTTGAATTGCCTTGACTTTCTGCTGTAGGCAACCAATTGTTTTAAATCAAGATCCACTTGTATGCATTGATGTTTCTTCTCTAGCGTTTTCTTTAATTCCGCCTTCTCAATTCACCCTAATTATAGCCTAAGTTACAAAAAGCCTAAGTTATATAGTCTAGCTAATTAAGTTACAAAGCCTAATTCATGCATGGTTAGTCTAATGCACTTAGAAGCATGAAGTAATAACCTTCGGATTCTGAGAACAATGTGCATGTCTTGTATCAAAGTGTGTCTCTCTATTTATATCTGATACTTTGACAATTATTTTAATTACTTTTGCTATGTGTCTTGTTGCTATTGCTCTCATTTCCATAAATAGTGATTAAAAATCCATCAATACCTATTGTAATGTAACTGGGGGTGGCAATTTGTGTCCACAAGTCGGGTTCATGTCGTGTCGACTCATGAGTATTCGGCTATATGGGTTGATCTGAACTTAACCCATTTAGTAAACGTGTTAGGAACCCTCAACCCCCTAACACGACCTATTTATTAAACTAGTTGACTGGACACAACATGTTTAATCCATTTAATTAACAAGTTATGTAAAGTTAATACAAATCACCCATTTAATAACTTGGTTGATTAATAGGTTATAACTAACCTGAATAACATGCTATCAATTCCCATATATCTAAAATTAAAATACAAATACAACCATAAATATAGTAATAAACATATAATTACAACTATAAATTAAGTAATAATAACAAAAGCTAATATCTTTATAAGCTAAACAAGTCAAACGAGTTCACATGTTGAACCCAAATACGACTCGTTTATTAAACAGGTCAATCATGTCGACCTGAATAGGACCCAACCCCATTCCCAGAAACCAAAAAAACATAAACAAATAGAGGGGAAGCATGTAAAGAATTAAAATTCTCCATAAATAACACAAAATACAAACAGATTCTAGGTCCTATAAATAGATTAATTAAATTCTCCAAGTAAATGGATTCTTTTATATAAAAGAAAAAAAAAATAGTGGGGAAGCTATACCATCAAGGATGTGTTAGGCAGCTAAGGGAGGGGAGGAGTCCGAGGATGGCTGCGATGGCTGTAGAGGAAGGTGGAGGTGGAGGCGGCAGATTGTAAGGACGATTAGATTGGCCCGATTGACGGTGGAGAGAAAGATGGACAAAGGCGAGATAACGAGTGAGGCCGGCAGCAAGATAGACAGTGTGGAGGTTTAGATTGGAGGACGGTCAGGCCATCGGCAGGCTGGATGGCAGTGGGATGGGTAGGCCAATCGGCAAGAGAGTGAGAGAGAGTGAGGTACATCTACACTTAAGCCCCTACACTTCCTAAAATCACACTTAGGTCATTACACTTTAGGATGATTACACAAATTTCTCTACAATTAATAAAATTACCAAAAAGCTACTAAATTTAAGGGAATAACCAAATACCTCTAATTACCCCTGAACCATAGAAAATACCAAACCCCTCCTCTCCCCTCCCCTCCCCTCCCCCACCCTCCCCCCCCCAAAAAGGAAATTACCAAAATTGCCCCAATTTGATGGAAATTACGAAATATCCTTAGACCTTAGGAAATTACCAAAACTCCCTTTAGATATTCAAAATCACCAATTTAAGCCTAAATAACACTAAAATGACTAGACTAACTTCAAAACCTCAAAATTTACTTAATTAACCTTGAATTCCATAGAAATTACCAAAATATCCTAAAGATAACCCAAATGACCAAATTAACTCTAAATCACACTAACATACCCCTAATACCACCAGAAATGCTAGATAAACCCTAAACTCCATTGAAACTATGGAAAAAAAAAAACTCTTACACTCACCAAAATTACTAGAGAAATGGTAAAACACTCGAAAGCTACTCGATCGCAGCTATTTCACGATAAAAATTACATAAACCACAAAATTGACCCTTGATTCAAATTAAATAGTATAAGATGCTAACTCAATTACTTTAATGTCTTTTTTATATGTTTTTGAACCTGAAATTAGGGTTTCACATGGTAGATCACTAATTATTCATGTACAATCCATAGAGCAATTGCATCACATCTCATGAGTTGGTGCATACAAGTGGCCTTACCTAACTTTTCAAATATGTTAAGCAATGATCTAAGGAATTTCCTTTTTCAAGATTTTATACTTAAATATGTTTGTTTCATTCGATGTTTAAGAGGCCTGGACAACGTACGACATGCACCACATAGGAAGCTATCAATGCAGTGCACTATGGTAGAGTTTCTTATCACGATGCACCTAAAGCTTAATTCTACCAAATTTTTGCCGTGAAGAGAAGACAAAATGTTATCAAATCATCACCATGAAAGCATGGTAAGGATCACGTTGCATGTCTTGTGACACACTATTGGTATGGAACTCTACTAGATTTTTACCAAAAAAATATAACAAAATGTTACTGAATTTTTAACAAGCTAGAAATACAAGTAAAGGCCATGAAATGCCACCATTTGTTTTTTTAAATCGATTTCAAATTAAAAACTACAAAAGCCTATTTCCCTTAAAGTATTGAACACCCATTCTAGGAAAACCATCAATGCCACCTACTTGTATCATTCTTGATGCAGATACGTAACAATGGACATTGCTCCCCAAAAAACAAGAGCCAATATTTTAATTTACCTTTCGTTTGTTAATCACCAAGAGTTATTCAAAATGAGCTATTATTGCAAGACAAATGTTATGTAGTGCCTATTACCTTCCTCACGCTCAATTGAATTTTTGTACTCATATTTCTAGTTCGAGATATGATTTTGACCTATACATAGGTGAAGAGAATTTGTGAATTTAGCTAGATTTCAGTTCATTTCAGCCCACTTCGGTCCACTTTAGTCAATTTGGCTCATTCGGCCCACTTTGGTCCTATATTTATGCTTGGTGTTATACCGTAACAATTATCAGCTGTTCTTATTCCAACACATATGCAGTCACCTCTATCATCAAGTATCTCACATTCATATTTAGTAAATAGCACATTCAGTCCAGTGTCACATATTTGACTGATGCTCAGCATGTTCATCTTCAACCCATCCATGAACCACACATCTTCAAAAACGGGCAGCCCTGGAATGTCTATTATTCCAATACCTCAAATGACTGACTTGCTTCCATCTCCAAAGGTGACAGTACAATCTTTCCTTCAAAAAAGTTTTGAACAAAGCTTTTTTACCTGTCATGTGTTTGGAACAACCACTATCCAGATATCACATGCCTTTAAAGCAATTAAAGTAGTATAACAAACATAATTATTGAAAGAAGTAGTTATACGTAAATATTCAAGGATAGGATTAGCACATTTAAAAAGCCATATAGTCCAAGATGAAATAGATTCAATTCTCATCCTAGTTGCTTTCATGAAGACACAGAATCCATGATAGTAGGGGTCACAGATCCACTCTAGGTTCAGAAACCTAAAAACAAGAGCTAAGCTGCTCTAATACCACTTGTTTGTTCGTTTAGACCCCTTACACCAGATTATTTAACCTAATATATTAACCAAGAGATTGCTTAGGTTTATTATTCAAATCTAGGTTAAACAAGCATAAATCATATAATGCACAAATACGGAAAAGTAAATAACACCATAATATGATGACCTAGGAAAACCGATAAAAATAACCGTTTCAAGGTAAAAACTTGAGGAGAATATAACCTAACTATCCTCAAGGTAAAATAAATTCACTATAAGAGAATTGAAGTTTTTACAATTAGATTTAACTCTAAATCTATTCCTACCTCATGTAGTAACTTACTGACGTGACAACGTGCAAGCTCCAAATCCACGAACTCCTTCTCTTCTCAGATTTACACCAACATAGGCCGTCTTGCTTGTGACTTTGAGATCCCACTCAAAGGTTTAGCAACACAAACTCTCCTGTTTGTGACTCCAAGACCACCCTTGAAGGTTTAGATCATCAGCAATTGCTGATCTTGTAACTGCACTTCAGATCTACTGGATCTAATGATATGAGAATAATTTCTAACAGTGACTTTGAAAGAGGAAGGCACAATACCTTTTAAATCTAACAAGAGCACCTCCAAAGTCTCTCAAAAGTCTTCAAAACATGGCTAGAGTTTCCTTTTTATATGTGGAGAAGTTTAGATGAAACCCTAAACGTTTTCGCGAGCTTGGGCGTGTTTAAAATTCTGCAAAAAAAACTGGACCTACAATTTTCTATCGGTCGAGCCTAATTCTTGATTTGTCGAGCAAGGCAGAACCACACTCCCTTTTTCTGCAATCAGCTAGACTTAAACCTTAAAACAATCACTTTTAAGCATTGCCTAAAATTTGGTCTATACATGTTTTGTTCTCATTTTGCCAACACAATATAAATGTGATTTTAAATATTTAAATCTAAATCTTTAGAACCTAACAATATATATATATATATATATATATAAGTGAAGCTTTCTCGCATGCATGGCTGCTGTCTTATGTACACTGATGCAGATGCACTGACCATTCGATAACGTTTGAAATAATGTGTAGGATTGATGAGTTTTAGATATAGCGTTTAATATTCTTCGATCAGGTGCAGAGAATCATTATGTTGAATGGGTCAAGAATCACTAGAATGCACGGACGCGGCTCCAGAGGAGCCGCACCCGCGTCTAACACGGCGAGACGCGGCGACGGGGGAGGGATGTCGCTGCTGCGCGTCGGGCCTTGTCTTGCCACGTGGTTTCCCCAACTCGCGCCGACACGGCTTAAATCGGGCCGACTGGGGCCGTATCGGCTGTATTGGCCAAAACCCGCGAAACCACCGAAATGGCAGGTTCAAGCCGAAACGGTCGAAACTGGTGGATTTATACACTGCTATTGCCATCTTCACCAGCTTAACCCCTCTTTTTTTTTTCTTCTTCTTCTTCTTCTTCTTTTTGGCTTGTTCGTCTTCTTCTTCCTTTTTGCGCCGTTGCCATTGCCGTTCTCAGCGTTCTGTTTCTTTTTCTTTTTTTAAGTTTTTTATTTTATTTTATTTTATTTTATTTTATTTTTTGAAAATGATTGTTAAATGAGAGGCTTTATTTTATTTTTTTTGGGCCTCTCACCACATGAGCCACATCTCCCCCACCTTTTTTTTTTTTTTTTTTTTTTTTTAACATTGAGCCACTTAACCTTATTACGTGAGCCACTAGCCTTAGGCCTTCAGTCAAAGAGGCTTTATTTTGTATAGTACATTATTATTATTATTATTATTATCTATATATATATTATATATATATAACCGAAACCTCTGAAGCTCTCACAATTTTCCACATCATCACTATTTTCTTTTTCATTTTATTTTAGATTCTTTTTATTTTAGGTTTTATATCGTATATAGAATCCACCAGAAAAACAATAGACAAAAGTTTGAATTTTTATTAATATCAATAATATTGAAAAACGTATACAAACTTGGAGGCCTATTTAAGAGCTCCATAAAACTTGATGGACAAGAATATATATTCTAAAATAAGCCCTAATTAATACCTAACCATAATAGGAACCAAATTTGACCTAAAAAACATTAAAAGAACGTAAAAACAAGGAAATAAATCACCTAGACCTAAAATAACGTTTTTTGCATAAAAATACCAAAATTAAATAATTACAAAAATTAAATTGTAAATTCTATCCTACATCAACTTATCACAAAAATCATCATATATTTTTTATTATTATTATTATTATTATTATTATTATTATTATCTATATATATATATATATATATATATATATATATATATAACTGAATCCTTTAAAGCTCCCACAATTTTCCACGTCACAATTATTTTCTTTTTCTTTTTATTTTAGATTCTTTTTATTCTAGGTTTTATATCTTCTTATATTTATTAGTGTTACAATAGTTTAGTTTAAGTAAAACTCTATTAGATATATTTTGTTGGCATCTCCAAAACTTATCACATCATTATTATTATCTATATATAATATAAAATTGAAGATTAAAAATTAATTATAATTTTTTAAGATACCCACGTTAGAATTTAAAAAAAAAAAAAATGACCCACTTTAGGTTTCAAAAAAAAAAAAAAAAACTCACATAACACGTTAATTTTTTTTTTTTTTTAAAAAGGACTCAAAAAAAAAAAACTTTAGTATTAAGAAAAAAAGAGAGAGACTCCTGGTAGGACTCTCTCTTCTCTCCTTAAAACCCTAGCAATTACCATTTCAAAACCCTAAACTCAACTTCACTTTAAGATTAAAAAAATAAGAAGGAGAGAGACTCACGTAAAAAAAAAAAAAAAAAAAAAAACATAGGTTTTGTCTTTTTTATTTGCTTTCATATGTGCCTAAAATTTTCATTCTATCTTATTGTTTTATTATGTTTAGAATTGATTTTCTTCTAAGTATTTGGGTTAATCTCTATATTTTGATAGTGTTTTTATGGGTTTGGTTTTTGGGTTGAAATTCTAATAATTATTTTATATTGTATATGGCAGATGAAACATCTCTATTTTTTGGAGAAAAATCAAAGCTGCAACCTATGTCTTCCAGCCCAAGGTGTGGTAAATTTTTATATGTTCTTGCTTTATTGAGAATTTTTATTTGGGTTCATGTGATTTTTTGTTTTTTTTATTAAAGCTTTGATTTTTGGTTGATTAATTATTTGTTTGGATTAATTTCAATTAATTATTTGTTTGGATTCAACGTAAAAGATAATAGAATTAGGTGTTATAAATTTGATAATGTTCCATGTTTTGAATTGTTTATATTGTTAAGACTCCTGGTAGGACTCTCTCTTCTCTCCTTAAAACCCTAGCAATTACCATCTCAAAACCCTAAACTTAACTTCACTTTAAAATTAAAAAAAATAAGAAGGAGAGAGACTCACGTAAAAAAAAAAAAAAAAAAAAAAAAAAACATAGGTTTTGTCTTTTTTATTTGCTTTCATATGTGCCTTAAATTTTCATTCTATCTTATTGTTTTGTTATGTTTAGAATTTATTTTCTTCTAAGTATTTGGGTTAATCTCTATATTTTGATAGTGTTTTTGTGGGTTTAGTTTTTGGGTTGAAATTTCTAATAATTATTTTATATTGTATATGGCAGATGAAGCATCTCTATTTTTTGGAGAAAAATCAAAGCTGCAACCCATGTCTTCCGACCCAAGGTGTGGTAAATTTTTATTTGGTATATTATATATGAATTTTTTGAATTTGAAGGGTTTTGTTTGGTTTTGAAGTAGAATTAAGGGATTCTATAAAATTTGTAAGCTTTAAGTTTTGGGGTTTTTTGTATTTGCGTCTTAGTAGGTTGATCTTAATTCTTTACCTTATATGTTTTTGCTTTATTGAGAATTTTTATTTGGGTTCATGTGATTTTTTGTTTTCTTAATTAAAGTTTTGATTCTTGGTTGATTAATTATTTGTTTGGATTAATTTCAATTAATTATTTGTTTGGATTCAACGTAAAAGATAATGGAATTATGTGTTATAAATTTGATAATGTTCCATGTTTTGAATTGTTTATATTGTTATTACTACGACTAAATAAGATTTGTTTTTATCTTTGTAGTTTATATCAGTTTTGAGTGTGTGTGTGTATATATAACTTTTGGGAATTTTGCTTCATTAATTTAAGAATTGTAAATTACTTTGTAGGTTTCAGTGCAGTGAGACATTGACAATATAAGCATATATATATGGTATTAACATTTTATAAAAATCTTTCTTACATCCCAATAACATTCTACATTAGACAACACTTCTAATCTATAGAAAAGCATAGAAGTTAAATATTTATTCCCATTGTATTTTATTTAATTATGACAGATCTTTGTTTTTTTTTTTTTTAAACGCTAACTAGCAAAATGTCTATAATATGCATATTATTAACCCAATTTTCTATTTCTAAATTTCTTAGATTTTATTATATCAATATTTTTTTTTTCTTTTAGATTCTTGATGGGCAAATCAGTCTCTCACTAATTCTTTTACCTTAACGTGATGTTGGTTAATTGTCCTTTTATTTAACTATCCCGTGCATCGCATGGATTAGCGACTAGTTATTATTATTATTATTATATGAGTTTTCTATTATTATTATATAAAAAACATGCTTAGCAATATATAAAATATATAAATAAAAATATTTTTAATAATTTTTTAATCGTCGAGTCCCCTTGCACCCACACCTACCTTTTTTAAAAATTGCCAAGCCCTGCACCCGCACTTGCACCCGAATCCCGAAACGCACCCGTGCTTCATAGAAGAATCATCAAGATGGGCTATAGCAATTTCCCAAATTTTCTTATTGTCTGTTCTGGAAGAACCAAGCACAAGAAATATTTGTCCTTCTGGAACGAAGGTCCTTTTACACTTGTGATAGAAAGATTAGAAAACTCGCGTGGTGAGACTTCTACGCAACTCACGTAATGGAACGGGAATACCCCCAGGCAGATAATTAATGCACATGTACGTTAGCACTTTTGACAACTAACAAAAAAAAAAAAAAAAAAAGTTGACCAATAATAAGGATATACATTAAGTTATAATGGTGTTTGATTTACATTAAGTTATTTATTTGTCTTTTTTATTCTATGTCAAGTGTCATTTTGATCAGTCTCATTTTTCTAATTTTGGAGTAAAAAAAAAAAAAAAAAGTGGTAGACTTATTAGTACGAGGTATACAGTACTAATTAAAAAAAAAAAAAAAAGGAGTGTATTCTATCCATAGATTCATGGGTCCGTTTGGATTGAACTTATTGTTACTGAAACTGAAAACTGAAAACACTGTAACAAAATAATTTTTAAACGTGTAAATAGTACCGTGGGACCCATTTTTAATGAAAAAATTGATAAAAAATGAAATTTGTGGGTCCGTGAATAGTGCACAAATGCACTGTTCATGGACAAAAGTCAACAAGTGCAGCTACTGTTCATGTGAACAGTAGCCGCACAGTTTCGCTTTGCTCCCTCTCACGCCTGAAAAAAAAAAAAAAAAAAAACGTGAAATGCAAAACGCGCCGTGAGAATAATCTCACCCCAAACGCTCACTAAATAAATTCGTGCTTTCTGTGAAATTAAATTAACTTGTGCATAAGGCCACGTGCTGGGAAGGGTGTTAGTTTTTCTTCAGGACAAAACAAGATTGTCAAACTTTGTCTCCTTCCGCAGCAAAATATGTGAGCGTTTGGGGTGAGATTATTCTCACAGCGCGTTTTGCATTTCACGTTTTGACCCTTTTTTTTTTTTTTCAGGCGTGAGAGGGAGCAAAGCGGAACTGTGCGCTACTGTGCGGCTACTGTTCACATGAACAGTAGCCGCACTTGTTGACTTTTGTCCATGAACAGTGCCTTTGTGCACTGTTCACGGACCCACAAATTTCATTTTTTATCAATTTTTTCATTAAAAATGGGTCCCACGGTACTATTTACACATTTAAAAATTATTTTGCTATAGTGTTTTCTGTTTTCAGTTTCAGCAACAATAAGTTCAATCCAAACGGACCCTTAATGTCATAGATAGCACGAGTTTGGCCTCATGCACGAATTAATTTAATTTCACAAAAAGCACGAATTTATTTAATGTCATAGATAGAACGAGTTTGGCCTCATGCACGAATTAATTTAATTTCACAGAAAGCACGAATTTATTTAATGTCATATATAGCACGAGTTTGGCCTCATGCACGAGTTTATTATGGCAGGAGTTTCCTAGCAGAAATTTGGGCCTTAAGGGATGGTCTGATCATGTGTCAAAACCTTCAAATCAATGCTCTAAAAATTGAGTTGGATGCTAAAATTATTGCTGAATTGATGACTAATTCTAATGCTGTAAATTCTGCTATGGTGGCTAACTGCAAGCTTCTAATTTCTCAAGTTTTGCAAGTTAAAATAACGCATTGCTACCGGGAAACAAACCGCTGTGTTGATGGTCTTGCTAGAGTAGGAAACAAACAGCTTGATGCTGATATAATGTATTACAATGCCCCCTCCCTGTTTTGCGTGACTGTTATCTTTCGGATTTGTATGGCCAGTACCATGTTAGGCAGATGAAATTTCTAATAATTATTTTATATTGTATATGGCAGATGAAGCATCTCTATTTTTTGGAGAAAAATCAAAGCTGCAACCCATGTCTTCCGACCCAAGGTGTGGTAAATTTTTATTTGGTATATTATATATGAATTTTTTGAATTTGAAGGGTTTTGTTTGGTTTTGAAGTAGAATTAGGGGATTCTATAAAATTTGTAAGCTTTAAGTTTTGGGGTTTTTTGTATTTGCGTCTTAGTAGGTTGATCTTAATTCTTTACCTTATATGTTTTTGCTTTATTGTGAATTTTTATTTGGGTTCATGTGATTTTTTGTTTTCTTAATTAAAGTTTTGATTCTTGGTTGATTAATTATTTGTTTGGATTAATTTCAATTAATTATTTGTTTGGATTCAACGTGAAAGATAATGGAATTATGTGTTATAAATTTGATAATGTTCCATGTTTTGAATTGTTTATATTGTTATTACTACGACTAAATAAGATTTGTTTTTATCTTTGTAGTTTATATCAGTTTTGAGTGTGTGTGTGTATATATAACTTTTGGGAATTTTGCTTCATTAATTTAAGAATTGTAAATTACTTTGTAGGTTTCAGTGCAGTGAGACATTGACAATATAAGCATATATATATGGTATTAACATTTTATAAAAATCTTTCTTACATCCCAATAACATTCTACATTAGACAACACTTCTAAACTATAGAAAAGCATAGAAGTTAAATATTTATTCCCATTGTATTTTATTTAATTATGATAGATCTTTGTTTTTTTTTTTTTTAAACGCTAACTAGCAAAATGTCTATAATATGCATATTATTAACCCAATTTTCTATTTCTAAATTTCTTAGATTTTATTATATCAATTTTTTTTTTCTTTTAAATTCTTGGTGGGCAAATCAGTCTCTCACTAGTTCTTTTACCTTAACGTGATGTTGGTTAATTTTCCTTTTATTTAACTATCCCGTGCATCGCACGGATTAGCGACTAGTTATTATTATTATTATTATATGAGTTTTCTATTATTATTATATAAAAAACATGCTTAGCAATATATAAAATATATAAATAAAAATATTTTTAACAATTTTTTAATCGTCGAGTCCCCTTGCACCCACACCTACCTTTTTTAAAAATTGCCAAGCCCTGCACCCGCACTTGCACCCGAATCCCGAAACGCACCCGTGCTTCATAGAAGAATCATCAAGATGGGCTATAGCAATTTCCCAAATTTTCTTATTGTCTGTTCTGGAAGAACCAAGCACAAGAAATATTTGTCCTTCTGGAACGAAGGTCCTTTTACACTTGTGATAGAAAGATCAGAAAACTCGCGTGGTGAGACTTCTACGCAACTCACGTAATGGAACGGGAATACCCCCAGGCAGATAATTAATGCACATGTATGTTAGCACTTTTGACAACTAACAAAAAAAAAAAAAAAAAAAAAAAAAAAGTTGACCAATAATAAGGATTTACATTAAGTTATAATGGTGTTTGATTTACATTAAGTTATTTATTTGTCTTTTTTGTTCTGTGTCAAGTGTCATTTTGATCAGTCTCGTTTTTCTTATTTTGGAGTAAAAAAAAAAAAAGTGGTAGACTTATTAGTATGAGGTATACAGTACTAATTAAAAAAAAAAAGGAGTATATTCTATCCATAGATTCATAGGGTCCGTTTGGATTGAACTTATTGTTGCTGAAACTGAAAACTGAAAACTGAAAACACTGTAGTAAAATAATTTTTAAATGTGTAAATAGTACCGTGGGACCCATTTTTAATGAAAAAATTGATAAAAAATGAAATTTGTGGGTCCGTGAACAGTGCACAAATGCACTGTTCATGGACAAAAGTCAACAAGTGCGGCTACTGTTCATGTGAACAGTAGCCGCACAGTAGCGCACAGTTCCGCTTTGCTCCCTCTCACGCCTGAAAAAAAAAAAAAAAAAAAAAAAAAGTCAAAACGTGAAATGCAAAACGCGCCGTGAGAATAATCTCACCCCAAACGCTCACTAAATAAATTCGTGCTTTCTGTGAAATTAAATTAACTCGTGCATGAGGCCACGTGCTGGGAAGGGTGTTAGTTTTTCTTCAGGACAAAACAAGATTGTCAAACTTTGTCTCCTTCCGCAGCAAAATATGTGAGCGTTTGGGGTGAGATTATTCTCACGGCGCGTTTTGCATTTCAAGTTTTGACCCTTTTTTTTTTTTTTTTCCAGGCGTGAGAGGGAGCAAAGCGGAACTGTGCGCTACTGTGCGGCTACTGTTCACATGAACAGTAGCCGCACTTGTTGACTTTTGTCCATGAACAGCGCCTTTGTGCACTGTTCACGGACCCACAAATTTCATTTTTTATCAATTTTTTCATTAAAAATGGGTCCCACGGTACTATTTACACATTTAAAAATTATTTTGCTACAGTGTTTTCAGTTTTCAGTTTCAACAACAATAAGTTCAATCCAAACGGACCCTTAATGTCATAGATAGCACGAGTTTGGCCTCATGCACGAATTAATTTAATTTCACAAAAAGCACGAATTTATTTAATGTCATAGATAGCACGAGTTTGGCCTCATGCACGAATTAATTTAATTTCACAGGAAGCACGAATTTATTTAATGTCATAGATAGCACGAGTTTGGCCTCATGCACGAGTTTATTATGGCAGGAGTTTCCTAGCTGAAATTTGGGCCTTAAGGGATGGTCTGATCATGTGTCAAAACCTTCAAATCAATGCTCTAAAAATTGAGTTGGATGCTAAAATTATTGCTGAATTGATGACTAATTCTAATGCTGTAAATTCTGCTATGGTGGCTAACTGCAGGCTTCTAATTTCTCAAGTTCTGCAAGTTAAAATAACGCATTGCTACCGGGAAACAAACCGCTGTGCTGATGGTCTTGCTAGGGTAGGAAACAAACAGCATGATGCTGATATAATGTATTACAATGCCCCCTCCCTGTTTTGCGTGACTGTTATCTTTCGGATTTGTATGGTCAGTACCATGTTAGGCTATGTCCTAACTCTGATGTTGCTACATTTCTTTTTTAGTTGAATGAATTTTCCTTTTAACCAAAAAAGGAAAAAATATATATAGAAAGCTTCATCCCTCATGCAGGCATGCATATATGGAGAAACTTCCTAGCACCAACTCCATTGCAATCCAAGAGCTACGTCATCTCATCATTCCAGGATTATATTTAGCACCTCCAAATCACATACTTAAACCTACTTTAAGTTACAAGGCAGTGATAATTGGAAGTTCACTACACCGTTGAATCTTTCAATTTGTTTGTAATTTAGTACATTTATCCAATTTGTTCTAATTATATTTTACTCCAAAAATTATAAACAGTTTTGAATACCATCTAATTTACTGTCTAAATGGGGAAAAATGTATTTGAAACCATAGCTAATACAAAATCGTTTTCAATTAGCAATTGAATCAGAAGCAATCTAACTAAATAACCAATACTACTATTTTTATTTTATTTTTCATAATTCAATAGTTGTGAGAGGAATGATTAAAACCTTGAATATCTTCATTGAAAACACTAAGAAATGCTAGCCAATTGAGCTATAAGACTCTTGGTAATACCACCTACTTTTATTGAATCAAGTAACACATTTTTCCTCTTTTTTTCTAATAAACAGATATGTAAATATGTATTATACATGATTTAAAAATAAATAAATATTTACGTATGGAAAAAGTTTTCTTCCAAGATGACTTGGAGAAATTTTCACTAGCCTACATGTTGACTCATAAAACCATCTATGTACATTTTTTAAATAGAGTCACAAAACTCATTAAATAAGTTAAGAAACTAAAAATATACAGAAATGATCTTATCAATTGTCACATAGTAAGTTTGACAAAATTTCTTCTAGACCAGTTTCAAGGTAAAATTTTTCTTATATATACCTTGTCACATAAATTAGATTACTCCAGTTCACTTATATAAACAGAAATAAGCATTGCCAAGTGTAGAACCAAAAAAATTTTCTCAAAAGGGGCACATACGCACATATAAAAATGCATCTACAACATAAGTGAAAACTTCATATTTTGAGATTATCAATTTTCTCCTCTAAACTTTTTAGCTTAATAAAGTTAAATTTCTAAATTTAATATAGAAATATTGAATTAAAATTAAACAATAACAAAGTCTTATTTCTATAATATGCTAATAATTATTTTACGAGATAATTTTTTACTTTTTTAAATATCTAAACTGTTGATTATATTGTTTTCTTGATTATATTTGAATACAAGGGATATAAAATTTCCTTCTTTTCTTTCATGGAAGAGAGAGGGATAGCTCGTAATTAGGTACAAGGAAATTAATAATTTATTGTTATAATTAGACTTTTCAAAGTAAAAAATAAATAAATAAAATTAAACTTATTTATTTTTGGAATAAGTAGTCTTTTCAAAATTTTGGGTCATATCAATACGGCTACCACCCTCCCCATCTTTTCCACCATGTGAATTATGGCACATAGAATATGTGCGATGTCCATTATCTCTATTCAATTGAGACATATGCACGTTCAACATATTTAGCTGTTAGTCAAAAAGTTGTACTCAAATGGTTATATATTCTAATTACATTTTTCATTATACTTAAGGTTAAGTGTGCATCAAAACATTATACTTAATTGATAATTCTAATGACATATTTTCATCAAACTTTTTTTTTTAAGAGAGTTTTAATTTATGGCGTCCGCTCCTGACAATAGCTCTATCATCCCAAGACATCAATTGATTTTTGGTGTGGGCAGAAATTGAATTCCAGATTTCTTATATATTTCATCAAACTAAAATATGCATAAAAAAATTGTACTTTGCTGACTTTTCTAATCTATTTCATAAAGCTCACTCACCTACCTTTCTCTCCATTGCTTATAAATACCGTGGCCTTGAAGGCTTTCTACATCGCACTCAAAAAGTTCACAAAGAACAAATCCTATCATACCATTCAAAACTTAGACTCCTCCTTGAACTTAGAAAAAATATGTCTATCCAAGTCTCAGGGGCTCCATCCCAAAATGCCAAATCAGAGGTTATTCGCCGGATAGCAAATTTCCATCCAAGCATTTGGGGTGACCGTTTCATCAGCAATACTTCTGAGGACAAGGTAACAAGATTATTTGCTACCCTAGTTTATGAAAATTACGTAGTAAAATTTATAATATTTTTAGCATTTTTTGTTACAATATAATTATTTGTTCATGGTGTAGGATATTCATTTCCGTAAAGTATGTGAAGTTGAAGAGCTGAAAGATGAGGTGAGAAATGAGCTCTTTGCCACGGGTCATCTTTCACAACAACTGGGCTTAATTGATGCACTCCAGCGCCTCGGTGTCGCTTACCACTTTGAAAGAGAAATCCAAGAAGCTCTAGAACACATATACACGACTTTAAACGACAAAATTGATGTTGATGATCTCTACAAAGTTTCCCTCAGTTTTCGACTGCTACGCCAAGAAGGATTTAAGGTTTCATGTGGTAAGACCCAAGTATGATTAATTTCTTCATGTAATAGCAAGTTAAAGACGTTTGTTTTATTTTTTATTTTTTTAAACAAGTTTGCTTTTTGCTAAACAGATGTTTTCAAAAAGTTCAAAGACAAAGATGGTCAATTCAAGGAAAGCTTGACCAGTAACGTTGAAGGCATGCTAGCCTTCTACGAAGCTACACATCTGAGGATGCATGGAGAAGACATTCTTGATGAGGCCCTTGAGTTCACTACCACTCACCTTAAGTCCATAGCAACCCTTATAGGCAATCCATTGGCAGCACAAATAACTTGTGCTCTAAAGCAGCCCTTGCACAAGGGCATACCACGGCTAGAGGCTCGGCAATATATTTCTTTCTATGAACAAGATGCTTCACATAACAAAGTTTTGCTCAAGCTTTCAATATTAGATTTCAATCTAGTGCAATCATTGCACAAAGAGGAACTTAGTTATATCACAAGGTAATTAGTTCTAAAACCATGATCCAAAAAGACAAAGTACGAATATTTTTGGAAATAATGAAGAGAATACTATAGATTTTACTATATAAACCTTGCAAAATAAAGTGTTACAAATAATAATAAAAAAAAATAGGTCAAATTACAATTTACCTACTTGTAGTTTGGCTGAAATTTAAGTTACCTACTTGTGGTTTAAAATTTGACACTTTACCCACTGAAGTTTGACCAAAATTTAAGTTGCTTACCTGTGGTTTGAAATCCCATGATGTAAGTGTTCCACTATATTTTTTTTTTATTTGATCTTGTATTTTTATGTTTTTTGTGGTTTTGGAGGAAAGAAACATAAAAGTGAAGCAAAATCATATATTTAGCCATGTTTTTAAAAGAAGTGGTTAAGAAAATCTACCTAAACTAACCTTAGGTGAGTAAAGTGTCAAATTTCAAAGCACAGGTAGGCAAATTAAATTTCGGCTAAAACATAGGTGTGTGTGTAAGTTGTAATTTACCCAAAATATTAATTAAAAATTCATTTATTAGATTTGAAGTGGTTCATTAGTTTTTTGTGGTAAAATTTATAGCAACCCTAGCATTTTGCTATAAATATTTGGTTACTTACAATCAATTAATATTAATTGTTATATTCAAATTGTAGGTGGTGGAAAGATTTAGATTTTGCAACGAAGCTACCTTTTGCAAGAGATAGGATTGTCGAATGCTACTTTTGGATAGTTTCGGTCTACTTTGAGCCCCAATATTCACTTGCAAGAAAAATTTTAACCAAAGTTATTTCCACGACATCTATTCTAGACGATATATATGATGCTTATGGCACATTTGAAGAACTCGAACCCTTCACAGAAGCAATTGAGAGGTTCATAAATTGAATTAATTAATATATATGTTAAGACTATGATGTATAATGTCAATCAAACTTTTGTAATTGGTACATGATATTTTCAGGTGGGATATTAGCTGCATAGATCAACTACCAGAATACATGCAAATATGCTGTCGTGCACTCTTTGATGTATTCGAAGAAATTGAAAATGAGTTGGCCAAGAAAGAGAGATCATACCGTGTTAGCTATGCAAAAGATGCTGTAAGTGTCAAGCAACTTAACTTTTCATCTTTTTTGTCTACTTTTTCATGCTACGTACTTATTTCATTCATGTTGTTTAAACCTTAGATGAAACGTTTGGTTCGGGCCTACTTTGATGAAGCCAAATGGTTATACCAAAATTACATCCCAACAATGGAGGAGTATATGCATGTTGCACTTAAAAGCTCTGGTTACCCTATGCTCACAGCTATCTCTTTCCTTGGCATGGGCGACATCGTTACAAAAGAGGCATTTGATTGGATCTTCAGCAACCCCAAGATTATTACAGCTTCATCTGTAATTGTCAGACTCATCGATGACATGAAGTCACATAAGGTATGTGATCAAAAAATCTTATCAAGTTTCACATGCTAGTGTGAGAGGTCTATTTCATATGTGTTTCCAACTTTCTACTTACCCTTTTGAAAAACTTTGTATGTAGTTTGAGCAAGAGAGAGGGCATGCTCCCTCAGCAATCGAATGCTACATGAAGCAACATGGTTTCTCAGAGCAAGTAGTCCATGATGAATTCAACAGGCAAGTTGCTAATGCATGGAAGGACATTAATGAGGAGTGTATAAGACCTACTGCTGTTCCTATGCCTCTACTTATGCGTGTTCTTAATCTTACACGAGTAGTAGATGTCATTTACAAGGAAGGGGATAGCTACACACACGTTGGAAAAGAGATGAAAGATAATGTTGTATTAGTGCTTATAGACCCAATACCAATATAAATGGGGTGACAAAATAAGTATCTGCATAAAGAATAAAGGACTTGTCCATAAAAAAAAATAAAATAAAATAAAATAAAGGACTTGAATAGGATCCAAGTCTGTTGATGTTCTAACATATATATGGCCTATTTATACTGAAAATAAAATGAAAATCTTTGGTTTTTTTTTTTGGGATAAATTGCTGGTTTCTTATTTAATAATGTAGCACTATGTTTATAATGACGATGGGATTTACTGTTGGTATATTTCTATGGGAGATTATAATTATTGTGCCATTCTAATGGGGGTGGGTATGTAAAGTTTATCTTAATAATTATCAAGTTATTATCTTTTGCTTCGCTACACTACCGTTTATTATATACTGTGAGGAAGCGAGGGTAACTGAGAGGTTAAGGAAGCTCTTTGTAAAAACAATTAGCACTGTTTGGTATAATAAAACCTCTAGTGAAATAACAATAACTATACTTTATGAATAACCAACCCTTGTATAGTTGCGTTTTTATTACAAATAATCATTTTTTTTCTTTTTATAAATAATTATTATTTAAAATAAAAAATAATTATTCCTTATTAAAAAAATCCTAAACTAATAGTTATTCTTTAATCTACGTAACAGCTTCAACAAATAAAATTCAGATAATCCTTTTTAAATAGTGTGCTGCAACATATCAAAAAAAAAAAATTGCGTACAACCATTATCCTCCTGGGTTTTGTTTATGCCATCAAGGCATCTACTAATGGAACCATCATCTTTTCTTTAGAATCATCAACGAATGGAACCTGATAATGAAAACCTTGATTTTTTTTCCCCCCAGGGCTTTGTCATTAACAATCTCTCTTTCTTCAACATTGAATTTTTTTCCCCCTTTTTTTCCTTGTGTTGTGTTTATGCCATACGGGTTACCTCATATACATAGTCAAGGAAATAACGGTAATCTTGACTTTTATTTTTTGCTAAATATCACCAGATTGATTTTGTTTACATTGAAATATTTTGTTTTAATTACTTTATAGAAATTATAGTAAACCATAAACCCATTTGTGGCTAGGTTTATTTTGACTTTATCACTTTATTATCTAACAACATGAAATACCCTCGGTTAGACCTCTTTAAACTGTTATCCAAAAAAAAAAAAAAAAAAAAAACACTTTAAACCACCTCAAAACAAAAAAAATACATTAAAAAAAAAAAGATCAAAACTTTAGAGTTTTGTAAAAATCAAACAAACTATATCTCTATGCCATCCACTCTCTTGTCTCTCTTCAAATCTCACATATCTATAACTCATCTTCAAACACATCATGCTAAAAAATTAGCTATTTATCAAGCTTGTATCAATCAACCACAACTCAAGACATTAGGTGGAGAATGAGCTTAGTTATTAAAAAAAGAAAAGAAAAAAAGAGCAATAGTAAACATAAACAACCAAGGACACACCTGAAAAAACCTTAATCCAAAGTCCAAACACAAGGAAAATCCAATATCAAATTTATCTCTAGAGCGGTGATAGACCAAAAACGAATTGACCCCTTGTGATAAATTAACCAATTAATTTAGCCAAGTGAATTAATTAAGTAAATTAACATATAAACGCGTGGTAACACAAATAAATCACCAAATAACTAAATATGCAGTGGAAATTAAATGACACGGTGATTTGTTTACGAATGGGGAAAACCTGACGGCAAAAACTCCACCGGGTGATTTTAAGGTCACCACTTCCGAAACTCCACTATTATTACAACAAGCGGTTACAAGTAAAGGAATCCCAAGTACCTTACCAACCTACAGTTGAACCCTTACCCCAATACCCAATTGGACTTGTTCTGTAGTGACAGTTCCCCCTTTTAATGCACGGCTCCCAAATACGTGACTAACCAATGCGCGGATTCTAGTACGCGACTTCAACACCAACTAAAAGAGAGGTTGGCTGCAAAGTTCTTCAGTTCATTCTACACGATGAAGATCAAGAAGATGCTTGGTCACAAAACCCAAAGGTGCACATACACAACAACTTCTTCAGAAGAGATGAACTAGGGCAAGAATTTTTCTCTGGTCACAATTTGCTTCAATAGAGTTTTCTCAATGCTGGTGCAACTCATAAACTGTTTTACGACCCTTAAAACAATCCTTTTATATGTCTAGGGTTAGAAGAAAAGAAAGCCCAAAGACACATTCACAGATCCCAAGAAATCAGATCAGAATTCTGAATTTCTTAAATTTCGACAGATAGGAGGTGTTGAGCAGCTGTCGAGCAGCTGTCGAGCACACGGGGCTTGAACAGCTTTCTTAAGCTCAATAGATGCAACTGTCGAGACAGCTGTCGAACTTTAATGAATTTGCACTATCAGCTTGTTTTCTTGGATAGACTTGATGACTTCAACACTTGATCTTGAAACCTTGTTTCTTGAAGTATTAAAAACACCTAGAACTACCCAATTACAAGTAAAGTGCGTTTTGTCAAAGAATTAGTCAATTACATAAAAGAATGACATATGTTCTTTAACAAGTGAAACACATATGTCCTAAAAATCTCCCCCTTTAGCAATCCGTGACAAAACTACAACAAACAAATGAACATATAAAAGAAGTCATAAATCACTCAACTCATATTCACTTGTTGAATACAATAAAATCTATCCTAACACAAACTCTTGAAAAACTTTGCGAGAAGAGAGTTTATGGCAAGTGGACTTTGACAACCTATATTTCTGAAACACTTTAAACAAAACTCATTAAGGCATCTTGTGTGAAACAGAAATAATAGATTGCATACAAGTATAAGAAACATGTGTATAAAGATAGAGAAGAAACAACACATGTAGAGATAGGTGAAAGAAACATACATCCACATATAGAGAAAATAAGTACAATGTGTGTAAAAACTAGTCATAAGACCTCATATACAAGAACAATGTATCTAAAAAGTAGAAAAGAGAAAGATACATCATATCCTCACTACATCCCTCAAGTATCAACACTCCCCCTAACAAAAATGGCTTATACTAACTCTCCCTCTAAGATGACTACTCTCATATCCCCAAAACTACTTTCCCTTTTTGTCACAAGTGACAAAGGGTAGAGTGTCAAGTAGACATCTCATCAATAGAGCTAGCATCTCTATCATCATCATCTGAAGCATCATCGTCCTTGTCATCATCATCCTCAGAGTTAGAAGCCGCAGGAGGAGGTGATGAAGGAGTAGTCTCAGGAGCAAAACCACCCATGGTCACTTGTCGTCGTGCAATACGACCAACACGAACATTCACCTGATACAACTCAGTAGAGAGTGTATCAAGGCGAGCATCCATGTGCTGTAGCTGCGCCATGATGTCTCCAAGGGACACATCGCTCATGGAGGAAGAATGAGCGGATGTAGATGGAGCAGAATGGGAGGGAGGAGTGGAATCCAGCTGTCTCGACCTAAACTGAGCTTTACTACATTTTACGGTAGTGGCATCTATGGCACACATGAGAGTGAAATGGTTGGACACAGGAAAAAGGATGGAAAAATGGCATAGAATCCTCGTAATAGCAGAAGGAAAGATTAGCTTATCCTCGCCGCATCCAAATGAACATCTATAATAGACAAAATGAAATGAAAAGGAAAATCTATGGTAAGATGCTCAAGAAGGGATAATAAAAATTGAGCACGAGGCTTTGTGATGGAGTTGTAGTGAGAAAGCAGATGAAGTACAAAAGTCATCACCATGTTTAAGAATCTAGGACCTTTAGCAAAAGGTCTACATGATGTAAACTGACGCTCACCCCACTCCGAAGGGCGCTCATAGAAAGCAGATATGAGCTCATCCTTGAACACAGTCCTCAAACGTTCATAAGAAAGATAGTCAGGAAACTCTATCCTAGGAACCCAAAGCACATCTGCAACAAGCTGCGGTGTGACAGGGATGCGCGTACCTCGAACGCGAGTGAAAAAAAGAGGTACTGAACGATCAATCCCATGCATGTTGGAGTAAAACTCCTGAATAAGCACAAGAGGACATGTGACCGGAACGTCACACAGTGACTCCCAACCCCTACTGTGAATGACAGAGGGAAGGTCAGTGTCGGCGAAGTCCACCAAAATGACTTGGCGTTCCGAATGAACACCTCGTCTAGAGAAGTTCTCCGAGAATGCCTTATGGGCATAATTATCACGGAACTGAAGATTAAGAGGAGCAAAATCAGAAGATGAAGAAGCTCCAGAATGCAAAGGGTTTCGAGCCGGAGTAGATTTACGCTTAGGTGTCATAGACACTACTAACGTAAACAGAATGAGAGAGAGAGAGAAAGAGACAATCAGAAAAGTCCCAAAGCAATTCAAATATATCAAATATATTGAATAGAGAGTACGTATGCATGGGGATGCGTGAACATGTGACATGCAAAAGAAATTTCATCATGGGCTCAGCCCAATCCAAACCTACCAACACACAACCATATTACACACATCTAAATGCATGAGAATACCATTCTAATGCAAATGTGATGCAATGCATGAGATTTTGAACACCTTTAAAAGAAAACCCAACCCAAAATTTTAAGAAAAACTCATCAATTTTGAAAAACTCCAAATTTTTTCAAAAACGCCAAAACCTAAGATTCAAAAACATGAGATGCATGAAGAATAAAGGGAAATGAGAACATACCAAGTGATTTGAAGCAAGGAAAGGCCGAAAATCACGTGGGTTGAAGGTTTTGAGTGAGAAAAAGGAGTTTGGGAGCTGAACAGGCGCGAACAGATCGAGAGAGATCAAGAAAATGAGAACCGGATCGCGCAAAGGGTATATATAGCATCCTCAGTAAATATCGACAGATGAGGTATCAAGAGGTGTCAAGCCATCTATCAAGGCAGGTGTCGAGAAAATGAACGTCGACAGCTACATGTATCGAGGAGATATCGAGGAATAAACACCAGAACCAAGAACAGAAGCTCGATCGATCTGTTGACACCCCATTTTGCAACCAGTATTTAACCTCACATGGAAGGTAAAAAGGTAATTTTGCCTTGAAAATATGTATCTTGATTATAGTAATTAGATTATTAATCTCATTTCACTAAAATGATCTTGATGTTGTAACGATCAAATCGACTGGTTATAAGCCCTAATCGGACCACCAGATTGAAAGTTATCATCAAATCAAGTTTTAATGGATGAGATGCACTATCACAAATTTAGTCTGACTATATGTGATTATGAACAATTGATTTCAATTGGTTATAAGTGTAATCAATTTGAGATTAATGACGTGTCATAATTTGATTGGTTAGGACTATATTTTATGATGAGATTGCATATACCTAATTAATTAGATAGTTAAACATTAATTATTCAATGAGTAATTTATGCAATTATCTTTTAATTAGAGTAAATTTGGAACCAATTAAGTCTGAAATGGGAGTGATTGGAGCCATTTAATGTTAATTGGGAGCTAATTTGGGACCTATTAATGTTAATTGTGCTGAAACCATTTTCTAACAAATGACCTCTACTCACCATTTCATCAATATCTCTCAGAAATTTTGAATCTGTGAATGAGGTTAATTTTCCCAGAAACTAGACATCTGGGGCTTCAATTTGAGCACAAGAACAAGACAATTTCGATCAGAATTGAGTCAGATATGATTTTTCAAAGTTGGCTCTACAAGCTGTTACAACAGCTACGGAAAAACCGAATTTTGGCTTGCTCCCCACTCCCACCAATCTCTCCATTTAATGCACCAGATTTTTCCTAAGCTAAAATGAGGTCTAGGTTCATAATCCTTGTCGACTCTCATTAAATGGCTTTCCATTCATATTCCCTCTACTACTACTATATAAACTCTCCCTCTCCTTCATTCCAAAGTACAAAAACCCCCCCTTCTCCTTTCTTGAGTTCTAGTGAAGTAGAGTAGTCTTGTCATATCTTGGTCTTCCTGAGACTCAAGGTATTGAGTGAGACTCGCTCTCCCTTTCCTGGTTCTTCTTTTTTTTTTTTCACCCTTAAGACCTCCACCAAAAGTCTCCTCCTCTACCATATGGATCTTGCATGAAGGTATAATCTATTTTCCTAACTTGTTTATTGTGTTGTCATGATAATAATTTAGGATTAAAGCATTATAGTAATTATTTAAATTCTCTTGAATATGTTTGAATGTTCTTAAATGTTCTTATGTGTTCTTCACATGTTCTTAGTTGTTCATCACATGTTCATGCATAAGTACTAGTTTTGATCTTAAATCCACATCAAAAATATGAAAAACATGTTTGTTTCATAATTCTTTTAAGTCCTTGAATCTAGGATGTCACCATACACACACATTTAATCCAAATGCAATGCTTAATAAATTGAATTAGGGTTTATTACATGCACACACTTCAAATTCAACATGCAAATTGATTGATAACATATTGGATAATGTGATATGAATGTTGGCCACCATAGTCTAAAAGACCGGTTTCATCGGGCAAGGTGGGTGCCTAACACCTTCCCACCTTATAACATAGCCTCCGAACTTAGATCAATGGTTAGTAGATCAAATGCTTATCCTTGTAATTTTCAATTAATAGATTGTAACTAGGAAACAAAGCGATGTACTTTATCTTAGATTGTATCTAGGACCAAAGCCATGTAATTTCTTATGTTCAATATAAATTCAATTTCAAATTAATAAAATGATGAATTTTTCAATTATGGTTTTCTTATTTATTCTAATAATTAAATAAGCAGTGACTCCATTGTAAAACGCTTAATCTAAAGGGGAAAATATAACTAGTCAAACCTCCTTTGAGAGGCAATAACATGACTCCACCCATTCACGTGGGTTTGGCCCAACATTCCTATAAAAACGGGCCGGGGGCGCGGTCTCTCATAGCGGCGACTCCGCTGGGGATATTGAGGGCTAAGCTTCAATTAGGTTATGGTGGCCAACCATGTCATTATTTGTTTATTGCTTTTTTGTATATAACATGTCTAATATATCATTATTTTGCATGTCATGCATCATTTGTTTGAATGAAATTTATTTTATTTGTGTGCTAGCCCGGAAGCCCAGTAGTATTAGCCGTGGATTATGGTCTTCCTGAGACTCACATACCCAGCGGTGAACCTACCACCCACCGCGACAAGGATCATCCTGGTTATGCCATGGTGGTTCATAAGGACAAACTATACCGTTCGGACCTACGCAATGCTCCTGGCGTCACAAGTTGGGAGGTACGACGTCCTAACTTGTGGGAACCTTTAACCTACCTTCTACCCATATTGTAATGACCTATAGAACCTACCTTTAGGTCGGTCCATGTAAATTGCATTTCATTATGCATTTGCTTGGCCGTTGTTTGAACCATGATGACTCAAGTCCAATGCTTAATCCCGTCATAATTGTTTGAACTTTGTATGCTATGAATGAGCTCAAGCCCAAAGGCTTTTGATTGAACTCTACTTGGTATGGAAACCGAAAATTGTTTCTTGAATCATTCCAAGCCCAATACTTGAGCCCATCAAAGGTGTATACGCATGATCAACATCAAAAGCCAAAAGCTCACAAGATGCATGCATTTCAAGTGCAAGCCCAAGCCATTTCAAGCAAATATCGAAAGATCATAATCAAGGTTCAAGCCCAAGCCATTTCATCATAATCAAGGTTCAAGCATACCAAGCCTCAAGCATCCTAAATGGACAAAGAAGAAGCAAGTGGCCCAACTTTGCCTCACTCCGCATTTGGTTTGCAATATCATGATTAAGCTTAAAATTTGTTTGTTTATTCCATGTTTCTATGTTTTTTTGAATTCAAAATTTTCATGTAGAATTTAATGAGCTTTGTTCATGTATATATATTAAGAAAAAAAAAATTCAAGATTTCCAAATCTTTCCCAAAAAAAGAGAAAAATTTTAAAATGAAAAAAGTTCTTGGACTAGGGGCATTGAGCCCTTAAGTCATTTAAAAAAAAAAAAAAAAATTTTGAAATAGGGGCATTGGACTTCAGAGTGATTTTTTTCAAAAAGACCCTTTTTTTTTTCTTTCAAAGATTTCAAGATTCTTTAAAGTTGTATTTTCAAAATGGTACATGAGGATCCCTTGGACAAAACTTTTTCTAAATTAAGATGTTTAAAGGCTTGAATAATCAACCTGTACTAAGAAAGGATTGATTTCATTTGATCCGTGTAAATACTTTTGCTAAATTACTTTGAATAAAAGAAGAAATGATCTTACAAGGCAATCAAAGAAAATATATCCATAAGAAATTTCAAAAGGCTCATGCATTCATTCCAAATTTCTGAAAACTTTTGTGTCTCCAATAGAGCATTCATACTTTTTCTTTTAAAAGGAATTTATTAAAAGAGCTCAAGTCATTGTGCCTACAAGCAAGCACTGCTAGGGATAGGAGGCCGTCTTTGGTAAAATAAGATTATACCTTAATACCTAGAATGATCATTATCCATTGCTAGCCCATTTGAGCCTTTAAACACTTAACCTCTTTTTCGCATGAACCCACTAAAATCTAAACCTAGGGTGGGAAAATTCAAAGTATGCATACTTAAATCTCATGTTGAGGAGGAGTCGACCTTGAGCTTTGAAGCTAATTGATAAAGCTCTCTTAGAGGACATGAAAGATAAGTAGAGAATTCATTAAGCTAAAGATAAGAGATCATCAAAGAAAAATGAGCTTTCACTCAATCAAGAAAAGAGAAATGAAATTCCATCAATAAAAAATGAGCTTTCACTTAAGCAAGGACTTATCCAGCAATCCACATTAACTTCTAGCCAAAGTTATTCTCATTCAAATGATAGGTTTTTTCCCCAAAAAAAAAATAATAAATAAATAAATCATCATGAATAAATCTTCATCACTTTTACTCCATTTTCATCTTCATCTTCTTCACTTTTTGATAATGAACAAATCTCAAAAAAAAAAAAAAAAAAAAAAAGGAAAAAAGGAAAATCCTAGCAAATTGAAAACTTGAAGCTGTAACCTAAAAAGAAAAGGATTTTACAAGATGAAAGTCTAGAGGTATGATTCAGGGGAATGAGCATAAAAACAAACGTTGATACAGGTGATCAATGAAGACTAGTGAGAAGATTGCAAAGAAGAAATGGGAAAACTCCTCCAATACTTGATTTTTGGGTAATGCATACTTGGGGGAACATCATAGGGAATTTTGAGCCTTTTTATATCATTCATTTCATAACATAAACTCGACCTATATTACAACCCATGAATAAGACTTCCTTGAAGTCTTGTTAATTGTAGGCGCATCTTAAACTCTAATAATATTTTTCTCTTGAATTAAAAAGGAAAAGTGCTTAAAATTGTTAAATCCCACAGGATGATATGTTCGAGGACAAAATTTCTCAAACTCTTAAATCCTCAAAATGACTCAAAAGAACTTCCAAACCTAGAGCACTCTCCTTGTTTGCACCCAACAATGTGATTCATAAACATTATCACATTTCATTTATTGATTGCCATTGGATACTTAATCTGACGATGTTTAAAAGGATGAAGCAAATTTGATTACATGAGTTTAATGATCTTGATCCTTCCCAATCAAAGAAATTTGTTTGATTCTTAGACACTTTGATTTGCTAAAATGGTTGTTCAAAGGATCACCTCTTGTTAAAAAAAAAAATCATTCTTTTTCAAAATCCAGTTCTCTTGAACTACATCTTGACCTGATCCTCTACGAAAGAGGTATGTAGGCAGCCTTTCAAAGGCACGGTCCCAATCATCCAAACAACCTTGGGGAGCAAAGTCAAAACAATGTGACAAAATTGTTTGGGTGCACGTTAGGTTAATCCCTTTTGTTTGCATTAAGCATGTTTAAACTTGGAGCATTGGCCTATTTATATTGTCTGCAAGTTTTCACGATAATTGGTCTCTGAAAGCTCGAAAATGTGTTGAAAACACAAGAGCAATTTAGACCCCCCAATTAAATTTATAGCTCGATAGATTTTACACTAACTTAAAACTAAGTGCGGAATAGTGTAAAAGCGAGCAAATAAACAAATAAACTACTCTAATCCATAAACTAAGCAACACAGCAGTATAATGGAATAAACAAGAGTAGGGAAGAAGGATGCAAACATAGAAAACACCGAGACGTGTTCTCGAAGAGGAAACCGAAGAACTCGGCGAAAAACGTCTCCGCCGCCCTTCAAGCGGAAATCGATCCACTAGACAATCAGTTGGGATACATGGGTTAGGAAGAGACTCTCCAAGCCTAATCTACCTGATGTACCTAAGCCCTCCAACCTCCTACTCCAACAAGGCTTCTCGGAACCGTGTCTTGTCTAGCACCCCGGATTCCGCAACAAGCTCCATGTTGCATCTGCCATTCCAGGCTTCTTCCAATGCTTCCCAGCAGCACCAAAATGTCACATAGCACTCTCAAAGGGTGTGGTAAGTGTTTGGGCTATCAACCTCTCAATGGTGTGGAAATGGAGAGGAAAGGGTTGAGGAGATACCACAAGCAAGTGTATAGAGAAATGTGGGGATGACATTCTCTAATTCTTAATATGTTTGGCTAGGGTTTTTCTCTCTGAAGCATTCCTCAACATTTGTGGGTAATGAGGGTATATATAGGATAGGCACAGAAAGTGTGCGTAATTCAGTACAGGCTGGTAGAACAGATAGCCTCGCGGGTGTCTCGCGGGAAGGCCTTACCTGCGAGATACTCGCGAGACACAGCTTTCTCCACCTGGCCTGACTCTTCGCATTCCAGCACGTGCAGGGCACATGTTTCACTTCGCGGGAAGCTAGGTCGCAACATACCCATGAGAATTCTTCAGCCTCCAAATGCTTGAGTCTTCACACTCTCTCTCTATCACACAACCCTTACAACAAATCGCACAAAATATACAAGGTATAAACGATTGATAATAATTACAATCAAATTTGGCATGGAATAAAAACTAACAGAATACGTAGTTGTAAATAACAACTTTACAGTTTCTAACAAGCTAGAGAAAGAAAGCCTTTTTGCAGGAACCAAGGATGGTGGATCATGATCTTCTTTCATGTTCCCCAATGGTCACAACAGCAATTGAATTCAGCTTTAATCTAAGCATGGAATATGCTTCAAACTAGGGGCATTGGGTAAGTACTTCCAATTCATTTCAATGAACAAATCCATTGCTAATTGAAATGATCTTTTTGCAGGAATTAAGCAAGGACTTATCTAGCAATCCACATTAACTTCTAGCCAAAGTTATTCTCATTCAAATGATAGGTTTTTCTCAAAAAAATAAATAAAAATCGTCATGAATAAATCTTCATCACTTTTACTCCGTTTTCATCTTCATCTTCTTCACTTTTTGATAATGAACAAATCTATAAAAAAAAAAAAAAAAAAAAAACCAAAAAATTCAAGATTTTCAATTTTTTCCATAAAAAAAAAAAAAAAAAAAATCTTCATTAAATTCTTCTTTAGGAATAGAAAGCTATGATCCACCTCCATATTCTCTAGTGATGCAACATCAAGTCAATTGTCCACCCTCAGCATTCATCAAAGCATGGAATATGTCCCAAACTAGGGGCATTCGCCAGGTATGCCGAAGTCTTTTCAATAAATAACTCTTTTACTAATTGAAAGTATTTATTTTGCAGGTACTAGGGTAAAAGGCCAACACACATCGGTAGGAATAATGCCTTCCAAAATTCAAACCATCGGATCTCTAGGAGGCACGTCCAAAATCCAATTCCATTGGTCCTTTGGGAAGCACGTCCAAACTTCAAACCATCGGTCCTCTGGGAAGCACGTCCAAAATCTAATACCATCGGACCTTTGGGAAGCACGTCCAAAATTCAAATCCTTGGACCTCTGGGAAGCACGTCCAAATTCAAATCCATCGATCCTCTGGGAAGCACGTCCAAATTCAAATCCACAGACCTCTGGGAAGCACGTCCAAATTTCAAATCCATTGGACCTCTGGGAAGCATGTCTAAACTTCAATCCATCTGACCTTTAGGAAGCACGTCCAAAATTCAAATCCTTGGAACTTTAGGAAGCACGTCCAAATTCAAATCTATCGGACCTCTGGGAAACACGGCCATACTTCAATCCATCGGACCTTTGGGAAGCACGTCCAAACTTCAAACCATCAGACCTCTGGGAAGCACGTCCAGACTTCAAACCATTGGACCTCTGGGAAGCACGTCCAAACTTCAAATCCATCGGACCTCTGAGAAGCACGTCCAAACTTCAAATCCATAGACTTCTGGGAAGCACGTCTAAAACTTCAATTCCATCGGACCTTTGGGAAGCACATCCAAACTTCAAATCCATCAGACCTCTGGCAAGCACATCCAAATTTCAAATCCACGGACCTCTGAGAAGCATGTCCAAAACTTTAAATCCATCGGACCTCTGGGAAGCATGTCCAAAATTTAAGATCACGACTAAAATTCTCATTTTGTCGTGACCACTGGTAAGCATGTCTTGTACTCATTTCTTTTTAAAAAACAAAAACAAAAAACAAAAAACAAAAAACAAAAAACAAAAAAACAAAAAACAAAAAAAAATTTGCATGCATGAACTACGTTTGGACCTGATCCTCCCACTAAGAGGTACGTAGGTAATCTCCCTCAAGATTTGGTCCACATTTTGATCTATAACATGACCATCTACATTTTTATCTACATGCATCATACATTCACCACGGTTAAATACTGATTGCAAAGTTAGGTGTCTCTTTCATACATTGACATTCGCTTTTCAAGCTCTGCCAATGAGGGGCATTCTATTGACACCCCATTTTGCAACCCGTATTTAACCGCACATGGAGGGTAAAAGGGTAATTTTGCCTTGAAAATATGCATCTTGATTATATCCATTAGATCCTTAATCTCATTTCACTTATAAAATGATCTTGATTTTGTAAGGATCAAATCGACTCGTCATAAGCCCTAATCAGACCACCAGATTGAAAGTTATCATCAAATCAAGTTTTAATGGCTGAGATGCACTATCACAAATTTAGTCCGACTATATGTGATTATGAACAATTGATTTCAATTGGTTAGAAGTGTAATCAATTTGAGATTAATGACGTGTCATAATTTGATTGGTTAAGACTACATTTTATGGTGAGGTTGCATATACCTAATTAATTAGATAGTTAAACATTAATTATTCAATGAGTAATTTATGCAATTATCTTTTAATTAAAGTAAATTTGGAACCAATTAAGTCTGAAATGGGAGTGATTGGAGCCATTTAATGTTAATTGGGAGCTAATTTGGGACCTATTAATGTTAATTGTGCTGAAACTATTTTCTAACAAATGACCTCTGCTCACCATTTCATCAATATCTCTCAGAATATTTTGAATCTGTGAATGAGATTAATTTTTCCAGAAACTAGACATCTGAGGCTTCAATTTGAGTACAAGAACGAGACAATTCCGATTAGAATTGATTCAGATATGATTTTTCGAAATTGGCTCTATAAGCTGTTACAGCAGCTGCGGAAAAACCGAATTTTGGCTTGCTCCCCACTCCCACCAATCTCTCCATTTAATGCACCAGATTTTCTCTAAGGCTAAAATGAGGTCTAAGTTCATAATCCTTGTCAACCCTCATTAAATGGCATTCCATTCATATTCCCTCCACTACTATTATATAAACCCTCCCTCTCCTTCATTCCAAAGCACAAAAAAAAACCCACCATCTTCTCCTCTCTTGAGTTCTAGTGAAGTAGAGTAGTCTTGTCATATCTTGGTCTTCCTAAGACTCAAGGTATTGAGTGAGCCTCGCTCTCCCTCTCTTAGTTCTTCTTTTTTTCTTCACCCTTAGGACCTCCACCAAAAGTCTCCTCCTCTACCGTATGGATCTTACATGAAGGTATAATCCCTTTCTCTAACTTGTTTATTGTGTTGCCATGATAATAATTTAGGATTAAACCATGATAGTAATTATTTAAATTCTCTTGAATATGTTTGAATGTTCTTAAATGTTCTTCACATGTTCTTGGTTGTTCATCACATGTTCATGCATAAACACTAGTTTTGATCTTAAATCCACATAAAAAATATGAAAAATATGTTTGTTTCATAATTCTTTCAAGTCCTTGAATCTAGGATGTCACCATACACACACATTCACTAGAATTTATTTTTCAATCCAAATGCAATGCTTAATAAATTGAATTAGGGTTTATCACATGCACACACTTCAAATTCAACATGCAAATTGATTGATAATATATTGGATGATGTTACATGAATGTTAGCCACCATAGTCTAGAAGACCAGTTTCACCGGGCAAGGTGGGTGCCTAACACATTCCTACCTTGTAACATAGCCTCCGAACTTAGATCAAGGGTTAGTAGATCAAACACTTATCCTTGTAATTTTCAATTTCTAGATTGTAACTAGGAAACAAAGCCATGTACTTTATCTTAGATTGTATCTAGGACCAAAGCCATGTAATTTCCTATGTTCAATGTAAATTCAATTTTAAATTAATAAAATGATGAATTTTTCAATTAGAGTTTTCTTATTTATTCCAACAATTAAATAAGTGGCGACTCCATTGTAAAACCCTTAATCTAAAGGGGAAAATATAACTAGTCAAACCTCCATTTTGAGAGGCAATAACACGACTCCACCTATTCACGTGGGTTTGGCCCAACATTCCTATATAAACGGGCCGGGGGCGCGGTCTCTCACATGACCCACCAGGTGTCGAGAAGGTATCGAGAAGACAGAAACTTTCTCGATCGATCCACTAATTGTCCAAAAGGTCTCGAGATTGCGATAAGGAAAAAACTTAAGAATCTCGACAGATAGCTAGGTATCGAGGAGGTATCGAAGAGGTGTCGAGATTGCTTTAAAAAACAGTTTTTTGAGAAGTGAAAAACACAGACATGAATACAATCTAACATGCACCTCAACCAATGATCCAATTAACATATTAAGCTCTCAAAATCATCTCTCAACAAAAATTTTAAGCACACGGATCCTCAAAAACACACACACACACTAAACAAGTCTAACCAATTTTATATTTCAAAAACGAGTCAAGACAGTTTAGTGAGCATACATTAGCATATGTAAAACCTTGTGATAACCAAATCACATTGTACCTGCACATGTATCAAGAGTAGCAAAGAATATTGTGTGTTGTGTGTGAAAAATATCGCAAGATTGCATAAGTGTATACATATTATGACGATTTGAGATATGAGAAAACCACTTTAACTCACACACAATTATAACTGTTTGATGGGGACTATCACCTTTGAAGTACATCCCATAACTCCCATATCTCCTAGAAAACACGCTTGCAATCATATTTAGCATTTTTTATCTTTTTGATTTTTATTTTCTTTGCATATTTTCTTTTATTTAGCATGTCATGCATGGGCATATAAAAGAGAGAAAATAAATACCCAACATGTTAAGCGTAGACATTGCACTTTTGCTATGCCAAAGCATACGGATGTCTTTGACACTGCACTTTTGCTATGCCAAAGCATACAGGTGTCTTATTATGATTGGCAGGCAACAGTGGTGAGATGGTTATTTATGCCTTTCTCTTAGGATTTTTTAGTCCTTCCCGTCAAAAAGAGTGACATGAGTGTTAAGTTTAAGAGATGGCTTAATCTTACTCATTACAAACGATAGCCACAAAGCTCACTTGCTTAGTTGTGCATAGAGATGCTCATTTAAGGTACAAAAGATACAAAGTTTAGAAAACTTTGATTCAGTGGCCATCCAAGGTACAGAAGTACCAAAGTACACAAAACACACACTGTTTTTGTATTTTTCTGATTTTTCAATTTTTTTATTTTTTATTTTTAAAACAAAATAAACAAAACTAAAAATAAACAAACAAAAACATGTTATCAAAGCAAAGCATAAAACTAGACTGACTCAAAAAATGCAAAACACACAAGTAATGCAACAACAAAAAAACAAGAAGATAGAAGAAAGTGATAAAATCACTTAGAGTCCTTTTTCTTCCACACTCTCAAAGAACCTTTCCTTTGATTGAACTCTTGAACCGGCGGTGAGGGGGAAGAATTGAAACTGTTCAAGTTTGAAAGGAACATGAGGGCTTTCAGAAGATCTCCAAGAGGAGCAAGAGAGGATTGAAGCTGATTTTGGCTTCCAGATGCTATCATGCCGTTGCTCTGTTGAGTGGCTAACCACTTATGGCAATTTGGTAGTGTATGACCAGCAGCTCCACAATGATGACAAAAATGCTGCTTCTTCTGTTTAGGCTTTTGAGAGTAAGCCTTCTTAGCCCTAGGGTTTTTAACATCTTTCTTATCCTGCTTAGGGGGTGCTCCTAAGATAGATTTACCTTTGTCTAGGTTCTCATTAGCTAATTCAGATTTAACATCAGTGTTTTCAATTTCAGTATTATTAGCAGGAGAAACAAAAACAGTAGCACTAGTAGAAGCAGTATTAGAGGAAGAAAGACCATACCCTAAACCTGTTCGATCCGAAGCAGATTTCTGATTGCTGAGCATTTCATCAAGCTTTGCACTTGAAGTCTTCTCCAATTGAACTCTGACTTGAAACAGCTCCGCTTCAAGCTTCTTAGTCTTCTCAGCCAAGAAATTGTTCTCAAACCTCAACGCTCCAATAGTCTGATTTGCCTCATCAAACTTTGTGGATAACTCTTCACGATCAAGTTCCACATCACTGAGCTTCTTGGTGGCTAGCCTATACAGTTTTTCATGCTTCTCAGACAGCTTGTATAGTTTTTCATAGACTGAATGGATATCATCTTGATCATCTATCTTCTCACACTTAGAATCCACCAATTCTTCTTCTTCTTCTTCTTCCACAACTTCAACAATCCCTTCAATAGGATTGACTGTAGCAGTGAAGGCATTCAAGATTCCGTCATCTTCATCGTCAGAATCATCCTCAGGCTCAGTGTCACTTAAGGTAGCAGCAAGTGCGTTGCTCTTCCCAATGCTCTTGAGATACGTGGGGCATTCTTGCTTCATGTGACCGAATCCATGGCATCGAAAACACTTAGGTCCTGTGGGAACAGTGTACTGACTGCCATCCCTTGCATCCTTCTTCCCTTTGTCTTGACCCTTAGACTGAGAAGAACTGGATTGTCTGCAGTCCTTGTCGAAGTTCCTCCCATTAGCATTTTTCATAAATTTCTTGAACTGCCTTGTAATGTAGGACTTCATCTTGGAGTCTTCATCATCGGAAGAATCATCTGTGTCACTGCTCTTTGCCTTCAAGGCCATGCTCTTGCCTTAACCCAACTTCCCAATCCTAGATAGTCCTAGTTCGTAGGTCTGCAAGTTTCCAACCAGCTCAGTCAAAGGAATCTTGTCAATATCCTTTGATTCCTCGATTGCTATAATCTTTGCATGGAATCTCTTGGGTAGAGATCTGAGCACCTTCCTTACAATCTTGGGTTCAGGAATGGTTTCTCCAAGATTGAAGGCTGAGTTCACTATGTCCTTGAGCTTGGCATAAAACTCATCGAACATCTCATCCTCCTCCATCTTTATTTCTTCAAAGCTTGTAGTGAGTCTTTGAAGCTTTGAAGCCTTGACAGTCTTTGTACCCTCATAGGTTGTCTGGAGGTTGGTCCATGCTTTCTTTGCAGTTTCAGTAGAGGATATCTTCTTGAACTCCTCATTGGTGACTGTGCTAAATAAGGTATTCAACGCTCTGCTGTTGAAGTTTGCCGCCTTGATCTTGGCTTCATCCTAATCGTCCGGCGCTTCTTTTGGCTTGGTCCAGCCAATCTCTACAGCTTGCCACACCTTCTTATCTAAAGACTGCAAGAAAGCTCTCATGCGTACTTTCCAGTATGCATAGTTAGTGCCATTAAATAAAGGAGGTATGGTTAATGATTGTCCTTTATCCATGACAAACATGGGTCAATGGATCAACACAGTAAAGATTAAACCTAATCAAAGTGTGCCTGCTCTGATACCACTTCATAGGCCAAAAATGAATTAACCCATTGTGATAAATTAACCAATTAATTTAGCCAAGTGAATTAATTAAGTTAATTAACATACAAATGCGTGGTAGCACAAACAAATCACCAAATAACTAAATATGTAGCGGAAATTAAATGACACGGTAATTTGTTTATGAATGAGAAAAACCTGACAGCAAAAACCCCACCGGGTGATTTTCAGGTCACCATTCCCGAAACTCCACTATTATCACAACAAGCAGTTACAAGTAAAGGAATCCCAAGTACCTTACCAACCTACAGTTGAACCCTTACCCCAATACCCAATTGGACTTGTTCTGTAGTGATAGTTCCCCCTTTTGATGCACGACTCACAAGTACGTGACTAACCAATGCGCGGATCCCAGTACTCGACTTCAACACCAACTGAAAGAGAGGTTGGTGGCAAAGTTCTTCAGTTCATCCTACACGATGAAGATCAAGAAGATGCTTGGTCACAAAACCCAAAGGTGCACATACACAGCAACTTCTTCAAAAGAGATGAACTAGGGCAAGAACTTCATCTCTGATCACAATTTGCTTCAACAGAGTTTTCTCAATGCTTGTACAACTCGTGAAATGTTTTACGACCCTTAAAACAATCCTTTTATATGTCTAGGGTTAGATAAAAAGAAGGCCCAAAGACACATTCACAGATCCCAAGAAATCAGATCAGAATTCTGAATTTCTTAAATCTCGACAGATAGGAGGTGTCGAGCAAGTGTCGAGCACACGGGGCTTGAATAACTTTCTTAAGCTCGATAGATGCAGCTGTCGAGACAACTGTCAAGATTTAATGAATTTGCACTATCAGCTTGTTTTCTTGGACAGACTTGATGACTTCAACACTTGATCTTGAAACCTTGTTTCTTGAAGTATTAAAAACACCTAGAACTACCCAATTACAAGTAAAGTGCATTTTGTCAAAGGATTAGCCAATTACATAAAAGAATGACATATGTTCTTTAACAAGTGAAACACATATGTCCTAACAAGCGGAAAATGCTAGAGAGAGCAATCAATATCTCCTTCCACACCATGCGGGGCCCACAACCAATCTCTGAACAGGGTTTCCTTGTAAGACTCACAGCTTCTTTTTCTATTATGCTGAGACCGTTTCCTTTTCATTCTTTCAAGTTCAAGCTTTACCAAGTAATGATGCTTGAACCAATGAGTGATCGTCTTCAATAGATGCATCTTTTTTTCTCTCTATGTGTTACCTACCCAAATGGAAGTTCAATTTCTTACCCAAAGTCCTATTCTGGAAAGCATCAACAATTACAGATTGGTTCTATCATAGGAGGATGAAAGACTGGAAATGTTGTTGGGGAAGTGGTAGTCGAAGGACTCTTCTGTTGGAGAGGAAACGGTGGTGGCAGAGGTGAGGAATAAGCTTGGTTAACAAAAACAACCATGAGAGAAGAAAACTCAAGAGAGAAGAAGAAGGTGAAAGTGTCCAAATTTGCTGATCAAAAAGTGTGTTGGGGTACAAGGTCAAAGCATACGTGCGTCGATTTCTTTTTCCGTGTTTAGAGCATTCACATCCTTTTTCTTCAAAAAACTTCATTTTACCATCTTAAAAATTATTTTATCTATTATACCATACTATTTTACAACACACCTAACATCCTAACTTTTATTTTCCTATTCAATCCATTAAAATAATATATACTACCTAATAAAATAAAATAATATAATCTAATCTAATCTCTCTCTCTCTCTCATCTCCCCCATCACTCTTATTATCTTTTCCTCACTAACTCTCTATTTCAACCACCTGTCACCACCACATTTGCCACAAGGAACCCACCACCACCATCGTGAAAAAAACCCACCCTACCACTGGGAACAAAACCCATAAAATCCACCACCATCTCCACCCACAAAACCCACAAAGCCACCACTAAAAAAGCCACCAAACACTAGTCACAACCATGGTGAGAATCAAAGGACAAAATCAAACCCAAATCAAAACCCTCCACCCCATATCCAGATGGACACCCACCAAACACTATGGCCAAAGCAAGAACCACCAAGAAACATCCACAACAACCACAAGAAACTAGCCATCATGCCACCACCAAACCTAGAAACCACACAATAACCAAACCCAGACATTGGCCATAACAACCACACCAAAAAAAAAAAAAAACACTTTCTCGACACCAGTCTCTATGTCGATCTCTATGCCGGTCTCCACATCGATCTCCACCACGCTAACGTCCATGCCACCACACTGATCTCAACCGTGCCACCCGCCTCGCCACCACGCCGATCTTAGACACACGAGTGAGAACTGAGGCTACGCTACTACAGAGAGAGAACTAGAGAAATGAGAGAGAGAAATGTGGGAGATTGAGAGACAAAGTGGGAGATAACTAATGAAGGAGAGAGAATAAATTAGTAAAAAATTTATACAAGCTTGCTACAGTACCATCTTACTTATAAGATGGTATTGTAGCAGAATTGTATAAAAATTTATAATTAGAAGCCCAGATAAAACATGTTTCTTGGGCTTTGATGGTAAAATATGCCAACATATGACATATGGCAGTGCGGGTACTAATGCTCTTATATGAGATTTGAAAGAGAGACCAACAAAAAGGATGGAAATTGGATATATAGTTTGTGTTCTAGATTTGTACAAAATCTTATCTGATCTTCATTTATTTACTTTTTTTTTAATGGTGAGAATTTTAGGGTTACGCGGGAGTAAGATCAACTAAAAGATCTATTTAAATATTTCACTTTACAATATATCCAATATCAAATATTTTATTTTTTTACCACTTTATTTAAATATCATTTTTTTTTAATCTTTCTTTATTTTCTTCTATATCTCTTTCTTTCTCTTCTTCTTTGTCTCTCTCTTATCTATAAATGCTTGGTTGGGATAATTTTGAAAAAGATGAAAAAATGAGAGTGGAAAATATGAGAGAAAATGGGTGAGATGGGAGGGGGTGGAGAAATGATAGGGCCCGACTATTTTCTCTCCATGCCCACCAAAACTTGATCTCCCCAAATTAGGGAGAAAATGGAAGTGAAAATGAGAAACTATGATTTTGACAAAATTTTGCTTCGCCACCAACAAGCAAAGGTTTTGTTTTTTTTTTTTTTTTTTTCATTAGTTGGTTTTAGGTTTCTTTTATTTTATTTTTTCTCTTTTTTTATTATTTGTTTTGGATCCTTTTGGCTTGTGATTAAAAAAAAAAAAAAAAAAAAGCAATGTGTTTATACACATTTTTTTTAATAACAAATGATTATAAAAAATGTTTTACTTTTTGTTTTATTTAATATGAACACAATTATAAATTTATACCATCTTTATTTTTCATAATTTTTCATCTATCTTCTTTTCTTTCCTCTCAACCAAACACATATGAGAGAAAATTAATCATCCTACTTTTCTATCTCATTGAATCTGGTGAGATCTCGCCAAATCCAGCAGAAATCTAGGCGGATCTGATGAATTTTCGCCAAATACTTGCTAGAAAATGCTTGGAGTTTCCAGATTTTGTTGAGTTTTATGGTTGGGTCCAGTGAGTCGGGTTTAAGAGAAGAGAACCTACCAATCGATGCATCGGAGTTTGTTTTTAAAGTCTGAAACCCGCTGCCCACTGTCGAAGCTCTCGAATTGGTTATGGGTGGGTGGACACCCCTATACACAACAACCCATGGCCACAACTGAAACCCACCAATGGCAACAAACAACACAAACGAAACCCATAGATTTGATCAAAGAGAGAGGTAGAGTCAAGAAGAGAGAGAGAGAGAGGAACAAGAGGGAGTCTAAGAGAGGAGAGGGAGCGAGCTGGAACTTAGCATCTAATTTTTGAAGGTATGTTACAAATATTTTATGTTTATGAGAAGACTCTCTTTAGGTGGTAACGTGACATACCTATTTTATGGTTAATGATTTTTTTTTTTTTTTTTTGAAGATTTGTTTTGCAATTTTTTGATTGTATGACATGAAGAGAGTAAGAGCGGGGTGGATCAATTAGCCAAAGTACATGAACCACCTTGTTTGATAGAAATTGTTTCAACCATTATGCAGAAACTTTCATTTGACCTTCATAAAATAACTATAGCTGGTTTTTTAATTAAGCTAAAATTTTGGACTGTTCATAAATATGCTTCATCTATGGCTTGATTTGCCTGAAATTTTAAGATATGTCTCACTCATGTCTTGGTGTAGATGAAATGGTAAAGGCAGACCTCAAAGTTAAATCAATGACCCACTTTCGGACCGTTTAAATACAAGTACGTAAACGGTATTGGATTTTAATTAGGAAGCCCCTATACCAAAAAATTTAACTGGCTCTAATGTGAAATTGTCATGCCATTATAATCGTATGCCTAAATGGTTGAATAAGAACTTGTTATTTTATCTATTGCGACCAAGAGGGGGAAGCAAATGCTATAGACAAGTTGTTTACTACGAGGATGAGTCTGCCCCCAAACTCGCATTATATAATGGACAGCATCAGATTAATTCCATTAGATATTGGCTAATCTATTTGTTGATCAAGACCTACAAATCCAATCAGTCTTTATCAACTAGTCCATTCATATGCATTGGCCGCTTCTTATTCATCCCCTTCTCGATTCCATCCTTATTCATGAAATTAAACAAGCTCCGAACATGGAAGGTTGCCCAATTTGAAGATGAGTTCATGTTCTTTGGTAAAATACAAACAAATGATATCTTTTGAAAAATAACTTTTTAATGAATTTACGGTACTTGTCTAGCTCCTTCCTAGTTTCTACTTCCAGTTACACCATTTTGGTGATACATTTCCTCCATTTGGATCAATATATGTTCTTAATGTTGATTCAAATTTATGTTATTGGGTCAAGCTAAAAGGCCAGAGTGAGCAACTTTATCAAACTGTTGGCCTTAAAACAAGAAGCGATGTTGGCAGGTTAGCATGGTGTTTCTAGGCCCACTCTATCAAACTGTTGGCCTAATTAACAATGGGACGGTTAGGAGTTATGTGAACAGGGTTGGTGTCGTATTGAGCCGTCGTTCAATGACTAAGTGGACATGGTGCTTGGAACTTAAAAAGGCATTTATGTTGAGCTAAGATTTACGTTGGAAAAGTTTTCAAAATAGAAGCAATTCTATGGCCTAATGGAGGAGAGACAATATATATATATATATATATATATAAAACACAAAATCTTGGCTGTGGACATGGCTGGTTGTCTTGAGGAGAAGAGAGGGAGACGAGTTATGATGTGGTAAGTATAGAGGATGAATGAATTCTCTAGTGGCTACTGGTTAATTTGTGTTGTAACTTTCATCTATGCAATCAAGGCACCAAAAAATGCTTGGTTGGTTCCTTTTGCCAATGCCAATAGCAACCTTGTGGTCCACCAACATTTACAAAAAATTGTATAATTGGCACTATTTGATTTGAACCATAGAATTGATTTTCGTTTTGAACAGTTTTTAGACACTTTCACCTAACCAGATTAGCCTAGTTAATTAGCCAAGTGATTAACTTAGTCAAATTATGCAAATCTAGGTTAACACAATCAATTAATCATATCAAGAAATAAAGCAGCAGAAATATAAATAACACAATGATATGATCACCCAGAAAACCACACGGTAAAAACCTAGGGAGGATTTGATCTAGCTATCCTCAAGGTAAACCTGAATCCACTATATGAAAGAATCTAAGTTCATACAAAAGGACTTACAAGCTCCCCACTTGACTTCCTAATGCTACCCACCAGTAGAACTTACTGACACGACCACGTGCAAGTTCCGAATCCACGAACTCCTTCTTTCTTGGATTCTCCACAAGATACAAGCACCCCCGCTTGTGTTTCTTTAAACTCCAATGGCAGCAACTGAGTTGATCATCAAGGTGTTGATAATATCTCTACCTTGAAAACCCTAAGTTTATGTGAAGGAAAGCTCCTCAAAGATCTCACAAGAGATTCACACAAACCACAACATATGAGCAACAATACAACCAGAACAACTCACAAAAACGTGGCTAGGGTTTTGCCTTATATACCTAGGGGAAAAACATAAAACGCTAAACGTTTAATGAGGTAGGGCTGAGTTGGAAATTCTGCAGAAAAAACATTCTGGCCGACTTTCGATCGATCTAGTCTAACTTTCGATCGATCGAGCCAGGCCGAAATGCACCAATGAATCTACAGCCTCTCGATTCCAATTTACATGAATTACACAACTTTGAGCAAGCCTAAACAAGAGTAAACATATTGTTTTGATCATGGTTTGCCAATATTACACATTAGAGTTCTAAATACATAAATTCTTAAATCTTTAGAACCTAACAAACTCCCCCTTTGGCAATCCATGACAAAATACAAATTAAAAGCTCAAAGTTTACAAATAAAAGCCCTTTACAAAAATAAAGCTCATAACACAAATTCAATCCTAACTACTATCCATCAGTTGCAAGTGTAGATAGCAACTCAATTGAATCAACCTGTATATTCCTAAAACACTCAATAAACGGATAAACGCATGTGTGACAAAAAATAGTAAAGCAACAGGTATGCAAACTAACTCTCCCCTTAAGTTAGATACAACAAAAAATAAAACGTTCTTGAATGTTTCACACAACACATAATAAAGACATATATCAATGAATAACTCAAAAATATAAATCAATAAGCAGTGAACATAAGAAACAAGAATCATATAACAAAATAAATGTATCTCCCCCTAACATGAATAGCCAAAAAAAAAATGATATACAAAGTGAAGCACCTAGATACAATCTAATATCTCCACTAGCTCCGCAAATCAAAAAAAAAAATCTCCCCTTAACTACAAAAACTCCTCTACAAGTGTCAAAACTCTACTCCCCCTTTTTGTGACGAAATGCCAAAGGACAATCATATGCCATCATCAAAAGAAGGTGGTGAGGGTGAATAAAGATGCGCTAAGTCAGCTCGCAAAGCACAAATCTCATCAAGTAAAGTCCACCAAAATCTGACCATGAGCTGCCTGAACGATCATGATAGTCTCCAAGGTACGACGAATGTTAAAGTCATTCAAAGAAGGTGGAGGAACAGCAGCAGCAGCAGCATCACCAACAAGATCAGCAACATCCTCACTAGCAGGACCTACAAAAGAAGAAGGAGGAGGTGCAGTACCAGAAAGCTCAGACCGAGGGTGTTTAGAGCCAACTCGAAGGTGAGCAGCCCTCTGTCTAAGAAAAGATGCACCTATAAGAGCAATAACATGAACGGACTCAGAAGAAGGGAAATCATCTAGACTAAGATAAAGCAAAATCCTATGAATAAACATAGGATGGACAAGAGCATGAGAGAAAAATGAACTCCTATAAACTTCGTTCAAAGTACGAAGAAACAAATAAGGAAAACTAATAGGAGCATCAGTCACTAGAGCATACAAAAAGACACACCGCTCTAGAGGAATGGTGTGAAGATGAGAAATGGGCTATATAGAATGACATGCTATCCTAAAGAAGAGATAGTGCAACTCAGATAGCTCAGAAGTGGTGATCCTAGGATCGAAACCCCACTGGATAGAAAACCCAGTGATGTATGACATGACATCACTCAAAAGAGGAGACTCATCATAAGGGTAGACAGGGTGCTGGACCATAGGTACCCCTAGAGCATCAGTCACTACAGTAGGAGTAATGGTGTACTCTACGCCTCGTATCCAACTCTTCACCAAAGTGTTAGAATCATAAACGCGGATAGAGATGTTCGAAAAGAACTCTCTAATCAGGGTAGCTGGAGGAGGAGGATCAAAAATATCCAACAAAGGTAACCAGCCCCAATGCTCAAAATTTGCCCTAATGGCAGGATCAAGCTCATCTAAAACTACAACACGCTCAGAACAAATCTTTCTCCTAAGGTTCAGCTTATCAAAAATCTCTTGGTTTTTCTCACTCGGAAACTTCTCACGGTCAAAAGAAGGTGAAGGAACAGACCTACGAGCTCTAGTCTTCCTAGGCATGATGCTAAGGAAAGGACAGATACACAAAAAGAACCAAAAGAACAAAAACAAAGCACAAACCAAGGGCAGACTGCAAGTTAGCACAAAAAAATATAGAATAAAAATCTATATGATGCATGAACAATAGTAATGACATGATGCATGTTCTAATGAAGTTAAACTAAGTTCAATTGAAATTCAATTTCACAAAATTGGCTTGAGTACAGAGTTTCTAACAAAAACCCTAAAATTGAAAACTATTTGTTAAGATTTTGAAAAAAATTGACAAATTGATCATCACACAGGCTAGAAAACATAATATAATGATCAATGACATCAATTCAACAAGCCAATTTCGTCAATTGAACCCAATTTGAACAAATCCCCAATTCGGATCAATTTCAAGCCCTAGAATTTTCAATTTTTCACAAATCACAAAATTGATCAAATTAAACCATCAATACCATGTATATATCATGTCCCAACAAAACCCATTGATCAATTTAACATAATATGGCTTGAATCATGAAAAATCCCAAAAAGAATAGGTCCGAAATTCTCAAGGAAAAATGCATGAAACTTGAAAATAAAAGAAAAAGGAAGGGTAAAATAGGCTACCGGCCTTAGAAGACAAATTCTTTGCAAAAGATTCGAAGGAAAACGAAAAAAATTGTTGAGTGAGCTTGCCAAGTCGGAGAGAGAGAAAAAAAGTTTTGAAACTATTTGAAAAAGTGATTTGAAAAGGTCAAGAACAGTGTTTTAAAAAACCTGATTCGCGATATTCGATTGATCGAAAATTACATTCAATCGATCGAATCAACCCGAGACTCTAAAAAGGATTTTAATTAATTTTCGATTGATCGAAAAACAGAATAGATCGATCGAAACAGGCAAAGGCTCACAAAATTTTTGAGAAAAAAACACAGTTTTGAAAACCAACAACCACATTTTGGGCACAACTCCTCAAAGCATTAAAATTGATGAAATAAAATGCATGAGTATGTGATGAAATGCTTTTTCAAAAACCCAAGTTTTAATCCCAATTTTTTTCAAAGAAAATTTCAGCCATTCTCCCTTTAAATTCTCAAGCAAAAAAAATGTTTTGCATAATACTCAAGGTATTTTCAAACTTGGTTGGTCAGACCAAAAACACACATAATAACATGTACAGTGTTTAGCAACGAGTAACTTGTGTAGTGTGTGCAACTAGCAAAAACTTGAGATACATGTGAGGTGACATGTGAATAGAAATCAACCACAAAGTCCACAAAATTCATCACATAGAATTTGAAAGAGACTATCACCTAAAGAGTTACATCATATAACTCCCACATCTCCTAGAATATAAGCTTGCAATCATGTAAGTTTCTTGAGTTTTTGCCTCATAATATACACACCAATTTTAATTATGTGATTTGGCATCAATCCTAATAGTACACACCAATTTTAAGCATTAAGCATTTAAACCGAGGCTTCACCTTATATTCTTTTTGTGCATGTGCTACACTTTCTCGAGCACAGAATCTTACGATATGCACTAAGGTGTTCATGATTGGCTAGTGAACAGTGGTGAGATAGTTATTTATGCCTTTCTCAAAAGGTTCAAGTCCGACAGTCAAAGACATGTGACTTCAAGATCAAGACAAAGTGATCAAAAACTATAAACATCTTTCCCACACAACATGCACTACAAAGTTTCAACTAGTCAAGTGCAATAAATAAGCTCATCAAAGCTAAACATGGTACAAGGACATGTTTTGTGTAAATAAATTGACCAAACTTGTTTTTCAAAAACCAAGAAAAATAGTGTCAAACACAATTTGCTTTTCCTTTTTTTTTTTTTTTTTTTTAAAGAGAAAACAAAAATAAATTCTAGAATGAAATGCATGAATGTTATGAAATGCAAGTCCTAGAAACAAAAATAACACAAAAACCAAAAAACAATGGTCACAAAAGAGTAGAGCAATAAAGCACAAAGACCATGTCAGAAAGATTCAATTAGATCGAGTCTTTTGCATTCAAAACCTTTTAGATGCACCATGAGCATTGGAGTTCCTATTCACGTTCGAGTGATTTCCAACTCTAGGATTGGAATAAAGGTTTAAAGCCTTTACCAATTCACTAATGAGTGCCATAGGATCTTGTGCTTGAGGCACAGGCACTTTTGGTTTGTTTTCTCTCTTAGCAGCTTGAAGCTTGTAACAGTTAGGACAAATGTGTCCAGACTTTCCACAAAAATGACAAACCCAAGCAGGTTTACCATGCATCTTGTCCTTAGAAAGGGTAGACTCTTTAGGTTTAGACTCTCCCAGATCAACCCTAATCTTCCTAAATGGTGAAACTTCTATAGGTTTGACAACCCCACTTATAGGGGGTTTGACAGTTTCACTCACAACCTCACTCATGAAAGGTTCAGAAGAAGATGACGAAACAAAGTTTGTGGAATTTGGTGCAGACACAGTGATGCTTTCAACAAAACCTAATCTAGATTTGTCAGAAGGATACTTTTGAACACTCAACATTTGACCAAGTTTTGAACTAGCAGATCTAGTAACAGATAAATCATGTTCCAAAGTTTTAACTTTATCAAGCAAAAGCATGTTCTCAGATTTCACATGGTTCAAAAGGTCATTAGCATCAAATAATTTAACAAGCAAATTCTTCTTATCAAGCTCAAGAGATTCAATTTTCTTCAGGCCAAGTTCAACATTCATAGCATCCTTTGCAACAACTTTGCAAAGTTTATTATATGCCTCTTGAAGATCTGCATCCTCAGAGAGTTCCCCATCAGAAGGGTTCTCTTCAACAGACACGCTTTCATTGACTACAGCAATAGCAGTGAAAGCAATGAAGTTTCCATCCTCATCACATTCAGACTCATCATTAGAAATCTCATTATCACTAAGGGTTACAGTCATAGCTTTACCCTTAGACCTCAAGAATGTAGGACATTCAGATTTAACATGACCATACCCTTGACATCCAAAACACTGAGGACCCAAAGAATTGTTTGAGGATTAACCAACTTTTTCTCTAGGTTTTTCAAAGTTATTAACCTTAGTGGGATCATTCTTCCTAAAGTTTCAGGGTTCAGCAGTGTTTGTATTTCTTGCCTTTCTGTTATTATTCCTAAGAAAGTTTCTAAAGTTCTTGGCAAGGTAAGCAATCTCTGTAGCAGAGAGCTTATCATCAAATCCACCAACCTCAACATCATCAACTGACTTAAGAGCCATTGACTTGAATTTGCTAGCTTTGGGTAGGTCTAGCTCATAGGACTGAAGAGATCCTATAAGCTCATCAATAGGGATGGAGTCCACATCCTTGCTTTCAGTAATGACAGCCACTTTGGGCCTAAAGTCCTCAGTCAAGGATCTAAGAATCTTCCAAACAATTTTAGGTTGATCATAGATTTCACCCAGATTAAAAGCAGAATTAACAATATCATTCAATTTAGCATAGAATTCATCAAAAGATTCATCATCAAACATCCTAATGCTTTCAAATCTAGAAGTTAATTGCTACAATTTATTAATCTTAATTGCCTTTGTGCCTTCATGCACAGCCTAAAGGATTTTCCAAGCAGTGTGAGCAACCTCAACATTTGAGATTCTCTTAAATTCCTCCATAGAAATAGCATTAAAGATGGCATTCATAGCTTTGCTATTGAAACTAGCTGCTTCTTTTTGAGAAGTTTGCCACTCACTCACAGGAGTAGTGGGCTTCTCCCATCTGTACTCAACGGAATTCCAAACCCTCTCATCAATAGATTTCAGGAATGCTTTCATCCTTACTTTCCAATAAGCATAGTTATTCCCATCAAAGTGAAGAAGAATAACCAGAGAGTGTTTGTGTTCCATGACAACAGGGGTTAAGGATCAGCTCAGAGATCAAAAGATCTACAATAAGAGAGCTACCCGCTCTGATACCACTTGAACGGTTTTTAGACCCCTTCGATCTTGATCAAAATCAACCACCTGACCGAGTGAGAGTGCAGGCTTGCCCAAGCGCAAATTATTCCTTCTATTCCATAGAGTCCATAGCATAGCAGCAAAGAGTTCGGGTTCCATATTACCTGCAAAAATAAGCTCAAAAATATCAGTGAAAGAGGAGCACGCCTGAAACATGCTATGAATCCATTAAGTCCGAGACCTCCAAACGGGTTGCAAAGCTAGGCAACGAAACAAAGCATGAACCACATCCACCTGATGCAATTTGCAAGCATCACAACAGCCCTTAGTAATGACCTTTTTGTGAATCAAATTAGTCTTGGTTGGCAACAAATCCATACAAGCCTTCCAAGCCAGGTGCTTGACTTTATTTGGAACTTGAAGCCCCCAAATTTTCTTCCAAAGAGGCGTGAGCACTGAATTGTCTGAGGGCCCAGGTAAGCCATATTGCTGCTGCTCCTGTAAATACTGGTATCCGGATTTGACAAAATAGACTCCATCAGGGTTAAAATTACGATTATGGCAGTATTTCGTATGCACCAATGTGGAGCATTGACACATATGATCTCAAAAAAAGCACCACAAGTGCCTCCATTGTTGAAGAGTGCAGTGCTTAGGGCTGTTGTCACGAGGCCATAACCTTGTTCAGAAAGATTTCCATATCCACAAGCTCCACCTGTAAGTCATAACCCCTTAACATTTTTTTTTTATACCCATTTGATGCTCGTAAAGAACTTTATGAAAATTTTTTGAAAATATATATGGAGATTAAAATAAAACATTTTAAAGTACAAGAACAATTTTAGAACAAATATCAAAGATTAATGACAAAATTTGAAATTTATCAAAGAAAAAAGTAACATGACTTTTGATTCTAACAGTGAAAATCTTACATATTATATTAAAATGAAAGCTGAGAGAAAGTTTCATAAAGAATCCAGATTAGATTCTAATTGAACACTAATTTTGTGCTAACTGTTCTTTTACTTGTCTACTAATTTGAAAACAAATGTCTCCATCTTTTAAATGAGCTTCAATTTGTCCGAGAAGTCATTCCATCTCTCATTTTGTATCGTGTATGCTTACATGTAGATTCATATAAAAGGACTCAATCAAAAATTTATTACATGTAAAACTTAGAATGTGTAATCCAATAATTCTTTCAACATATTTAAAACCATTTTAAATACATTTAAAACTACTTCTAGCCCATTCTATTTAGATTTCAATTGAAACCACTTCTAATCTATTTAAAACAAATCTAGATTTTTGTACAAAAAATTATAATTATTTCAAATCTAAATTTCAATGAAAAATTATACCATGTTCAAAAAATTCTTATGTTATTTGAAAATGCACACATAAAATAAATTTGTTGCATCACCTTAACAAAAATTAAGTTAAGAAGTATAAATTTGTTTTTCATAAATTTAAAAAAAAAAAAAATTTGAACAACTTGCATATTCTACCAATGAATATTTTTTAAGAGTGGACAATATCTAAGAATGACCATCAATAGTGTTTAAATGTGTCTAATTACACTTATTTTTTAAATGTATTTATACATGTGCATGGGACAAAGTTATTTATAATGTCAAAAACAATTATAGAGAGTTAGTACGTGGCAGTAAAAAAAAACTAGAAGTCTAAGACTTTGTTACAACTCACAAGAAACACAAAATAAATATTACGGGTAATTACACTTCTCTCCCTTGAGGTTTTGAAATTGAGACTTCATACTAAACATGAAGGGAAAAAACACTCCCCACCCTAGTTTGAAGAAAATAATACTCTTCCCTTTCCACTAATTTTACTGATGAAGTATTCCAAAATTTTAAAAGATTCTCTTTATCTAAGTTTAACCAATAAAAAGATCATATTATAAACTCAATACAATTTGGTGTATGTAAACAATTCAACTTAAATTGAAGATTGTGCTACATATTCAGCTGATATTATTCAAATTTGAATTGCAAAACATAGATGCTTACTATCTTATTATGCTAAGGTTTGGTCGCTTTTTAACCTTATTTATTAAAATGTTGTTATTTTCATATGTGCGTGTGTTGCTCCCTAAATATATCTTAACAATCTCCTCCCTCCAAAATACATTTGCAAAAAAAAAAAAAAGGTGATTTTTTTTCAGTCACACCTTAGTGGCGCTTTGCATCAAAGTTATGAGGTAAAACATGCTGCTTAAGCGGTTATGGTTTTATTGTTGAAAAATGAGTTTGAAACTTTCAGAGTCAATTTTTTTTATTGGAAAATCTGCCCGTATTCAAAAGGTAGATTATTACACATTTTTAACATTAATTTAACAAAATTTGGTTAAACGATAGTCAATGGAGGAAAGTATTTTTCTTCTTCAAGTTTGGGGTGGAACGTTATTCCCCAAACCTCAAGGCATAGAATGGGAGTATAATTACTCCTATATATTAAAATTGTACGCTACTATTAAAAAATTTTAGGCTTATAGCTAAATTCCTTCCACCTTTAGTTATGACAGAGTGATTAACTTACGCATGGTTGCTTCACCACGCATGTCACCATAGAATGTTCCATGCGCATCAAACCAATTACTATTTATTTTCTCGCCAGTAATGCTGCTTCTCCTGCTTATGGCTGCTATCATAAAAAAAGTCATGAATATTATGCATGTAAACAAATTTTGAGACCTAGTCATGAATATTATGCATGTAAACAAGAAGCTGGTAATTATAGGTATGAAGGGAAACAAATAAGGTTTAAAAATAATATGACGTTAATTCTTATAGCCATACAACTCAACATTCAACAATCATAAGAATTAAAATAAGGAATTTATGACTGAGAAAAAATAATTAATGGGAATTAATAACATTGACTTTCTGACTTAAAAAATAATTAATGAAAGGAATTTATTTATTTATTGTTGAGAGAAGAGGTGTACTCTTTAAAGCCTCTCCAATCAGGCTAGTCGAGAGCCAAAAATGGTCAAAAATTAAAGGAGGAAATAAAAAGAGAATTTACATTACAATGCACAAATTTGGCAAATATATAAGAGAAGTAGAGAGCCAAAAATGGTAAAAACATTAAAGGAGGAAAGGAAAAGATAAAGAAGAATTTCCATTACACTCCAAAAATTTGGCAAATATATACACGTGAAGTTTTTTTGTATTTTTAGTTTGATTTTCACTTATCCTATATTTATATGGAAAATTTTTTCTTAAAGAAGAATATACATATGGATAAAGTATGGCTACAACTCCTCCTAAAAAAATTGTCCTGATTATATATTTTGAAAATCTAATAGTTAGATTGCATGTTCTTTATGTTTTTAACACACACGTCAAATTTCTTGCCAATCAAATGTTATTTACAATTTGATCTATAAACTTATTTTTTTATGTATAATTTGATATGCGAAAACTTTAACTTTGTGCATTTGATTTATAATATAGTTATTGATTTTTGGTTTTCTGAAAATTTTGCAAACACGAATAATATAGAAAGAAAATTTAACTAATGATGGATTTGAAAAAATTCACATCCAATAAAATATATTAAGTGGAGTTGTAGCCATTGACTTTGAAAAAGTCTATAGCTAAACTTTATCCTCTATAGATATAGGCAAGAGCCTTGTACCTCAACTTATTGGCACTTTTTGGTGTTTCCAACAAAGACATTTAGAGTTCAAATTTCCCAAACCCCAATTATCGAATTATCCCAAAAAAAAAAAAAAAAAAAAAAACATATCTATCTATATTATATATAGAGATGAGTTCAAGTTACACCTGGTGTAACTCTATTAGAGTTACAACTTTTTTAAGCCATTGGATTTAATTAGATCCAATGGTCAAAAAAAGACTCTCATTAATACTAATATTCTAATTGATTTCATTTATTATCACTTATTTAATACATTCCATACCTATTTCTAAACCCAAAAAAATTTATACCTTTGACTCTCTCTCTCTCTACTACACGTCTCTCTCTCTTTCTCTTTGCACTTTTCTCTCTCTATCTCCTCTACGGCTCTTCCATCTCCATGGCCAAGTCGGTGGCAGCAAAAAAAAAAAAAAAAAAAGCCACAACGACCGGACTTTGTTGAAAAACACAACTATTGCTTTTAGTTGTTCTCTATCTCCACGTTTTACCAAGTTGATTTTAGAGCATATAGTTGAAGACTGTATATTATTTTTTTAAGTTTTGAAGATGTAATAGATGGATTGTTTTCATAAAAATTAGTAATCTAGGGTATACTAACAATGAAAACGTTTTGGAGGAAACCTGTTAACAATTCTGCCCAAAACGTGTTAATGCCTCGAAGGATGGCTTTCAATGAAATACACATGTTGAAAAAAGAAATTCAGTTTATTTTAAATATTTTCTAGGAAAGGAAGGTAAGAATTCTTCGATAATTAGTATGTTACCTTAATCAATAGGATTGCATTGTTGTAATGAATTCGCTAGAATTGCACTTTTGTCTTGTAATCAATAGCATTTGTTATGATGGTTATAAAGTTGCAACTGAATTGCAACAACGAAAAGTGCAGTCTCTATAAAAATTTCACAACTATCACAAATACAAAATGATAGAAACATAATTGCTCAAACAAGAATTTGAAACTAATTTCTTCCAAAATATTTAATGTCAGTGTCTGGCAGCTGTGTTTTTTTGTTTTTGTTGTTGTTGTTGTTGTTGTTTTTTTTTTTTTTTTTTTTTTTTTTTTTTTTTTTTTTTTTTTTTGCTGCTGGCAACCTATTCATGGAGGTGGGAGAGTAGTGGAGGAGTAAGAGAGAGTGTTCTAGAGAGAGAAACACGGAGATAGAGAACAACTAAAAGCAATAGTCGTGTTATTCAACAAAGTCCAGCGGCTTGGTTTTCTTTTTCTTTTTTTTTTGGTTGCTGGCCATGGAGCTGGAAGAGCCATGGAGGAGATATAGAGAGAGACGTGCAAAGGGAAAGAGAGAGAGAGTCAAGCGTATAAATATTTTTGGGTTTAGAAATAAGTATGAAATGTATTAAATAAGGGATAATAAATGAGATCAATTAATATATTAGTATTAATGAGAGTTATTTTTGACCGTTGGATCTACTTAAATCCAATGGTTTTAAAAAGGTGTAACTCTTTAAAGTTACACCAGGTGTAACTTGAACCCATCTCTTATATATATATCTTCATCTATACGAGAACATGTTTCCAAAAAATAAAAATAAAAAACTAGGTAGACATGCTAGACATGTTATTGGTTTTTTAGTATGAATGGAGGATATTCTATCACATATCAACAATGTACTCATAGCAGACTATGACTAATTTATTAGAATTGTCTTTCTTTCTTCTAATGTTTTTTTTTTTAATAAAAAAATTACATTTTAAAAACAAAATAGGTCTATAAATGAATTGAGCTTTGTTGAGCATTGAATGTTTCAGTTCGGCTCAACAACAAATACAAAAGGTTCAAGTTTGGCTTGAGCTTGAACTAAGCTTTCAAACTTTGTTTGAGCTTAAGCTTGATCTTGTCAGATAGTCCAAAAGATTGGGTTCAGTTTGGTTTGACTTGATTTATTAGTCAAGTTGAGCACAAGCTCAAGCTTAATATCAAACTTTTGAGCTTGAAATACAATACAAGTATATTGTAAAGCTTATTTGATTTAAACATGTGGTGCCAACCCCCAATTAATTAAAACCGTCGTAAGATATTAGTTTAATTTTTAAGTTCATATCAATCTTATTACCAAGCTCATAAACCAGCCTAAGTTTGACTTGTTTTTTATCGATTCTTATTGTTTACGAGCTTATTCATAAACAAATGTTTTTTTTTTTTTTTTGGTTTCCTTTGGCTCGAATTATTTATTAAACAAACCTAAAATTAAGACTCAAGCTTAACTAGTTTATATACAAAAATTAAACAAACTTTTTTTTTATCGAACTAAGCCTAAGCCATTTATTATCTGCTTAGTTTATTTACGACCCTAAAATAATAGAATAACCTGATAAAAATGTTGAAAATAATTATAAAAAACCACAAATCAAACGGCATCTGCCCAATCGGTAAGTTGGATGTGGGTGTGGCTTAGAAAGGCTTATAAAAAAGATTGAACGGTTCAGTTCAGATTGTTTACTTCCATCTACGCTGTGAAGTCCAAATCCAAACTCCAATTCAATTCTCTTCAAACCCTAACCTTGTTGCGGCACCTGGATGGCCGATTCAGCTGCTAATCAATCGGAGTCAAAATGCAAGAGAATGAAACTCTCTCCGGACAAAGACACAGCGGTTGGCAGTACTGACAGAATCAGCAATCTACCGGACTCTCTTCTTTGCCACATCCTTTGTTTTCTTCCTACCAACGAAGCCATCGTAACAAGCATTTTATCGAGCAGGTGGAAGCCACTCTGGACTCTCGTCCCAAAAATCGATCTCCACGATACATCCATCAGAGGTCACAGTGTTTCGCCTCTACGCATACTCTACAGTGTTTTAGCTCAGCACACGACACCCATCCTCTCAAATTTCACCCTCTCATGGCATTCTCCTTGTGACTCTTCCCATTTTGACAAATGGATCGACACCGCCATATCGCGTAATCTCCAGCAACTCGATCTTCATATTGAGAGTAAACAACTTTTCGAGGTTGTAACTAATTTTAAAATAAACGTACCTACTCTGAAACGTTTACGTATCGAGGTTGTGTCATGTTTCAATGAACTCCCTGATTTTAAACTTGAGATATATGCCCCAGTTCTCGAGTACTTCCATTTTTTTGGCGATTTGCGCAGCATCATTTTCCTTGAAAAACTAGTCAATTTAGTTGAAGCACGTATCAATGTTTCCGCAGACAGCGATTGGATTCGTGTGTTTCAGTTATATTATGGAGATAGGGTGTTCAAGCTTCTTAAAGCACTAAGTAACGCCAAGTTTCTTACAATATTTCCTGGTGACAAAGAGGTAAGACCCCATTTTATCTTTTGTCATGTTTTTCTTCTGTTTTTTGGTTGTTGAGAATTGTTAGGACTAAGCTTTTTGATGTTATTATGTTTATAATCTTGCAATGCAGTGCATCGGCTTTGGTTCTATTTATCCTTCCATGTTCCAAAATTTAGTCCGATTGAACTTTAAAGTTACTCGAACTAACTGGCACGTGCTACAATCCTTGCTTGTAGTGGCTCCTAATTTAGAAGTTCTTGTTATTGATAAGGTTAGTTAAGTTAACCAGAAAATCGAAATATGTGGTTAATTAATTTAATGTTCCCTAAACTTATATGGTCTACTACTGTACTGTGTATGTTGTCCTCATCAGGATTATTACTATAAAAATCAGTTATGCTGGATGGAGCCACCCGATGGGCCTGGTTGTTTGTCATTGCACCTTACAACTTTTAATTTTAATGGATTTGAAGAATTGGAGCATGAAGTCGAATTCATAAAATATATTCTAAAGCAAGCAAGAGTCTTGAACAGAGTGACAATTAAAGTTTCTGATCTACATTCGAAGGAAAGTGTTCTCAAGAAACTCTCAATATTCCCAAGGCAGTCATCAACATGTCTACTTACAGTTGAGTTAGGTATTATTGAAGGTATGTTACAATATTTTATCTTTCTAGTAGACTCAAGTTGTTGCCTAACTATGACAATTGAAATGGCAAAATAATTGATTGTTTCTATAAAAAATGTGACATCAATAGTTATATTTTGAAAGAAACAATTGTAAATTTCGAAGTACTATCTAGCTCAATTGGCACTTCTTCCTTAATAATAGGATGGTGGGTAAGATTTTGGGTTCAAGACTCGCAAGGTGCATGTGTAACATACTAATAAAATAAAATAAAATAAAAAAGAAAAATAAAATTTGAAATGCTCTTTTCCTATCAAATTTAGTTTTTTCTATGACAAAAAGAAGAATAATAATCAATCTTCGCGAATATTTGTACTCTTGCAGAAAGCTCTTTGGTGTAATTGGTGGCAACTTCTATTGACATGGCATCTCCATTACTTTTCCTGACCATGTGCCCAGTTTTGAATGCTTTATGTATTGTTCATAAGTTATGTATGCAGGGACTATGAGTATTCTATGTACTCCAAGGGGGTTAGATGTAGTAAGATGCACTTTTGGGTGTGTAGACGAAATGGTAGAGTAAGATCTCAATTTTAAATCTTTTTGGGAGCTTCTGCCTTATTACTAGATGTATTTATTAAATACTTGCAAGTCCTTTGTTTATAATTGAACTTCTGTGGTAGCACAATCAGTTGGGGACCACAGCTCCTAAGGATGAGGTTACTAGTTTGAATTTCCCGTTTCCCCTCCCTATGGGGTCAGAATTCACTTATTAAAGGGAGAAAAAAAGATGATATTTTGTAATCTTTAGAACCCATTTTTGGGCTGTTTAAACACCCGTATTCTAAATGTGTGTATTTCGACTAGGAAGGTTATTGACCCAAAATGTTGTAATTTTGATGCGAATGTGTCTGCTATTTTGATATGCTTAGTTAGTGGGTGGAGGGCCTATTAGTTAATGTAGTGCAACTGAAACAGGGGCTTCAAATTGTATCAACATGCATGTTCCTACAGAAAACCTTGAAGATACTGGTTTCCCATCCATCTAATTCTTATACTTCACTTTTATATTGCTTTTATCAATGTTTTTGATATTATTCTCTTAGTCTTTTGTCCTCTTTTTGCACTACAGACAGGACAAACTTTCCCTCGCTCTCATCTTGCGTAGGTTTTTTCCACCCCAGATAAGGGATGGGATGAGGATGGGGCAACCCACCTTGCCATGTTGCCATCCCTATGCAATTATGTTTTATTCTAATAGGTTTTTTTTTATGTGATTGCTTTGGAGGTTTTTTTTTTTTTTTTTGAATGGTTTGGTGGGTGGATTGTTGTATACTAATAGGTTGTAAATTAAGTGGTTGCTTTGGAGAGTGGTTTGCTATTTTGGGGAATCTAGTGGTAATTATAAGGTTTTACATAAAGTGTTAGATCTTAGCTCATAGTATTTAAGTTGTCAGCAATCTCATAACTGGTATAGCCCTCTGTAGTTTAAACTATATATATATATATATATACACACTGAATGATAACAGTCCAGAAACAACAGAGATACAGCACGGAAACACAACAAAACTGCAATTGAGTTACAAAACAGAGCAAAGCCAAAAAACACAAAAGACCAAACTTGGAAAATATAACACCTGTCATATATAGGTTATTATTTATTACTCAAGTCTGGATGAACCCAAAAATGATGTATAGGCTCCTTGGATGTGAAAATGGAATTGTTGTAGGTGGTGTCCAAAATACTGGTAGGGGTAGATTTGATGGTCAGCATCATTCCCTGTTGAGCAAGGGTCTTTAGATCATTGAGCAGAACATGCTCTCTCCAATTAGCTCTTCCAGTACCTTTCCATATCTTCTCTGTGCTCCTACTATTAGTTAACACAACTGAAAGTTCAATAAGGGTATGAAACACCCTTGAACGTTTAGACCCCCAAACACAAAAATACCAATTCAAGCTATTTAACAAACAACGTATGTGCGGAAAATGATAAATAGCTTATACCAGAATTGAGGAACAATCTAAACCATAAATAATCACACACATAGCAGTAATTAAATGGTAAAGATAAAGGGAAGAGAAATGCAAACACAAGGACAACACTCGATGTGTTATCGAAGAGAAAATCGAAGCCCTCGGCGTAAAACCTCTCCGCCGCCCTCCAAGCGGTCAATAATCCACTAGAAAATGTAGTTGGAATACATGAACAGCAATAGACCCTCCAAACCTAATCTACCCAAGTACCTAAGCCCTCCAAGCTTCCTGCTCCAACGAGGTTGTGCCGAACCTTTTTCTTTTCTAGCTTACCGGATTCCGCTACTTGACCATAGCATCAACCAATGTATATTGGTTCCTTCCCAAACTGCTTCCCTAAGTACCAAATGAACCTTCTCACAGACATGGGTGTGGTGAGATAAGGATTTGGTAAAAGACCTCTCAAGGGTATGACAATGGAGAGGAAGAGAGTAGAGGAATTTGAAGAGTCTCTAAGGTAAAGATTGGGGATGAGGCAATCTTGTTTTTCTCTAGGGTTTCTCTCACAAAATTCTCTCTGGAAGCTCTCTCAATTTAGTGGGTATAAGGGTGTATATATAGTAGGGTGAGAAGGGAATGCAAAACGTCAGTTTTTGCCAAACAGGGTTAACTCGCGGCTTGACCTCGCGGCTTGTCCAAGTCGCGAGTTCCAGTCGCGACGTAACGGTCTGGACAGCCTGGAACTTTTGTCATGTAGCGTGACAACTGGCACGACCCTTCAACTTCCCAGTGTGCCTCTCACGTGCCTGCCCTTCGCGGCTTGCCAGTCGCGATCCACCCGCGAGCCCTAGCCACGAGAATTTGTTTTTCTTGCACACTCTTGAGTTTTTCTTCACATCTTCTCACACACTACCCTTACAATTTTTTCACCTAAATACAAGGTTACTAAGTGCTAAATTACAAGCAAATTGGTCACGGAATAAAGTCAATTAGATAGTTGATTAAATTCAACCTTACAATCTCCCCCTTTGGCTATTCCGTGACAAAACCCTACAACAGACTCTAGACTTAAACGTGAGTTGGGAACAGTTGGAAAACTCACTCACACCTAACTCTAGATTCTGTAAAGCTCTTGAACATATGAAAAAGTAACTTCTGAAACACAATAACATAACAATATCATTGTATGCAGAAAACTTAATAAGCATATGGAGCAAAGTAAGCATGAGCAAGCAAAAATGAACATAAGCACAAAGGCAATAATTCATGGCAAGATCAAAAACAGTAGTCACTTAAGCAAAAGTGATTACTATGTTCATTCACACAGGAAATGAACATCCAGACATGCAAAAACTGATAAACTCAATTGAAGAGAATCATTTGCAAGTCCAACACTCAACCAATGCATACAAACATATATGCATCTAGGAACAATCCTACAAGGGCACAAGAGTGTTGTACTTAAGATAATGCAAGGCATTAACAAGTACCAAAACACAAAGCATAAAGGCTGCATAAGCAAAGATTTGCAAATACAAGGCACAAACCATAAAAGCCTACAAAACATGCAAAAGTGCTAGAAACAACCCTCAAAGCTTACAAAAGCAACAATGGGTACAGATTAACAACTTAAAGTACAGAAGCTGAAAGATATAAGATGGATACAGAATAATGATAAAAACTAAAGAAAAACAGTAAACAAAAATCTGTTAGCTGAAATCTCCCCCTTTCGTTGAGCTCTCCCCCTGCCAACAGCATCTCCCCCTTTTTGTCATGGAATAGCTAGTCGTCATGATCTTCTAGCTTCCTTTGAATTTCATCCAATTGAGTTTGAATCGAAGTAAACTTTGTATCCCATCGAAAGTTGAGATGATGCAAGATGGACGTAAGATCGGACATCTTTGAACTCAGCTCATGAACAGAAGCTACAATAAAGTCTAGCTTCTCGTCTGCTAGGAGTGAACTGGAACGCGAGCCACTGTGGGACGCGGAAGCTTCTGTTTTGATTCCCTTCTTGCTATGACCAATGCTAGCGTTGAAAGTACGCATGTTGATTGGACATGGTGTTGTGCAGGGAACATCATTCTCAGACGGATGGATCCCTTTATGCTTCAGAATCCGTGAGATGAGACAGCAAAATGGGATGCACATCCTTGATTCTGTTCAAAGAACAGTTTTGCGAAGAATATGAAATATATGTGCACAGATGTCAATCTCGACATTAGAAATCAGATCATGAAGAAACAATGCACGCCCGAGATTCATATACCCTGTGTTGGATAGGGGATACAAGTTGTGAAACATGACGATCATGAGCACCCTCAATTTTGGAGGAAGAGATGAAACACTGACTGAGTTTCCTTTCGAGGAAAATTCCAGATTGTCTCCAAGAGCTGCTTTAAGTAGTTCTTCATCCGAATGAAGATCATCATAGACCGGTGAGATCTCAAGTATTGGCCTGTTGATGTGCAGAATCTCTGCTAGATATGTGGGAGAGACCGAGAAACTTTTTCCTCGAACCCAGCACTTAAGTTCATCTCCTTCAACAATTGCATTGGCATAAAACTCTTTTACCAAATCTTCAAATGCATCTTCAAGGTCAGAGAGGAGATAATTCCAGTCCTTGCTAGCAAACCATTGAGGAATGTTGGTGTCAAATAGAGAATGTTGGTCAAAGACTCTTTCAATCAGAGGTGTCGCCTTTTTGAAGTAATTTTCATGAGTCTGAAAGGCAGCATACGATCGAAACCTGTTAGGATCGAACACACCAGATGGAGAACGAACCCGCTTTGGTCTAGGAGAGACATCATCAATTTCAATGACATGTTCCTTTCCTTTGCTGCTTCCTCCTTTCACAGCTGATCTCTTGAATGGAGACATTTTTACTCTGCACTATGATTTAAGACATACACAAACACCAAACACGACAGCAAACATTATTAGCATTTTGTCAGTGCCATACCATGGATAATGGAGGAAACCCTAAACACTTGAAATTTAAGATCAAAACATGACAATGAGTGTATGTAAACAATCAACACCATAATAAGTACACAAGATAAAAATGATCAGTGTATGGACCAGCACAACCATTCATTATACTCCGAAAATCAGAAACCCATGTTCGAACAGGAGAAATCACAAATCATAACAACATCTTCACAAAACGAAACAAATTGCCCAAATCAGGAAGAAAGAATGGTAAGGAAGAAAACCCATACCTTTTTGTTGAAGATTTGAGAGAAAATGATGCAGAAATGGAAGATTTTCAACGAGAAACTTGGAGTGGTTGTGAGAGTAAAATGAGGAAGACAATGAACAGTCGCACAAGTACGAGGGAAAACTGAAAAATAATTTTAAAGTTGTCTTTAAAACGCAAAACACGCGTTTTACGCGACTGAATCAAGTCGCCAGTAAGTCGCCAGGTTGAGCCGCGAAACACTGTGAAGAGAAAAACTTGAGAATTTCTCTAAGTTTTTTTCACGACTGGAAGGTCTACCCGCGAGATAGTCACAATATGAGCCGCGAAATTCCCTGAGTACCTCTCGCGACTGGACCTTCCACCCGCGATCCAATCGCCACACTAACCCGTGAAAAGTGCAAAACTCAAATTTTGAAAAAAATTTCTATGTCTTTTTCGCGACAAGAGTACTGACTCGCCAGTAAGCAGCGAAAAATCTCTGAGTGAGCTCGCGACTGGTACATGCGACTGGGCCAACCCGCGACTTAGTTGCCAAAACAGGGCAACACAGTTTTTGAAAATTTTGACATTTTACAAAAACAAATTACTCTCCAAAAACAAAACAAAACACTCAAAAATCTTTTTGTGTTTGATCAACAAAGATTGAGCATGTAGAAACACATTTAATCAAGTACAATCACACAAATGAATATGGCATTCATTGAACATAAACTTGTGTATTGTGTGTGGATATCAAAAATGAGATAGTCCTTAGTCCAATGTAAAGCTTCAATGATCAATTCAATCAAGGCATACACAACTAGCACTAGATAATTTGACCTATCTCAATTATAGAAACATGCATATATGACCCCCCACAAAAAAAAAAAAAAAAAAAAACTTGATAACAATTCTCTGAAGCTTTTCATTTGGCTCCATATTCAACATATCATTTGCAACTTTTGAGCAAAGAAAATCTCATTGTGAGATAGATGCCTGAAATTTTAGATATTTCAATTGATGAATTAGCCTTTGGCTTTTTGAGCATCACACATTTTATTTTGGTCGCTTTCCCTTTTTCCTAGTCAAATACTAGTATGTGCGACAAGCTTTTGCAGCTCTATATCTCTTTTCATTTGGAGATTTACATTTAGAGAACTCTTTTAAAGCAAAAAAATTAAAAAGTGGGAAGATATATAGGCATGAGTCTATGCATGTCTCAAGATCAACAAGACCATTCACTAATCATTCATGACAAGGTTGAAGATCTATTTACAACAATCACATAGATTTCAGAATTTCTTCCACAATGATATGAGTGCATGAGAGACAAGCTAAGCTCGTTAAATGCACACAGCCATAAGTACAAAGGTACAAGGCAAAACATGCTTTGAGACAAAAACTCAACAAAGCGATCAAACCTTTTGGATTTTCAAATTTTTATGTGTTTTTTTTTTTTGGATTTTTGACACAAAACAAATTTGACACAAAAATAAACAAACAGAAGACACACAAAACAAACCACACAAAGCAACTAAAAACACAATAAGATATCATGGAGGATTGAGTTTAAGGAATGATACCGACACCAATTGTCTTACGCAATGATTCAAACCTTGGGCCATCAAGAGGTTTGGTGAATATGTCTGCTTTTTGATTTTCAGTATTGATGAATTCTAGACATACTGTCTTGTCTTCTACCAAATCCCGAATGAAGTGATAGCGGATCTCGATATGCTTTGATTTGGAGTGCTGAACCGGATTCTTTGACAAGTTTATGGCACTCGTATTATCACAGAACACACACATAGTGTCTTGAGAAATGCCATAGTCATGCAATAGCTTTCGCATCCATAACAGTTGTGCACAACAACTTCCTGCTGCAATATATTCAGCTTCAGCCGTTGACAGCGATACTGAATTCTACTTTTTGCTCGTCCATGAAACCAAGTTATTTCCAAGATAGAAGCACCCTCCAGAAGTACTTTTTCTATCATCTATGCACCCTGCCCAGTCAGCATCTGAATATCCTGCCAAACACTCATTCGAATCTTTTGTATACCAAATCCCATAGGCAGAGGTGCCATTTACATAGCGAATGATTCGCTTAACTGCTGTTAAGTGGGATTCTTTAGGAGCGGCTTGAAACCTTGCACAGACTCCGACACTGAATGCAATATCTGGCCTACTTGCTGTGAGATAGAGAAGGCTGTCAATCATACTCCGATGAAGGGTTGGATCAACAACAACACCGGCTGCATCTATGCTCAACTTTGCCGAGAAACTCATGGGAGTAGCTGTATGTTTCTTGGTGTCCAGACCAAATCTTTTAACAAGGTTTTTGGCATACTTTTCTTGAGAAATAAATATACCATCTCTCTGTTGCTTTACTTGAAGTCCTAGGAAGTAGTTCAACTCTCCTACCATACTCATTTCAAATTCCCTTTTCATTTCTTCCAAGAACTCATGAGCTAGTTTATCAATTGTGGATCCAAATACAATATCATCCACGTACACTTGAGCGACAAGAAGGGATTTTTCATCTCTTTTAACAAACAATGTGCGATCTGCTTGACCTCTCTTGAACCCACGATCCAATAAATAGGTAGTGAGACGGTCATACCATGCTCTTGGCGCCTGCTTCAACCCATACAAGGCTTTCTTCAGTCTTAGTACATGACCCGAAAAGTGAGGGTCTTCAAACCCCTTTGGTTGTTCAACGAAAACTTCTTCATTGAGAAAGCTGTTTAAGAAGACACTCTTTACATCCATTTGGTACAACTTGAAATCCATGATGCATGCTATGGATAAGAGAATCCGAATGGATTCTAATCTTGCTACCGGAGCGAAAGATTCATCAAAGTCTATGCCTTCCACCTGAGTATACCCTTGAGCCACCAATCTAGACTTATTTCTGATAACTTCACCATCTTCATCCGTTTTGTTCTTAAAAATCCACTTGGTGCCGATCACATGTGTATCTTCAGGCCTTGGAACCAATTCCCACACATCATTTCTGACAAATTGGTGTAGCTCCTTGTGCATGGACTCTACCCAATTCTCATCCTTCAGTGCTTCTTCCACCTTTTTGGGTTCAAATTGAGCAAGATAGCAGTTGTATGTTACATGGTTAGCAGTATACTTTAGCCCTTTTCTCAAACGAAGTCCTTCGTTCACATCCCCAATAACATTACTTGATGGGTGATTAAGTGTCACTCTTGATGAAGGTTTCTTGGAAGTTGAGAGTTCCTCATCACGAGAAATTGGGGTTTGAATTTCTGGAGGAGTAAGTGGACTTGAGACTTCTTGTGTTGATCTAGTCTCTCTTCTTGATACAAGAGATGTGGTCTCCTTTTCGGGTGTTACTTTCTCAGCATCATCACTTAAAGGCATATCATCATCATCCTCATTCTCCTTGAGTTTGAGCCCCTTGCTATCATCTTTAATTTCTTTTTCAGATATGGTGTCATCTATGACCACATTGATTGACTCCATCACCGTCTTAGTGCGCTTGTTGTACACTCTATAAGCTCGGCTATTCGAGGAGTATCCTAGGAGTATTCCTTCATCACTCTTAGCATCAAATTTTTCCAGATTTTTCCTGTCATTTAGAATATAGCATGTGCTCCCAAATACTCTGAAATACTTCACCTTGGGTTTCTTTTCTCTCCATATTTCATATGACGTCTTCTTTGTCCCCGCTCGGAAATAAATTCTATTACAAATGTGACAAGATGTGTTCACAGCTTCTGCCCAAAACCTTTGAGGTATGTTTTTGTTGAGTAGCATGACTCTAGCCATCTCTTGGATCACCCGGTTCTTTTTTTCGACCACTCCATTTTGTTGTGGAGTCTTTGGAGCTGAAAATTCCTTCTTGATGCCATGCTCTTCACAAAATGATTCAAATTTAGCATTCTCAAATTCCTTCCCATGATCACTTCTGATTTTGACTATGGGAACCCCTTTTTCATTTTGCAACCTCTTGCATAATCTTTGCATTTTATCACATGCTTCAGACTTCTCTCTAAGGAATTCCACCCAAGAGTATCTTGAAAAATCATCAACTATCACCATAATGTATCTCTTTCCCCCTAGGCTTTCAGTCCTTGTAGGCCTCATTAGATCTACGTGAAGAAGTTCCAAACATCGTGAGGTAGCAATCACATTCACCTTGGGATGGTTTGCTTTTGTTTGTTTCCCCATTTGACATGCTCCACATATAGTCTTCTCCACCTTTCCAAACTTACAACTAGTTTACTGAATCCCACCTCCCTTGCTTTTATGACCGCTTCCACAATGACCTCTTGACCCACTAAGGGGTGGAATGTGCATTCAAGCTATTGCAACCTTCAAAGAGTCTGACTCCTGCTGCATTTTTGGCCTCAAAAGAATATCCACTCCTTTTGTATTTCTTGTTCCTTATTCTTATTGTCTTGATGAGGAGTTGCCTTCCACTGTCATTTCCTCATTGTTTCCTTCGCAGCATTCCCTGGACGAGTCATTATAAGCTATTTCATAATTGAATGGAAGAATGCTGGACTCCAATGTAGAGTTAGTGCCTGTTTGACATTGCTGTCAGAAGTAGAGCTTAAACTACAGAGTTTTTGTGATAAAGAGCTTGGGCAATGTCTATTACACATACGCCTGTTATACACAAGGTAGCGGAGCTACATGTAGACTAGGGGACTATAGCCCCCCAAAATTTTTAAAATTGCTTTAATTCCCCATATTATATAATATAGTTACAAGTATAGCCAAACAAAAAATACTACTTTGACCCCTCAAATTTTTTTATTAGTGGTCGGAGCCAAGGTATAATACTTCCCATTATTAAAAAATTATTTTGTGTAAAATATAATACAATTCTTCCCTATGATGTGATGTGATGATGATATGAGCACGTTGTGGAACATGGAGACTAATTATAGTGAGCTCAAGACTATTTATAAACACATGTTCCCCTTTTCTTTATCGAATTATTATATGAGCATTGCACTTGTTTTAACTTGTTCGTACTTTTTTTCACCATCTCTCAGGAGGCTCTAAATCTTTCTTTACAACAAGTAAATTTTCTTGAAGTCACCAAACCATCTTTATTACTTTTGTTGCACCATTCTTTAGGAATACCAAATCTAAAATTACTTCCATATTCATTAATTTAATGCCAAGTTTTGGAATATAATCAATAGCCAAAATTCGACCATCATCATTGTTTTCCTATTTAATTGTTAAATGTAAATTATAGTAAATTGAAAAATGAAAATAAATGAATGAATGATAGTGGAACTTTTGTAGTCTTATACAGCCTATGAAGTATTTGGATATTAACAATAAAAATTAAATAAATAAATAAAATACCAGATGGTAGTTCATATTTTGCTTGTTTGAACGTTAACAGCTTTAGACATGATTAGAAGAGCTATACGAAGAACCCACTCATATTGTGTACAGAGTTTTGGCTCAACACAAAGTACCTACCGTTGATTCTCAAAAAAAAAAAAAAAAAAAAAAAAACAAAGCACCTACCGTTACTCCGAAATTTTAGCCTCACAGTTCTATTTCCTTGTCACCCTTTCCTTCTTGACACATGGGTCCACACCGTCATAGCCCGAGATTTATCATTTTGATGAAAAACTTTTCGAGTTGCCCCGTTGCGTTTTAACATGCAAAATAGTTTTGATACTAAGGGTCTATTTAGATACAGCTGAAAATTGAAAACTGAAAAACACTGTAGCAAAATAATTTTTAAATGTGTGAATAGTACCGTGAGACCTATTTTTAATAAAAAAGTTGCTGAAAAGTGAAATTTGTGAGTCCCATGACTGAAAAGTGGCTGAAAAAAGGCTGAAAAAGTTACTGTACGTGTACTGTGTGCACTGCTCACATCCCCAAAGTCAACAATCACAGCATATGAAAAAAAAAAAAAAAAATCCAGAAACGCAAAACGTGCGTCGCGCTTCCCAAACGCACGTTTTGTGTTTCTGGAATTTTTTTTTTCTTCTTTTCATATGCCGTGATTGTTGACTTTAGGGGCGTGAACAGTGCACATACAGTGCACACACAGTGCACGCACAGTAACTTTTTCAGTCATTTTTTAGCAACTTTTCAGTCACGGGACCCACAAATTTCACTTTTCAACAACTTTTTCATTAAAAATAAGTCTCACGGTACTATTCACACATTTAAAAATTATTTTGCTACAGTGTTTTTCAGTTTTCAGTTTTCAACTGTATCCAAACGGACTCTAAATACCCGTTTGCATAGTGTTTCTATTCCTGCGTTTTGGTGTTTGGCGTTTTCATAGGTGGGACTCACGGCTACAGTACAGTCCGCTTCCAGCGTTTCACGCTTTTTTTTTCATTGAGAAGCGCGTTTTAGTACTTTCCAGTGGGTCCCGTGCACTGTTCACAGGACTCACAAACCTATTTTTTCACCAAAACTTTCATTAAAAATAGGTTCAACGGCACTATTTACACATTTAAAAATTATTTTGCTACAGTATTTTCAATTTTCAGCAAAATAAGCAGTATCTAAACAAACTCTAAAAATTATTTTGCTACAGTGTTTGCGTTTTTTCTAGGGTGGTCATGAAGAAACTTAAATTAAATAAAATCTAATAAAAAGATAAATTCATATATTGACAACAACCAAAAATAAAGTCAAAATTAATAATAATAATAAATCCCAAATACATGAAGTCTTACAATTTTCTTCTACAAATTTTTTTATTTTTTTATTTTGAGATTGTTGAATGATAATCTCATTATCAATGCTGCAAGATACATCTTTTTCAAAATTTTAGTTAAATAAAATTTGTCTTGGATTTTTCTTTTTGTTTATAAGGGCTCAATATATTGTTAAGAGGAACAAAGTTTGAGGACAAAATTTGACTACAAACTTAGTTGTAGTTTAAGACTACAACTTTCACTAAACAAATTAACATGGCTACATATTTTGAAAATCTAACCATTGAATTGTATATTCTTTATATTCTTAAAACACATATCAAATTTCATGTCAATCGAATATTATTTACTATTTGATCCATAAACTTATTTTTTGCGTATAATTTTAGACTACAAAAACTCGAAATTTAAACATTTGATTGATGACATAAGTTATTGATCTTTGATCTTCTTGAAGTTTTACCAGCATGGAGGATATGAGAAAAAAAAATATAATCTAATTGTGGATTTGTCAAAGTTTGTATCTATTTAAAAAAATATCGAACGGAGTTGTAGTCTTAGTCTACAACCAAGTTAATTTGTTGCTAAACTTTGTCCAAAGTTTAATTATATTAAGCTTAAAAAAATTTAGGGTGGTCACACATTTTTTTTAAAAGTAAAAAAATCATAAAATTTTTAAATTTTATATATAATAATGATTTTTTTTCCAGGTCGGGTGTTCCTGTGAGTCTGTGACCACCACGGGACCACCCTGGCTCTAACATGGAGTCGCCAGTGAAACTAAGAATCAATATTATTCTCGATCCTTCTTCCTTTCAATTACCAAGCCCCAAGATTTCGTGTCTCCACAAGATTCTATATAGATCCGACGACACTTTCTCGAGGCTCTTATCTGGCTGCCCAGCTCTTGAAGATTTGACTGTGTCATTTTAAGAGAAGATTCAGATGGTGCCATCAATTTTAAAATAAACTTACCTACCCTTAAACGTTTACAAATCAAGTTGGAATCATTTGAAACCTACGTTCATGATTTCAAATTTGAGATATACGCCCTAGTACTTGACTTCTTTCTATTTAATGGTGATTTGGGGAACTTCGTTTTCATTGAAAATCTACCCTACTTAGTTGAAGCAATTGTAAATCTTGGCACTTATGAGGTTTGTGTCACGCCCCAAATCCCAAAAAGGTCCAAAGCATGAGAAAAACATCCCAAGGGTGCCTATAGATTTTTCCTTTTTGGCAAATCAAACTATAGGAGATCTTTATTTTCCTTTCTTTTGCACAAGACAAGAATATATAACCGCACTAAAATCTCCACATCACAAGTCAGAGCTCTATAACACATTTACAACTAAAAATTTTGTGTCTACACATGATACATAAATATATTACAAAACTCCAAATGATTTAAACGAAAAGTCCCAAAGTCCTCTAAAATATGCAATCCTAACAAAATTCTTGGGCTAACAAGCCTCAAGAGCCCAACTTCTAATAAAATTAACTACTGCAAGCTCCCTTAAAACAACTAGATCGAATCACCAACCATTAGTAATGTAAGTCTCCCAATTCAGCATAAAACTCCAATCACTACCGATAAGGCAAGCTCTATTCCCATGATATAGCTAATTAATCTGTAAGACTGTAAAAGATTAGGATGAGTTAAAGCCTAGTAAGTAGCATAATTAATGGGGGTGTGAGAAATGCAAGTTTCATCTTCAATAATAATATATATGACAAGAATGATTTAATAATGAAACACAAAGTTTCACAAAGTAAATACCTTGAAACTATATACTATAATCTGTGAGCACCAATAATATAATTTTCAAAGCCATAATACCTAACATAAAGTAAATTATCACAAATATACCACACTACCACATAGATTGGTCAGGGGATCCACCCATTCACAACTGGCATGATATTGTCCTCTCTGGTATGCAAACTCTTGGCCCCATGGACAGTAGCCTCACCCATACCCTCAAGGTTTTTCTCTCCCCCTATGGGCAGCAGAGAGAGCGCATCAAATAGGACATCTCTTGCATGTGGTCTCTTGGCCCCATGGGCAGCAGTCTCACCCACACACAATTAAGGAACCTCTTCCCCCCATGGGCAGCAGAGAAGAACGTGTCATCCAAAGTGAAAGGGCACTGACCTAGATTTGATTCCGCTGTCACAAAGACTATGAAAACCAAATCGGGTGATCACCGGGAAATCACACATGGCATGGTGTTAAAACCCCATAAGCTCATAGGTATACATTTCCTTTCAAATACATAGTTTATAACTAAATAGTTTCAGAAAACCTTAAATAATCTAACTTCCACAAAGTTTATAAGGTTTTCAACTTCATTCTTGTCGAGATTTTATGTCAATTTATCAAATAATACAAGACAAGATAAGCATCTTTAAATTTTCTAATATACCATAAAATCTATGATTTCCTTATCAAAGATTAAATAAAAGATGCTCATTTTTCCATATCAACAATTCATGCATTTCCTCAAATGCAATACCAAATATGATGCATTTTCGTATATAATCATACATATATTAAGGTTACGACACAATAGTTTTTAGGAAAATATAATTTCCATAGGCAGTTTCCAAAAGCGTGTCTAACCCAAAAACAACATTAATACAACATGTTTATTTTTCAAAAATCCCATTAAAAAGCTACTTACCTTGCAACCGCAAAAGCCTAATTCTTCAAGTTTCAAAGAAGATTAGCTAGAACCTCAACAATATCAAGCAAACCTAACACAATAAGCATAAAGCTTAAAATTGTATCTAGCTACAATTTAGGAATTGCCAAATAAGCACTTAATTAGGCAAGCCTAGTATTTAACCTCATCAATAATAATATATTACACTTCCAAAGTTTCTCAACAAATTGATTCACAAGGCATAAACTCCAATTTATAAAGTTAACCCATTTAATATTATCTCCAATATTATGACTAACTTCCATAAAATTTACACTACATCATTAAGAGACCCATGAAAGCAAAATCAAAATATCCTCCAAGACAAGAAATTTAGAACTTCAACTAACTCCAAATAAACCCAATGGCAATGGAAAAATTAGATTTACCAACCATCACATGTTATAACTCAAAACCCCTAAATTTTCCGCCGTAAATAAACCTTAAGTAGTCATTATTAGCACAAACCATATACCCACTCATCAAATAATTCCACCAATACAAAACCCATACATACAAATAAATAAATATCACTTCCAATTCTCATAAATCACATGGGTATCATTATTAAAGCTTAGACAGAAATAACCTCAAGCAAAAGTGTAAAAACCCACCTAAAAGATTAGAAATTTTTACCTTAAAAAAAGGATGTGAAGGTGTTTATGGGTTCACAACAATTTTTCGGTGATCTTGCCGAAAAAATGATGGTGGAGATGTTGATTTGGAGTGGGTACCGTGGAATAGGACGAGGGAGTATGAGAGAAAGGTTTGTGTTGTGTTGAGAGGAAATGAAAAAAGAAAGAAAACAAATGAAGTGAGCCGGCCAAAGAGTAAAGAAATAAGTGAATGAGTGGTAGGGAAGGGGGTTAGGTGGGGCACGTGTGGACCCCAAAAAATCTAACCTTTCCCTTTTTCTTTTTTTTTTCAGACTAACTGGGACGTCACAGTTTGGGTTTCTGAACATGAGATACATTATGGAGATTTGGTATTCAAGCTTCTTAGCGCACTAAAAAGCGCTAAATTCCTGGAATTTTTACCTGGTCACAAAGAGGTAAGAGTCCATTTTTATCTTCATTTTTGTTAGGACTTTATTTAGTACAAGCTTTTTGACGTATATTGTGTATATATTTATACTCATGTGGTGCAATGCATCCTTTTTGGTTCTATTTGTCCTTCCAATTCCATGTACCAAAGTTTGGTCCGATTGAAGTTCGAAGTTAACCAATATAACTGGCACGTGCTACAGGCCTTGCTTCTAGTGGCTCCTAACTTAGAAGTTCTTGTTGTTAGTAAGGTTAACTTAATCAGAGGATATTTTTAATCATTGTTCCATAAACTTAAACTTATAATTTACTGTACCGTGTATGCTGTCATCAGAATGGTTATTTATGCTGGATGTGGCCACCGGATGGTTCTGGTAGTGTGTTATCACGCCTCAAAACTTTTAACTTCAATAGATTTGACGATTTGAAACATGAAGTTGAATTGGTAAAATATATTCTAAAGGAGGCAAGGCTCCAGAACAGAATAACAATCAAAGTTTCTGCCATAAATATGAAGGAAAGTGTTTTCCAGAAACTATCAATGTTCCCAAGGCAGTCAAAGACATGTCTACCTACTGTTGACGGAGGTTTATAACTTGAACTGGTACTTAGCAACTAATTTTGAAGGCAGATTACAAATATTTTTTGTTTGCAATAGATGCCTTTACAAATACTTTATGTTTGTCATAGACACTGTTTAGGTGCTAAAGTGACATTACTATCTTCTGGTTGTTAATGATTTTGTTTTTTTGGTTTGCCCTTATTTTGATTGTATGAGAGAGAGAGAGAGAGAGAGAGAGAGAGAGAGAGAGGATCAACTAGCCAAAGTACTCTAACCTCCTTGGTTGATAGAAATTGTTGCAACCAATATGCAGAAGACCTTCATAAGATAACTAGCAGATTTTTGAATTTTGAGAATGGAATGTTCATAAATATGCTTCTACTATCTCTTGATATGCCTGAAATCTTTAGGATCTGGCTCACTCAATGTGTCTGCTATTTTTGATATGCTTAGATAGTTGATGAAGGACCTATTAGTTAATGTAGTGCAACTGAAACAGAGGCTTCTAATTGTGTCAACACGTATGTTCCCGCAAAAAACCTTGAAAAGACAGGTTTCCCATCCATCTAATTCTTATACTCTCTTCTTCAATTTTGTATTGCTTTTATCAATGCTTTTGATATTGTTTTCTTAGTCTTTTGTCCTCCTTCTACACTATAGGCAGGACAAACAAAAATCTGTGATTTCTTTGGATCAGGATCTACTCATATGCATTAACTACACTTGAGTTTCTTCTTATTTCAATAAAGTTGATTACTTATCAAAACAATTTATTCCGCAAACCCATTCTATACAAAACAGATTTTGTGTGGATATTATGTTGAATTGCCTTGACTTTCTGCTGTAGGCAACCAATTGTTTTAAATCAAGATCCACTTGTATGCATTGATGTTTCTTCTCTAGCGTTTTCTTTAATTCCGCCTTCTCAATTCACCCTAATTATAGCCTAAGTTACAAAAAGCCTAAGTTATATAGTCTAGCTAATTAAGTTACAAAGCCTAATTCATGCATGGTGAGTCTAATGCACTTAGAAGCATGAAGTAATAACCTTCGGATTCTGAGAACAATGTGCATGTCTTGTATCAAAGTGTGTCTCTCTATTTATATCTGATACTTTGACAATTATTTTAATTTCTTTTGCTACGTGTCTTGTTGCTATTGCTCTCATTTCCATAAACAGTGATTAAAAATCCATCAATAACTATTGTAATGTAACTAGGGGTGGCAATTTGTGTCCACAAGTCGGGTTCATGTCATGTCGAGCTATGAGTATTCGGCTATATGGGTTGATTTGAACCCGACCCGTTTAGTAAATGTGTTAGGAACCCTCAACCCCCTAACACGACCTATTTATTAAATTGGTCAACTGAACACAACATGTTTAATCCATTTAATTAACAAGTTATGTAAAGTTAATACAAATCACCCATTTAATAACTTGGTTGATTAATAGGCTATAACTAACCTAAATAACATGTTATCAATTCCCATATATCTAAAATTAAAATACAATTACAACCATAAATATAGTAATAAACATATAATTACAACTATAAATTAAGTAATAATAACAAAGCTAATATCTTTATAAGCTAAACAAGTCAAACGAGTTCACATGTTGAACCCAAATACGACTCGTTTATTAAACAAGTCAATCATGTCGACCCAAATATGACCCAAACCCATACCCAGAAACCAAAAAATCATAATCAAATAAAGGGGAAGCATGTAAAGAATTAAAATTTTCCATAAATAACACAAAATACAAACGGATTCTAGGTCCTATAAACGGATTAAAATTCTCCAAGTAAACAGATTCTTTTATATAAAAGAAAAAAAATAGAGGGGAAGCTATACTATCGGGGATGTGTTAGGCGGCCGAGGGAGGGGAGGAGTCCGAGGATGGCCGCGGTGGCTGTAGAGGAAGGTGGTGGTGGAGGCAGCGGAGTGTAAGGACAATTAGATTGGCCTAATTGACGATGGAGAGAAAGATGGACAGAGGCGAGACAGTGGGTAAGGCTGGTGGCGAGATGGACAATGTGGAGGTTTAGATCAGAGGACGGTCAGGCTATTGACAGGCTGGATGGCGGTGGGATGGGTAGGTCGATCGGCAAGAGAGTGAGAGAGAGTGAGGTATAGCTTCTTCTTCTTTTTTTGGTATTTGACCCAAGTGAGAGACCAAAATTTTTGTTTAAGGGTGTGTGGGAGACCAAAATTTTAAGTGGGAACCTGAAAAGTTGATTGGGAATCTTAAAAATTTTATTGTGGCAAAACTTAGACTTATTGTGGCGATTTTAAAACAGTTGCAATAAGTAAATAGACTTATTATGGCGAAATTCTACCTTGTTGCAATGGTTATCAAAATTGTCGTAATAAGTATTGACAAAGTCAACACCTATTGCAGCGGTTTTAAACTGCTGTAATAGATAATAACTAGGCGAAGACCTATTACAGCGATTTTGACAGATATTGGTGCTATCGCAACTTTGCCTAAAATGGTAATATAATTTTCTCTCTCTTATATAATTTGGGTTAGAGCATCGATCTTTGTCAAAAAATTGGATAAAAAATTCTAATACATGGCATGCAACAAATGTAACAAAGGTACTAGTGTTGAATACAATGAGCCATTTCGATGCCTATTTTGCAAGGAAGAGGCTGTCGCTAAACCTAGGCATGTACACTATCAAAGATATAACCTTTCTTTTGGTCAATAATTCCATATATAACTCTTACTATTTGATTGCTTATTTATTACAATTTTCATTTTAGGTGTCGAATTGAAGTTGATTTATGTGATGAGACTAGATCATTGTTAGCCACCTTATTTGGAAACAATGCAGAAAATTTCTTGAATTGCACATCGAAAACTTTGATGCTAGCAACCACTGACGTATAATACAAGCACAATTATAAAATTCTTTTTATTTGTTCGTTAAACTGATAAAGATATAGTTTAATAGTTCATAAATCTCTTGTTTTGATTATGTTTGAAAATATATGAAATTTTCATATTCTTTATCTAATGGTAGGATGGAATACAAAATTTAGAAAACATCACAAGGCTTTCTTCCTACTAAGAGTTCATTATTCATCTCAAATCTACAAGCTATGAAGTTCGAGGAGAAACACACAATAGATTTAATATTGTTTCCATCTTTGATTTGCCAAAAGGAAATGAATGAATACAAGCTACTGTGACAAGTAAATTAATATGTATATGTTTTTGAGAACTTCACTAAAGGTAAAAAAAAAAAAAAAAAATTTTGAAGATCATGGAAGGCAGATAGAGACATAATTGTTACTCAATTATGTATCAATTTGTCTTCCCTTTTGTAGATCAAATGTCTAGATATGGATAAATTCGTTATTATAGACCTTTTTTGGTACATGGTGTTGAGGTACAAATTTTCGGGCCTTAATTTCATTAGCCCACTCACAAAAATACCCACACAAGCCCATAAATTATTTTAAGCCCACATAAATATTTCCCACATATTACTCAAATATTCTCCATGTTATTGGGCCTTCACAAATATTCAATATATAAGCCCCATAAATTACCTTGGGCCCTCACACAAATATCACCCATTGCATCCAACATATTATCCAACTTAAATTCTCTACAAATAATACTCACCATATCACTACCAAAATTGGGCCACAAAATTACACTATCTCCACACAAAGCCCAACATCACTAAGCTTGTGGGCGAAACCCAAAGAAAGCCCAAACTCCCTAAAGCCCACTACGACGTGGCAACTTCAAGGCCCACTACGATGTGGCAAATTCAAAGCCCACTACGACGTGGCAACTTCAAAACCCACTACGATGTGGCAAAATCAAAGCCCACTACGATGCGGCATCTTTACAAAGTCCGCTACGATGCGACATCTTTACAAAGCCCGTTACGATGCGGCATCTCTACTAAGCCCGTTGCTACACGGCAATATTTTACAAAATCTTAAATCATTTTTACAAAGCCGAAATAATAATTTGGCACTTGTTTATAAAGCCCAAATGTTATTTTGGCAACTATTTCATAAAGCCCAAATGTTATTTTCGCACATATTTACAAAATCAAACATTATTTTGACACTTGTTTAACATATACTAAGTCCATAACTCATGGGAAATATAAATCAGGGTGGTCAATTCCGTACCGTACCGGCCGGTATGGCCGGTATATACCGGACCGGTCAGTGCACCGGTACAGATAACCCCCTCGTTTCGTACCGGAAAAAATACCGGCCGTACCGGCGGTGTACCGGCTGTACCGGCGAAATCCGGCTATTTCGGCCGGTAAATGAATACCGGGCCGAAACATGAAATGTCTCAGGGAAAGAAAACAGTGAAGAAGGAGAAAAGGAAGAAGACGGCGATAAAGCAGGGATGGCGCCGTGAAGCAACTGGTTCTTCTTCTTCTTCTGCTTCTTCTTCTTTCCTTTTTTTTCTTCTTCTTCTTTGTCAGGTCTGTCCGTCTCCCTCCCTTTTTTTTTTTTTTTTTTGCTGAACCTGTTTTTCTTCTTCTTCTTCTTCTTCTTCTTCTTCGTCAGATTTGTCCGTCTCCCTCTCTTTTTTTTTTTTTTTTTTTTGGCTGAACCTTTTTTTCTTCTTTGGTCTGTCCGTCTCCTCTCTCTTTTGTTTTTGCTTAACTGTGTTATGAATGTGGTGTGGTTTCTCACTCTCCCTTTCTTTGTTTTGTATTTATTTTTGAAGTTCCCTAAGCTCTCCATGTGACTGCAGGACACTGTCACCAGCTGCCAAGCATTGAAAATATTGAAAGCATTTAATTTTTCAATAAAAGATGAGCTCCAACGTGAAAGCTCTCTCCATCACTACTTTTCAGCTTTGGCCTTTGAACCCAAATGATGTGACATAATGTATATGTATTGCTATATTGTCATGGTATTGCAACAAATTTATATTTTAAACAATGCTAATATTACAATATTTTAAATAATATTTGTCATAATTTATAATGTGAGGAATTATAAGTGATGAAAATGTGAACCCACATATACTCATAATTTTTTTCATCCCTCACAACTTATCATATAAGGAGTTGTGATAAAAGTTAATAACTCAATAAAAAAATATATAAAAAGTTGCAAATGTGATATATTGAGTTATTAGAAATATAACTTTGTATATTGTATAAAATATTAAAAAATAGCAGTAAATCCGAAACGGTACACCGGTATTGACCGGTATCCGAAATATATCGTACCGCTGGTCAAACCGGTACAGCCTCCGGTACGGTATTGACTTCCTTGATATAAATTACTCATCTCTCAAAAAATATTGCTTTCACAAAATTTATGGGAACTATGCCTATTCTTTCCATAATCAACTAACTACAAAGCCCATGAATATCACCCATGGAAAAACTACTCATTTTGTAGGGATAACCAAGCCCAAGGAAGCTTATCTACAAAGCCCAGCTGGGTCAGGCCAGCCCACACACAAATCCCAGTAATTGGAAAACACGTGAACTGGTCAGTTAAATTTCAGCAACAATTGAACAGCTGGAGCCCCTTCCTATTAGGTCCTAACTTGTCCAATCAGATCAGAAAACGGACACGTGTCCACCAGGGGATGAATCCTTCCTTGACAAGCTGAAATCCCATCATTTCTCACATGACATAAAGCTAAAATTGATGTGACAGAAAGCTGGGAAACTTCAACCAACTGTCCCTTCTTTCTTCTCCAACCCAGCCAGTCAAACATCAAGAGCAACCATGACCAGGCCACTGAAGCTCCTGAAACAACATGAAATCAGCTCATTTTCATACTAAAAATGTGTATTCTTTGGTTCATGAACCAAGCACATGAACCCCAAATGGGGAAACTTAGGGAAATGTGGTTTGGGAGGCACCAAGAGAATCCCAGCAGAGTTCCCGACAGGGGTTCCAAGGTTGACACCTGGCTTGGGGTGGTCCAATCTGCCCTAGGGAACTCTGATTCTAACAGTAGCATATCCAAGATCATTAGCCTAAAGCATGCTCTAATCCAATCAGCCAAGGCTAATTAGCATTTAATGCTAAGCCAGAATCCCAACTGTTATTACCCAAAATAGCAAGAACTTTCTAAAAGTTGAGCTTACTACTCTTAGCTAAAAATCCAAAGAACGATTCTCTAAGGAATTTTGAAGATTGAGAAAGATTTAGCAAAGATTATTTTGCTAATCACCCCCTAAAAACCCCAGGTATAAATGGAACTCTCCATTAATGCTTCACCAACACATTAAGATAGACACCAAGAGAGAAACTCTTCCTTAACCGTTCTGTGTAAGTTTTCTCCAAGCTCTAAAAAAGTCACTGAGTTCTTAGTTTTCAAGCTTAGAAACTAAGTTCCCCCAGCTCCTAGCTCACAAACACTCCTCATAGCTCTACTCAAAAATATTCAGCTACCCCCAGCAGAAAGTCCCAGCAGTCTTACTATACACTCCCACTCATTGCTCATACTACTCACAAATGACTTCCACTACTCATACTACCTGAAATATCCCTCATTACTCACTATATTCATGAGCATGTCTTGGCACCATAATGATCTTGCTGCGCTAGCTGAGATCTCTCTCTCTCCTTTCATCTCACACTAAGTTTTCTCCATTATTTGTTATTATGGAACCCATGATATTTGCTTATTCATTTACTATTAATGGTATGATGTAACTGTTACTGTAGATTTTTTCCCTCATATTGTTGTACTAGAAGACTCTTCTCCAGAGTTGACAGATGATGAGTCTGAAAATGTAGATATTTCCTTTAATTTGTGAAGTAGCTAACAGTTGGGAGTTTATTCTGTTTCGTATTATTTTACCGCTGGGCCACTTTCTGCAGAAGTATTTTACCGCTGGGCCGTTTTCTGCAGAAACATTTTACCGCTGAGCTATCTTCTGCAGAAACGTTTTACTGCTGGCTATATCTTACAGTATGCTTTTTTAACCATGCTGATGTGTCTGTTGTAGTGGGTCATTCTTGTCAGCCTCAACCTAAGCCCAAGGCATAAAATGCAGTGAATTCTTTGGACCTTCACCGATAGCCTTGGGCCGTGCATCAAGCCCATCGTCGAGTTTCGGTTTAAACCCCCCAACCCAACATAAATCTCATTTGTCAAAGGGAAAACTTTTTCGCCCCCGACACAAGGTATATACTCATCTTTATAAACTACGCTTGTAATATTGAAGCTCTTTTTTGTATAAAGTCTAATATGATCTAACATTATTATTGTAATTAATTTATCAAAAAAAAATTCCTGTATTTAGATTTTGACATAAATATTGCATGAAAAATTATATCGTTTATTTAATATAACAAATAACACATTTTCTATGTATGTGATCTTTCATAGTAAAATATGAAAATAGCATTTGGGAAAAAAGTAATGGGAACAGGGTTGGAGTATTGGTGGCTATGTTGAAGGTAACCATAGATTTGATAATAAATCTGAATATTTTGAAACATTTAATGCTATAATTTCTAAGAAATTCAATAATTAAATAATTATAAATAAATTCTATTTCTAACCTTAATTGTAATCTTTCTGCTGGTTAGCACGTGCCTGCTTCAAAACTAGTATTGATGAAGTGTAGGACTTGCAACAACAAAAAAATTGAACCTAAGGCTTAAACTATCTTAAAGTTTATGATTACGAGCATATTAGTCAACAAAGGCAAAACTTGGTATTTCATCAAAAAAAAAAAAAATGCAAAACTTGGTAAGGAGCAACGGAGATTTTTCAAGGGCACATAAACCCCATTAAACTGGTAACTCCCCTATGATTTGACGTTTGTCACTAGATCTACGTGCACAATACTGAAAGTCAAAGACATACATCTTCATTCACTTAATTTATTGATAATTTATTACAAATGGCATACTAATGAATCTAGACAACATTGCTTAGAAATCAACTAGTAATGGTAAAGGAAAAAATGCTAGTGAACTTCTAAAAATTAATCTTGGCCTGATAATTTTGACCAAATTGCCAATTACGGGGTGCAACATTATCAAACTCCAACATTTTTCCATCACTAGTAGTTGCTTGGAATGACAAGCTTTGCCCTACCAATGGTGTGCCAGTTTGCCAATTTTGGCCCCATTTGCGCGACATTTGAATCCAAGTGGTGTTAGAGCCCTTGATTTTGACATTAGAAATATCACCAGCACCTCCAACATTGTACAACAATACAAGCAAAAAGTTCGGATTTCCCGTTATTTGAAACCTAACCCCTCCTTGCTTAATGCATGGGGCTTGATGATACTTAACAGGGATAATCCCAGCTTTAGCTGGTGCAAGTTTTGTGAACATGGGCATGGACAAGTCAAAGTGTTGAAGCGGGGGGTTGCACCAATTCCCACTAGGGTTAGAGTTAGGAGGGCAAAAATTAGTGGCAGTGACTGTGATTGTGCCAACATTTGGTATGCACCATTGTGGATCATTGACACACATGATCTCAAAACAAGCACCACAAGTGGCTCCATTGTTGAACAATGCAGTGCTTAGGGCTGTTGTCGCGAGGCCATACCCTTGTTGGAAAAGATCAACATACCCACAAGCTCCCTCTGTCACATAAAGTTTCAACTTAGAAATTATAATCTTGACAATTAACACTCATAACCCACAAAATTTTTTATTATCCATTTGATGCTTGTAAAGAACATTTTGAAAATATATAAAGATTGAAAAAAAAAAAAAACACTTTAAAGTAAAAGAGCAATTTCAAAATAAATATAAAAAAGGTTGATGACAAAATATGCAATTTATAATCAAAGAAAAAATTAACAAGATTTTTGGTTCTAACTATGAAAATTAGGAGAAAATGGGCTTTTGCCTTTTTTTTTTTTTTAAATCCAACATTTTACCCCCTTTTCCAAACTAATTAGGAAAATGCCCCTGTTTTGAAACTCGATTTTTTAAAAATCGAGTTTCAATTTAAAACTCGATTTTTGGACAATCGAGTTATAACAAACTGAAAATTAAAAATAAAAATAAAAATAAAATTCTAGAACTCGAGCTCCATGAACTCGAGTTCCATGCAATTTTTTTTTTTTTTATAAGTTTGATTGCCCCATACTTATAGCTGCGTTCTGGGAGTCCTATAGTGGCGTTTTAAATGGTACCCATCACCCATGAACTTGAGTTTCATGCAATTTTTTTTTTAAGTTTGATCGCCCCATACCTATAGCTGTGTTCAGGGAGCCCTATAGTGGCGTTTGAAATGGAACTCAAGCTCCATGAACTCAAGTTCCATGCAAATTTTTTTTTTTTTTTTTTTTTTAAAGTTTGATCACCCCATACTCGATTTTCTACAAATCGAGTTTTACATTGAAACTCGATTTTGAGAAAATCGAGTTTCAAAACAGGGGCATTTCCCTAATTAGTTTGGAAAAAGAGGCAAAACGCTGGTTTTTTTGCACGAAAATGGCATTTGCCCATGTTGGCCATGAAAATCATATATATTATATTAAATTGGAACCAGGAAGAAAGTTTAATCAAGAATCCAAATTAGATTCTAATTGAAGGAAAAAAAAACTCCCCTCCCTTGAATTTTGAAGAAAATAATACTCCTCCCCTTCTATTAATATTAGTAACGAAATGTTCCAAATTTTTAAAAGATCTCTTTATCTAAATCTAACCATAAATAGTAAAAAGATCATATTATAAGATCAATTCAATTTGGTGGGTAAACAAGCAGACTTAAATTGAAGACTGTGCCACATATTCAACTGATAGTATTCAAATTTCAATTGCCAAACATAGGTGCTTACTATCTCATTATGCTAAGGTTTGGTCTCTTATTAACCTTGTTTAGTAAAGCGCTATTCTCTTCATATATATATTGCTCACTAAATATATCTTAACAACCCAATAGTTTTAACATCAATTTAAAAGAGTTTGGTCAAATAAAAGACAATGGGAGATGGTTTTTTTCCCTTCTAATTTGGGATAGAGTGTCATTCCCTAAACCTTAAAAAAAGGGAGTATAATTACCCCTAAATATTAAAATTGTACGCTACTATTAAAAAATTAGGGTTATAGCTAAATTCCTTCCACCCCTAGTTATAACAATATAATTATACTTAGTCAACAATATATATATATATATATATATATATACACACTTACGCATGGTTCCTCCACCACTCATGTCACCATAAAAAGTTGCATGTGCATCAATCCAATTACTAGTTATTTTCTTGCCAATGCTGATTTTCTTGCTCATGGCTATCACAAAAAGAGTCATGAATATTATGCATGTAAAAAAAATTTGAGACCTAGCCATGACTATTGACTGATAAAGATAAAGAGAAAGAGAAGGGAGAGCAGAGAGAGACTATTGTATGCTTAAGCAAGGTCAAGGAGATGGTAATTATGGGCGTGAAGGAAAACAAATATGGTAAAAAAAATATTATATTAATTCTTATTATAGCTATACAACTTAAAAATTGTGAGAATTAAAAATAAAAATTTTATGCACATATAAACTTATATTAAACTGTAGTAGAATTCTATTTATCTAAAAAAAAAAAGAACTTTATGATTGAAAAAAATAATAATTAATGAGAATTAATAATAAGGAATTTCTAAGGGGGGAAAATATAATGACAGGTGCATTCTTCTTTCTTTCTTTCTTCTTTTCTTTTTTTTTTTTTTTTTTTTTGAGAGAATATTTATATTCTTTAAAGCCCATGAAATATGGCTAGTAGAGAGCCAAACATGGTTAAAAAGAAAAAAAGGATGAAAGGATAAGATAAAGGACAATTTCCATTCAACACAAATTTGGCAAACATATACAGGAGAAGGCTTGTCTGTAATCTTAGTCTAATTAATTTGCTCATATCATACATTTATATCTTGATAAAGTTTGGCTATAACTCCCACTAAAAAATACTAACATAATTACATATTTTGAAAATCTAATTGTTGGATTGCATATTCTTTATATTCTTAATACACATGTCAAATTTCATGTCAATCGGATGTTATTTACTATTTAATTTATAAAATTATTTTTATGCATAATTTTGTTAATGTTCATAAGGGTTTCAGTTCAAAAGATCAAAAGAAGGATGACAATGGTTGAGCTGGCGTGAGGTTGAAGATGACTTAACAAAGCACAGTGCAACGCACCGTTTCACTTAAAGTTAAACATATAAACGCACCGTTTCAATTATTATGCAGTGCACCGTTTTAACAGATACAGATACAAGCCTCTGAAGGTTGGAAACGGTGTCGTTCTTCTCTGGTTGAAGCCGTTGGTTCTGGCGCCAAAATCAGTTACAGTTCTGTGAAGATTCAGTTACAAGTTCCGCATATTTTGGGTTGATGGTTAAGCAGCTAGCTAGTCTCAAGTGTACTATATATATTCTTGTACTCACATTTGTATCATTATGCAAAAGATATAGATTTCTCTTATTTGTCAAAATCTCTCTCTCCCTCTCTCTTCTCTCTCTCGTTCTTTTCTTCTCATTCTCTTTCTCTTTCCTTTAGACTTTCTTACTTCACAAACAGAGTTTATCTCATAAATCTGTGTTACACAAATCAACACAGTTTTCTTGAAATTTGACATGCAAAAACTTGAAAATTTAAATATTTGATTGATGATATAGCTATTAATCAATGAATTTTCTGAAAATATCCTGATAAATAAAGAGAATATTCAATTTTGTAAATCCATGGAGAAGTAAAGAGAATGTTCAATTTTGTAAATCCTAGAATGTCTCACGTTTCGCTAAGTGGTATAGCTAACTTTAAATATTTTAGATTCTCCCCACCCCCACTAAAAAAAAAAAAAAACCTTTGCATATTTTTCTAGTAATAAAATTAAGAGAATTCTTATTAAACCATGTTGGAAATTTTTACAAAATTATCATAATCTATTTTAATGTTCATTTAAGTGATTTGAGGAAATAATTCCCTTAATGACAAATTGGTTTATTTGCTAAATTTGAAATTCACATATAAATTAAATTTGAAAAGTTGTTGTCAATGTTTTTAGTTATGAAAGTTTTCCTATCTTTAACGTGATTATTTAGTACCATCTATTGCCAGCCTTTTATATTTATTACATCATATATTTTTTCCTTTATAAACTTTTGCTCTGAAATGATTCTTTTAATATATTAATGTTGTAACGTTATAAATGGAAAGTATCAAAAACTTATTTCTATACAGCTATTTCTGAATTATTATATGTTATAATAAGTTACAATATATACTAGCATTTACTATTTTGTTAAAAAGAAAGTCAAATCTTTTGGGAATATTTTAAATTCTGAAATTTTCTAAATGCAAGGTATTCAAATTTCAACCACTTATGGGCTATTAATTTCAATAGTATTACCACCGCGCACCCTTGGTGCAATGGTCACTTCACAAGTATAAGTGATTATGAGCTGTAGGAGGCGAATGCTAGGGTTCAAGTCTTCAAGAGGAAACTTCACACACATATACACTTAGATTATGCTAGAATAGAATTTCTATCTTGTATTAAAAAAAAAATCAATAGTATTATGACTCCATTTAATTGTTTTCAACATAGATTTCGCAAAAAACAAGTTCATGTCCGGCTTTTATATATATAGGAAGAAATAAAAAGTTTCAAAAATCACCTTATTTGGATGAATTTGGCTTACTTCCAGTATTTTTTTAATTGGACATGTCCTTTTGTTTTAAATATATAATGACAAATAGTAGCGGGTTTTAATCTCTACCTTTTTTTTCTTTTTTTCTTTTTTCTTTTTTTTTTTATAATCGTCACCACCTTTTATTTAGTCAGTGGATGATGTGACAGTTTCTCATTAAAACAAAAGGAGATTCTAGTTAAAAAAGTACTGGAGGTAAACTAAACTCTATTTGGATTACCAAGCTATAGACTTTCAGAAATCAATTTTGTTATTGTTCTAAAGACTCACCATCTACTGCTTCTTACTCTTAACAAAATATTTTATCTTTTACTCTATTTTCTGCGAAAAGAAAGTGTTATAGAGAGATTATATCCTACGAGCAGTGTAGGCTCGCAATGATAATTAGCGAAACTAGCTAAGCTGTTGTATCCTGGGGACAACGTGCAAAAATTATTTGTCTAACTACATCAGATAAACCGTAGACAACACAATTTGTGTCAAGATAGTGACTTAGTTCACGCCTCATCTTCTCCACCTTTTTTAGTAATATCATTTTGTGTAACTTCAAATAAAAATTCAGGTAATATTTCTCCTTTATTTCCAACAAACCATACAAAAATTAAAAATACATTTTATTAACGTAGGTCACTCACTTCTTTATAATTAAATAATAATAAAAATGACCAATTAGACTCGATAAAAAAATTTTGAATTAAAAAAAAAATTGTTATTAACATAGGTCTCAATGAAACAAGAAAAAGGTGGTTTTAATGTACAAACTAATAAGATTAGTTATTTAAATATGAATAGGAAAAAGTTAACAGATGCCTTAACTAAGAGCATTGGTTTATGATATATTTTTATAAATTTTTTTATGGGAAAAGAAAAAAGCAATCAATTTTTTTAACAGCTTTCTATATTTTTTTTATAAAAATTGTGTCAAAATTTTCCTAAATTAGTTTATTAATAATTGCCCTAAGAACCCGTTAACATGACTCGAACATGATAAAGTTATTGATTGAAGTTAAATCCATTTTTATACACAAAGGAAGCAACAAAAGAAGTCTACAAGAAGAAGGCTTGGAGACCTCAAGTGCATGCCCATAAACTGGAAAATATACATTGTCTGTCCCATCTGTATTAGAGGCTTTAGAGCATCCTATAACACAAACTCATAACTTCTTCAGCTAATAAGGCCCTTCTCTTTTGTCATGCCCATGTAGGGAAAAAAATGTTGTATTATTTTTGTTCTTTATTAATTTGATATTTTCAAGTAATTATCTAAAGTTTAGATATAGAATTGTTATTCCATTGATTTTAAGGGTCTTTAATGCCTTTTTAATTGACTAAGAGTCCTTATCAATATAGAGATGGCAATTTTGGTCCACCCCGCCCTAATCTATTTTGCCCCACACATATTTTCCCCACCCCACAAAGGTATTGAGGTGATGATGGGGTGAGATTCTTGCTCTACACCTTGGGATGGAGTAAGGATGGATTTAGGTTGCCTAGCCACGCCTCGCATATATTTAATTACAAAAAATACCATTTATTTTATTTTTATTTCAAAACACCCCTGGGTTCTTACTATCTTATATTATTAAGTATTAAAATGCTTGGATATTAAGATTTTTTTAATTTTCTTGTTAAAAAATTTGATTTATATTATTGAGTTGTTGATTTGGTGTGATCAACTGCAGTTTTAAATATGATTTTATATTGTAATAGGTGTGGGATGTGGCAGGTTAACAAGGAATGGAGTTCATCAATACTTATTATGGTAGGGAATTAACTATGATCCTTTCTAGAATATTTGTACTTGTCAATCAAGTGTATGGAGGCTTTAAATTTCCAAGTCCATAAACAATTTTTTTTTTTTTTAATTTTAAAATTTTATTAATAGAATTTCAGAAAGTTTTTATCCTTTCTTTCTACTGGATTCCAGGTTTCTGCTTATATATTCAAGGAACTCACAAATTTAAGGTGGTGAGCAAAGTGGAGTGGTTTTAATATAAAAAATAATAAGATTAGTTATTTAAATAGTAATAAGAAAATTATTTTACAAACAAAATTAATCAACAAATTAATGAAACACCTTTTAAAAAAAAAAAATTAATGAAACACCTAAGCCCAAATTAAGAGGGAAAAAAAATAACTAGCTGTAATCATTTTGTGACTTTTGTCACTTAGATAACACTCATTAAACATTAAATGTAAACCTTATTAGACCTCTATTCATATTATGTATAGAAACAAATTGACAATCAATATGAGTCCATGCATTGATCTTTATGTCAAATACCATTTTTGTGTTTCCAACAAAAATATCCATGATTCAAATCCTTGTTTTCTCATTTAAAATATATTTTAGTATATATATATATATATATAAATTTTTTTTTCTTTTTTGCTATTTAAACTCTACCAACAAGAGAAAATAGCATTTATATTTTATTTATTTACTTAATTAAATATGAGTCAGAGATTGATCTTCCTTCTAAAACTCAATAATTATCTATAATTTATATTGTTACAAAATTGAGGATTTAAAAAAAAAAAAATCTTTTTGAGAACTTGAGGAAATTTATAATTCAATATATAAACATTATTAGTCTACTTAAATAATATTTTATTTATATTTTTAAATACACAGCCATAATTTTATTTTATGCTGTACATCGAAATTCAATACCCTTCCGAACAAAATTAATTATATTGAAAGTTAAATGTGTGTAATCAAATTCTTATTGATAGAAGTTAGCTACACATAGTGTAGGTTATACTGTTATAGGCAAGTGTATATCAAAATATATATATATATATATATATATATATATATATATATATATATATATATATAATCATATCATATACTATATAATAAAAACCGAAACATAGAAATCGTGGTTGCGCCAAGTGGACGCCATGTTGAATTGCCAAATGTACTGCTTTTAATTATAGTTTTGTTATATTCTTATTTGTTCTTATCAACTTTTTTTTTTTTTTTAACTTATTTGTTGTTAAAAAAATTTATTTAATTTTTCTTATCAATTCTTCTAAAAAAAAAGGAATTGTTCTTGTAAGGGCGCAAACAAACCTATAGCCCAAGAACGACCAGACAGTGGTCCAATGAGCCCACCACAATGAATTTGTTGGAGAATGGGTAAGATATTGACTACTTCATGAGCTAAAGTTAATCACAATGAGAAGAAATGCCAAGTAAAAGATTAGGAACACTCAATTATGAAGAAAAAGGAACCCTCGGTCCAACTCGAGGAAGATCTTTTATATATGTGGTTTTGCTTTCTCTCTTTCACAAATCCCTCTTTTTCCGGATCTCTCTCCATAAGGACCTTCATTTTCCTTTTATATTTACACAAATATTATCTTCATCCTACACTTGGAGGGTTGAGATTGTATTTTTAGGACTTTTGTCTCATCCAGAACATACTGGTAAGCTTCTGCCTTGCAATCTGAGCTGTGTCGTCACTGTTCATGGTCATTTTTTTATTAATGTGGCCAGAGTAGTAATTGTCTTGCATTTAATGTGGAGTGGATAGCTTCCACTCCCTTCTACTTTTACCCTCCTCGTAACCCATGCCAAGTCTACTTTCTTCCCTCTGTGATATTTTAACTTTATGTGCCTTCGATGGTTACTACTCATCCCCCAGATCAACGGGTGCCTGTCTCATGGCTATCCAGTGTTCGTCCCCGAGTTCTGAGGGGCATCCTCAGAAAACATCTTAGTAATCCACTTAGATGAGATTAGGTGTCCTCGTCCACACAGTTCTTATCAACTTTTAATTATTAGCTTATGTGTTATTTATCAAAATTTTTAATTGAATTGTTTTTATATATTTGGACATCCTATCTAATTGCCATATGTAGTGTGTGTGTAGGGATAGACCTAGGGGGGTCCAAGGGGCCGAAGCCCAACTTGGCCAAAGGAAAAAAAAAAAAAAAAATGGGCACTCTTGGCCCAAAGAAAAACCAAAAAGAAATTTTTTTTTTTTGGTTATAATTTTTTATTTCTAGAGTTGCACCTCTCTCTTCCAAAAATATAGACCCCCTCCCTTTTAATTAGCCTAGGCCAACTAGCAACTACTCAACTCAAAAACTTAACAAAATAAAAAAATTTAAATAAAAAATCCTAGTCAGCCCAATACTAAAGTACTAGCATCATGTGTTCAAAATGCTAATTATTTAGTATTTAAAACACAAAATACCAAAAACACTACTATATGAGACATTTCAAATGCTAGATTAAAGTAGCAAAAGTAATTTTTGGTTTGTGAAAATAATTTATTTTGTAATAGCTGATGCTCTTAAAAAACAATATTATTATGTGTTTTTTTTTTTGGTAGATGATTGCATCTTAATGTGTTAAGAAACAATGATTTTATGTCTTTATCTTGATTGATAGTTTGTTAATACTATATGAATACCTATTTGGTTTTTTCTTTTTCTTATACTTTGGCCCCTTAGCTTGAAATCCTAAGTCCGCCTTTGAGTGTGTGTGTGTGTATATATATATATATTTGAATAATTTCACATGTGAATAAAAATACTTTTAATAATTAGATAGTAACCAAGTACAACTTTTATGTAGTGAATTTTTGCACCAACTGATGTAAATGCTTTAAATTTGTGTGTTTTTAGTTTCAAAATTTTCATTTAATTTTGTAATATATCCACCTTTTTTGCAAAATATTTAGTTTTTGAAAATATATATATATATATATATATATATTATTGAAAAGTTCCTACTTAAAGTTTTTTTTTTAGAAAAATTAAAAGTTATTTAGTTGTGTAGCACTTTCAATATATATATATATATATATTTACTAAACTAAAAATTGAGTTTAATGAGCTCAAGTTTCAAGAAAAAATTGGCTTTCATGGATGCTTGACGTGGTATTTTAAAATAGAGCAAATTACAATTTATCTGCCTATAGTTTGGCCGAAATTTAAGTTGTCTACCTGTAATTTGAAATTTGACGCTTAACCCACATGAGGTTTGGCCTTTTTTTTTTTTTTTTTTTCTTTTTTTTTTGAGAAAAGGTTTAACCGAAATTTAAATTTCCTACTTGTCCAATGATGCAAATATTCTGCTAGATTCTTTTTGATCTAATTTGATATTGTATTTTTATTTTTTGTGTTTTTGGAGGAGAGTGATATAAAAGTTGAGTAAAATTACCTATTTAGCCCTATTTTTAACACAGATGGGTCACATAACTCTAATTGAACTAACTTCAAATAGATAAAATATCAAATTTTAAACTATATATAACCAACTTACCAAATCATACGCGGCTAAGTTGTAGTTTGAATTTTAAAATAAATTTTGTCACGCTGAACTCGAGTTTAATCACATTCAAGCCTTCATCTCATACGCGCGTATTCCACTGCTCCATCTCCACCAACCTTGTTGCGGCACTTGGATGGCCAAATCGAGCTCAAAACGAAAGAACACTCTCCAGACAAAGACACATCGGTTGACAGAATCAGCAATCTACCGGACTCTCTTCTTTGCCACGTTCTTTCTTTCCTTCCAACCAATGAAGCCGTCGTCACAACAATTTTGTCGAGCAGGTAGAAGCCCCTCTGGACTCTAATACCAAAACTCGACCTCGAAGATAATTCCATTAGTGACCACACAGTGTACAGTGTTTTAGCTCAACACGCAGCACCCGTCCTCCAAAATTTCACCCTCTCATGGCGTTCTCCTTGTCGATCTTCCCATCTCAACAAATGGATCCACACAGCCATATCGCGTAATGTCCAACAACTCGATCTCCAAATTGAGTGTGGACGACTTTTCGAGTTGCCCCATACCGTTTTTCATTGCAAAACTTTGGTGGTTCTGGAATTGAGTGGTGAAATTGAGCTCGATTCAACTCCCAAGTTTGAAGATTCTGCGTCTCTAGCCTCTGCTCTGCTTGCCTGATCCTCGAAGATTTGAAAGTGCTAAGAGATGATACGGACAATGCAACCAATTTTAAAATAAATGTACCTACTCTGAAACGTTTATATATCGAGCTTGTATAATGTTTAACCGGGGAACCCCCTGATTTCAAAGTTGAGATGTATGCCCCAGTTCTCGAGTACTTTCGATTTTATGGTGATTTGCGTAACATTGTTTTCCTTGGAAAGCTAGCTCACTTAGTTGAAGCACATATCGATGTTCACACTGATAACGATTGGGTTCGGATGTTTGAGTTTTATTATGGAGATAGGGTATTCAAGCTTCTTAAAGAACTAAATAACGCCAAGTTCCTTTCAATATTTCCTGGTGACAAAGAGGTAGGAGTAAGACCTCATTTTATCTTTTGGCATGTTTTTCTTTCTTCTTTTGTTGATGAGTATTGTTAGGACTAAGCTTTTTGATGTTATTATGTTTATAATCTTGCAATGCAGTGCATCGGCTTTGGTTCTATTTATCCTTACATGTTCCAAAATTTAGTCCGATTGAACTTTAAAGTTACTCGAACTAATTGGCACGTGCTACAATCCTTGCTTGTAGTGGCTCCTAATTTAGAAGTTCTTGTTATTGATAAGGTTATTTAAGTTAATCAGAAAATCGAAATATGTGGTTAATTAATTTAATGTTTCCTAAACTTATATTAATGAGTTATGATCTACTACTGTACTGTGTATGTTGTCATCAGGATTATTACTATAAAAATCAGTTATGCTGGATGGATCCACCCAATGGTCCTGGTTGTCTTTCATCGCGCCTTACAACTTTTAATTTTAATGGATTTGAAGAATTGGAACATGAAGTCAAATTCATAAAATATATTCTAAAGGAAGCAAGAGTTTTGAACACTGTGACAATAAGAGTTTCTGATCTACATTCGAAGGAAATTGTTCTCAAGAAACTATCAATATTCCCAAGGCGTTCATCAACATGTCTACTTACAGTTGAGATAGGTAGTATTGAAGGTATGTTACAATATTTTATCTTTGTAGTAGACCCTGTTTAGTTGAGAAAGTGACATTACTAATATTTGGTTGTTAATAATCTTTTCATTTTCTGTTTTTACCTTATTTTGATTTTGTGATGGAGAGAGAAATAGAGAAAGTGTGGATCAATTAGCCAAAGTCCTCTAATCTCCTTGATTAATCGAAATTGTTTCCTAAGTTTGTGACAGCCAATATGCACAACGTTCATTCAACCTTTATAAGATAACCATAGCTGGTTTTTTATCAAGCTAAAATTTTGATAATGGAATATTCATAAATAAGCTTTTGCCAACACTTGGTATGCTGAAACTTTATAATCTGGCACACTCAATTTGTTGCGTAACTGTAACAACTAAAATGGCAAAATAATTGATTGTTACTGTAAAAAATGTGACCTCAATAATTATATTTTGAAAGAAACACTTGTAAGTTTCTAAAGAAAACCAAGTAACTCTAGCTCAAAAGGCACTTACTCCTTCCTTAGTAATAGGATGGAGGGTAAGGTTCTTGGTTCAAGACTCACAAGGTGCACATGTAACTTACCATTAAAATTTAAAAATAAAAATAAAATAAAATAAAATTTGAAATACTCTTTTTGTATCAAATGTAGCTTTTTCTATGTCAAAAAGAAAAAAAAAAAATCAACCTTCACTAATATTTATACTCTTGCAGAGAACTCTTTGGTGTAATTGGTGGCAACTTCTATTGATATGGCATCTCCATTACTTGTCCTGACCATGTGCCTGGTTTTGAATGCTCTATGTATTGTTTATAAGGTACGTATGTAGGGACTAGAGTATTCTATGTACTCCATGGATATTAGACGTAATAAGATACACTTCATGGTGTGTAGATGAGATGGTAAAGTAAGATCTCAATGTTAAATCTTTTTGGGAGCTCCTGCTTTATTACTAGTTGTATTTATTAAATACTTGCTAGTCCTTTGTTTATAAATGAACTTCTGTGGTAGCACAATCAGTTAGAATTTATTTGTATTTCCCCTTACCCCTCCCTTGGGATCAGAATTCACTTATTGAAGGCAAAAAAATTATGAAATTTAGTAATCTTTAGAACGCATTTTTGGGCTGTTTAAACACCTGTATTCTAAATGTGTGTGTGTTTCGACAAGGAAGCTTCTTGACCCGAAACGTTGTTGTTCTGATGTGAATGTCTCTGCTTTTTTTGACATGCTTAGATAGTTAATGGAGGACCTATTAGTTATGTAGTTCAACTGAAACAGAGGCTTCAAATTGTGACAACACGTATGTTCCTGCAAAAAATTTTGAAAAGACAGGTTTCCCATCCATCTAATTCTTATACTCTCTTCTTCACATTTTGTATTGCTTTTTTCAATGCTTATGATATTGTTCTCTTAGTCTTTTGATATTAATGCTTTTATAGTGCACCAGTGCACTAGATACAAGTCGTGTCCTTATGGAATTCTCTAGAGGCTGCTGGTGAATTTGAGTTGTAACTTTCGTCTTTGCAAACCAGACACCCAAAATGCTTGGTTGGTTAATTTTGCCAATGCAATAGCGAGTTTGTGGTACGTTAACATTTACCTTAGATGGCATACCTGGCACTACATGATTTAAGCCTATATAGAAATGATTTTCGTTTCATGGGATGGTTGCTAATAATCCAAAAGCAAAGTTTGATAGGATGGTAGTTTATGCGCAAGAATATTAGAGAGGTAATTTGGGATTAAACGTTGGTAGAATTTACCAATTTACAAATTCAAATTAATTTTGAGGGTACAAACTAAAATAAATTAAATTGTCTACCAACGTTTTATAAAAATTTTGTTATGAAAATTGTTATTGCTGTTATGTTTATTTTTTGATGAGATTGTTATTGCTGTTATAGGTTAACTTTAATTTTATCACAAAATGAAATGAAAGCTATATATTGCATGGAAAATATTTGACTCCAAACATACTTGGAGCCTAAAGCTCCAACGACCAATAAAAAGATGATATTTGTCATTGTCATGTGCAATATACATAACTCACTTGGTTGGGTTAAGTGAGTCATGTACATTGCACATGACAGAACACATTTCATATTCCTATTAGTGGTTGGAACCCAAAACTCCATATTGCATCCTTATAAACATTATCTCATAATGAATATTATAAGTATATTAAAAAAATGATACGATATCCCTAAGATTGATATCAATCATAGTTACTCATAGACATGGTTAATAAAATAGGCATAATAATAAATATATTGCATATTTTATATATATGTCAAAAGTCTTGCAACTCAATTGGTACTTTTTAATGTTTCTTACATAAATGTTCAGGTTCAAATCTTCCACCCCATTATTGTAACTTTTGATTTTTTTTTTAAAGTATGAAAGCATATATTTATAGAATAAAATATTTAACTTTAAAAGCACTTTTTTTTTTTTTTTTACCAAATTGTTCTTTTATACAAAACACTTTTATTATGTCATTTTTTTTTTCCTTCTCACATCTAAAAACTCTTTATCAATTCAGTTATCAAACAATTGTAACAACTTTAAAATACTTTACATTGTAGGTAACTCTTTCTCAATTTAGTTATCAAACAGTTGTAACAATTTAAAATACTTTAACATTGTAGTTAACTCTTTATCAATTTAGTTATCAAACAATTGTAACAGCTTTAAAACACTTTAATATTGTAATTCAACTCGAACCTTTTCTCCCTAGTCCCAGGCACTTTGTATATGTGGAGACAATTAAGTTACAATACATTTAGCATTAGTTCTCTTCAGTTAAATCTCAATAATTGAACTATGTGATAACTTTAAAAATAAATAAATAAATCTATTTAACTCTACTTCCTATGTCTTCAATTCATTATTTCTATTTAAACTCAAAGTGTGCACTAAAGAGTTTTTTAACTTTTAATGATAAAGCTCAAAGTTTCAACTTTAACTTCTTCCTTTTTGTTGTTTTGGGGGTGGGGGTGGGGGTGGGGGGAAGATTTCAACTTTAACTTAAAGACTGTTTTTCACCTATAGTTTAATACACAAAGCTAGAACAGTGATTTGTAGGTCTTGATCAACAAATAGTGTTGGAGCTTTTTAATATTAATTAAAACTAGTCGCTAACCCGTGCTATGCACGGGAAAGTTCAGCAATTTTATTTTAATATATTATACATAATTGTTTTCTTTATTAAGCACTAACAAATAAAATTTTAATTAATTTCATATTAATCATGATATAAAATTATATATGTAATCTCCAGAGTATATTTGAACAAATAAATCAATGTTTATAGTCACCTGAGGGTTATACCATAGGTTCATATAACAATTTCCACATTAAAATTACAATAATATAACATCAAAAACTCACATACAAATAAATACAAAAATAATTTTTTTATGCTTGTATGCTTACACTTCTCATGGTTGAAAGTCTTCATTACTGTATACAATTGTATTTTTGTATAATGTAATCTCATTTTTAACCTCAGGGCAAAGCTAAATCATAGTCCCAAAGAGCAACATAAAGTTGTTTTCAGCCCCTAGCAGTGTTCTTTCTTTTCCATGGTACCCTAGATCTCCCAAAAATGTAGCTTATATGCCTTGAAAAAGAAAATAACTTATTAACTTCCTTAACAATAACAAAGACCTCCACATAAAAATGTCCAATTAACAGAATAAAAATCATATTCTTTAGTTTCAATAATCCACATACTGTCCTTCATTCCCATCATGAAAAACAAAAGATATGAGCATGTGGTTTGTAAATCATCATCTAAAGCATTGCCAAGTCAAATAAGAAACTGAATATATCAAGTACTGAGCACACACTTAACATGAAATGTAAAAACCTAGAATTGAATTAGTTTTCCAATATGAAGCTCTTTGATCCTTTTTTTAACTTGATAAGTACAACTCTTGATCTAACTTCAAAATTAAAATCTGCAAAATAGGAATTTAATATTTTAAAAAAGTTTTATATCCCTAAACTTATTGTTTAATGGGCAAAGAGAAAGCAAAGAGTTAAAAAATATGCTTTCATATCTATCTTAGACATGAATCGCTATCATGCATGAAAATGTTTATGGAGTGGTCTCACTTCCATCAAACCCCATCTATTCTATAGATCATCATGCACAATTCAAATTCTCATTCTCACTACTTTAAAGTAGCACCACATCAACAATAACAATATTAAACAGTTAAGTGATATTATTATGAATCTTTAGTACTCTTCTCAAATACTACCAATATGCATGAGTGTTCATTCATCTAATAAAAAATTTAATATGCATATGAGTAATCAAGTTAGTATGTGGAAACTTAATATGAAAATTTTAATTTGGTACATGCAAAAATGTAAATATGACATTTAAAGTTTAATTTGCATTTAGCAGCATGTGATTTTAGAATCCTTAAAAGTGATGTGTACAACTTTTCTTTTTCTTTTTTTCTCTTTCTAGCTAAATGTGCACTACCATTCTAGAATTTGCAAAGTATATTAGAAGATACTGTAAAACTGGAGGGAAAAGAAACCAAAAACAAATTGAAAGAAGTTGGAAATACACACCTAAAAAGAACCATCAATTCGATAAAGCACTCATTATATATTTATAAATTCATGATCAACTATATATAAATTGTACATATCAAGAAGCCAACTCTACCTCAAAATGAGAAATTTGTCTTTGTGAGTTTCTATGGGATTCAGATTAGAGATAAGATTTTTTATTATTAGATAACATATCTACTTGTTATAGTTAGTACATTGCTAAAATGAAAATCCACTACAAAAATTTCACAAAATAATATAAATGATTCCATCAATAAATGTGATTATGCAGCTGGGTTTGTTAATTTTTAATTACCTAAATATTATTCATCTTATCAGATACTACCTTAAGAACACCATTTTTTTTTTTGTCCATCCCTTCAAAAGAATCAATAAAAATAAGTGATTGTGCTACTGGGTTTATTAATTGTCAAGCTCACATTAAACTTCATCCATGGCTTCTTTGGGATGTTGTTGGTCTAATTTCATCATCTATTAATTTTTTGACTTGTACATGCCAATTAGATTTTAGATTATTGTCATGATACCCATTGACAAAGCATCAAACAGCCCAAGAAAAACCGTTTCACAAATCTTTTCTTTTAAAGTCATGGATGATAGGTCATATATAATGGAGTTGTGGAAAACTATAATGGAATAAGCTTCAAAGCCCCAAGATTTATAAGTTACTTAGGTCAAAAAGTATATTCTGAATGCCATAGTCTATTTATTCTAAAGACAACCTTACACAAATACATCTAAATGCTAACATTTCTATATAAACAAAATTATAACTTAAAGAAATCAATAAAGACCTATAAAGAATATATAATCAACTTAGCTTTGAGAATTATCAATTACCGAAATATTAGTCATTTTAATCACAAATTCACATAGAAACGATTATATAAATAAATTCACAGGCTTAAACTTACAGCATACTAACATATTTCACAAGCTTAAACTTTTTTTTTCTTCTGGTAGCAAATCTAAGTCATGGATGTTAATGGGGATAGAACAATATACTATCACTTTACAAAGGTGTAGACACAGATACTTATCCCAAGAGAATAAACTTTTGATGGAATCATTGATTTGAGAACTTCTACTTTTAAGAACCCCTTCATATAATAAAGCTCTGACATAAATTTTCTAATTCCTATTGATCAACAGAAAATCAGCAACTGATATGTCTTACCTAGACATCACCGGGTCCAATTGTACACTTATGACTTGCACAATCTTGATGAGTAATGCCTCCCTAAAATCCAAAAAACTCAACTTCAGTTTCTTTACAATTAAACCCAATAATAATCAAGTAATATAGCTTTGAGACAAAGTATACCTGTAACATGTGCATGACAATCTCAAAACCTATAAAACAAAAATCACATAAGAATATACTGAATTAATCATATACAATGAGTCACGATTAATGAATGCACATAATAACATCAAAAACAACAATGAGTGCAGAAGCACTGTGTGGATGATTTGGAAATCCACCGGGAGGAGTCACTACAATCCATATCAATCAAAGAAAATTCAAAGTTGAAAAATATCAAATTAGAATTTTTCACACATGAAAAATTGTCCAACATCAGAAAAGGATCCAAATTCTTCATACCAATCCTAAAAATTTAATACCTAGAAGATAGAAAGTCAAGAACAAAATAACCATGAATAAAATTTGACACCAACCAACTAATAAAACAAATAAATTAGCTATATAAAGATTCTTGAATCCCAAACACACTAAATAAAACCCCAAAATTATTCGTAATTTGATTCCTACAATTTCTCAGTAACCAAACAAAAATCATTATTATTATAAAAAAAAAATTAAAAAAAACCAAAGCAATGACACAAAGAGAGATGGAATGTTGTAAAGTTTCTAGTTTCACATCAAGGAATTTAGGTTTTGAACATAATGTTGTAACAATGTACAAAAAAGAGAAATCATGAAAATGAAGATAAACTCATCCTGCACAATTAGCTAACATTACAGGAACCCTATTTAGCTTGGCTGGAAGGAAATTGAATTTCCACTAATGCAATCTTGGCAATAGAGCATAAAATATTAAAATAGGAGCAACTAAAAGTCTATAGCTTTAAAATGTGGAGTTAGAAAGAGCATAAAATATTAAAACAGCAACAACTAAAAGTCCATAGCTTAAATTTTGGAGTTAGAAGATTGCATAGCAAAGATCACCTGCTGAACATATGTTTCGAAAGTAACATAAAAATGCCAACATTAAGAGCAAATCAGGACACAACTAACAGTTCGAATGTTTTTAGAAGAACCTGCAATTATTTGCATAAACCTACCCTTTATAAATATTTTGAAACCAACAACAACAGTATTTTGCAGAAAATGAACAGCCCAATATACTTTAAACTATATAACAGGTGGTGTATTCCATCTACTCATACTTAGCACGGGCAATAAATTCATTTCGCAATCTAGTTGTGAACATCCTAAAAAAAATCAAGTAGAAAGAAAAGGCAACATCCACACCATAGCACTACACAAAGAAATTAGAGTCAGACATAGTCATTGAAATCACAAAGGATAAGACCCACCACAAATACTAAAAAACAAACAGACCCATATATGACCCACAACACAAAAGAGGTAGTAATAAAATTCTAGACAATAAGAGAGAGATGGAATGTTGTAAAGTTGCTAGTTTCACATCAAGAAATTTAGGATTTTGAACTTAATGTTGTAACAAACAAAAAAAAAAGAAATCATGAAAATGAAGATAACCTCATCTTGCACAATTAGCTAACATTACAGCAACCCTATTTAGCTTGGCTGGAATGAAATTGAATTTCCACTAATGCAATCCTACCAACAAAGCATAAAATATTAAAATAGGAGCAACTAAAGGTCCATAGCTTTAAAATTTGGAGTTAGAAAGAGCATAAAATATTAAAATAGCAGCAACTAAAAGTCCATAGCTTAAAATTTTGGAGTTAGAAGATTACATAGCAAAGATCACCTATTGAACATCTGTTTCGAAAATAATAGAAAAATGCCAACATTAAGAGCAAATCAGGACACAACTAACAGTTCTATTATTTTTAGAAGAACCAGCAATTATTTGCACAAACCTACCCTTTATAAATATTCTAAAACCAACAGCATCAATATTTTGAAGAAAATGAACAGCCCAATATACTTTAAACTATATAACAGGTGGTGTATTCCATCTACTCATACCCAGCACGGGTAATAAATTTGTTTCACAATCTAGTTGTGAACATCCTAAAAAAAATCAAGTAGAAAGAAAAAGCAACATAACAATCATCCACACCACATCACTACAGGAAGAAATCAGAGTCAGACATAGTCGTTGAAATCACACAGGATAAGACCAACCCCAAATACTAAAAAACAAACAAACCCATACATGACCCACAACACAAAAGAGGTAGTAATAAAATTTAAAAAAAAAAAAAAAAAAACAGCAATCAAAAGAAACAATACTATTAATCTAATCCTCACATTGAATTATTATGCGGGGCAGTCAGAAGAATAGAGGTCAAGAGCGATACCTGAACTAAATCATTCGGCTTCTGTCAGTATATATTGTAAGGAGAGGAAGAGATGAAGGTAGGAAGAGAGAGAGGTTGGTGTTAGAAAGCCAAAGTCTGAAGATTTGACTTTGGAAGAGAGAGAACCTGGCGTTAGCAAGCTGAACCACTATTTTTTTTGAAACCGTGAAAGTGGGGAGAGAAAGGGTCTACGTTAAAAATTAAAGACTATTTTTTTTGAAACCGTGAAACTTGGGAGAGACAAAGGGTTTTGCGTGAGAAAAAAAACGTGGGGAAGGGGAAGGAATCTGAAACGTGGGAAAAAGGGTAAGGAAAAATAGAAAGCTTGAAATCGTGAAAACAAAAGAGTTTCACTTTAGGACCTTAGGTTGAAAAGGCTTTGAGTTTGGGCTTTTAGGATGGAATTAAATTCATAAGAAGTGGGCTTTATGGTGGAAATAGGGTTGAAATTTATTTTATATTTATTAGGATTTTATAATTGATAAAAACTATTTTAAGATTGTTAAATAAATACAAAAAAGAAGATAGAAATGACATGACTGCTGACGTGGCTCAACGTGAGCATAGCAACATTAAATTCTACGCTTCAGCTTTTAGTAATATATATAGATATATAGATTATAGATTATATTTTTTTCAAAATATTTTTTAAAGATTTTATGCAACGATTACGAGGTCTTCAAAAGCAAGTGATTGTTTTTTTTTTTTTTTTAATAATAATAATAAATTTATTGTGTAAAGTCAATAATCTATTAATTTTTTTTGGTAAAAAAATAGGAATAAAAAATAAATTATAAATTAAAGTAGATGAATATGTAAAGACAAAATTATATGTAATGTTAAAACTGCCCAAGATGAATATGTAAAGTCAATAACCCATTTATATTTTTTTGTTAAAAAATAAGATTAAAAAATGAATAAGAAAAATAATAATTACGTGGCCAATGATGTGGTGATGAGGTGGCGCAACAAGAGCTCAGCAGCAATAAATGCTACGCTTCAGCTTTTAGTAATATATAGATGAATAAATATTACAACATAAATATAAAGATATGAGAGTGAATATGGAAGATGAAAAGTTAGTGAAAATATTTAATCTCACATTAAAAAGAAGAGAGAGTATTTTATTCTTTTTAATTGTAGTGATTAATGGGCTAATATGAATTGACTCAGATATTGGGCTAGATATGTGCGCAAGGGAAGGTGAAGGGAGGAGGTGTACTGTTAATCTTGTAAGACAAAGACACATTATAGTGTTGTGTAATTTTTTTCTTGATTAGCTAATATCCAATGGAATTGATCTAAGGCAATATTATAGTTGTATGAACAAACTTTTTGATAAGATTTGCATCCCTTCGCAATTGATGAAGTAACAGGTTTTAAATCATCAATTTAAGCATATTATACGACAAATTTCAAAATAGAATTACTTAAATTATTATTTATTATTATTATTATTATTTTGGTATATTAACTTAATAACTTCCTATCAAAGTCCAATAACATTTTACATAAGGCACTTGGGAAGCCCAAAAGTAGGTCCTCAAGACAACTAAATATCATTTGTAGAAATTAATTAAGTTTATCCACAATCCAAGAATTGCTTTACTATCCACATTTATACCATTGTCCTTCCATGTTTGGTTTTTTATTTTTTTATTTTTTTATATTTAGTGAAGTGCTTTTCACTTACAATTTTGAATCTTTGATGATTTTAAATCAGGGCGAGAAATTCAGCTTGGCCAATTAACACCACCATTAGAAAATTAAGTACTTAGTTTGTCCAAAAGAATCTTTGGAAGCACTTCAAACTAGAGACAAGTCAGTCAAAATAAGTAAGAACTCAAAATAGGTTGTAATAGGTTGGTGCATTGAAGCCAATGAGCTTTAGATCAAATAACAATAACACCTCCTCCCATAGTAAGAAAACAGCGAGTAATGCTGTAAGTATTATGACCATTGAGTAGAGCCATAGCTTACAAACAAGAATCAGAGACTGATATGTTCAACATAAATTAACATTAAAAGAGATGCAATCCTATTCAATGATCACTAGACACAAAACAGCAAAGAAAGACAATTCCAGAATGGAGTTGCAGGCTAAGAAAATGAGGAAAGCTGGTTCTGATAAGGCTAGGGCAACATTTATGTTCAGAGGGAGGTTTTGGTATTGCATCAGAATGTAGAACTTTAGAACATGCTGGAGGAGAAACATTAATGCATACAAGTGGATCACGATCCAAAACTAGTTGCATTACAGCAGAAGCCAAAGGAACTCAACACTATAGCAGAAAGCCACAGCAACTCAACATATCGTGTGGATTGAGAAGGAATTAAGGAGGAAATTTTATTGATAAGTAACAAACTTTATTAAAATAAGAAGAAACTCATGAGTACAATCCAAATGAGCATACAAGATAAATCTCTTAAAGAAACTGATAAAGAAATGAAAATTGAGAAGAAGCGTAAGTGCAAATAGGCAGATCCTAATCTAAAGAAATCATAAATTTTTGGCTTCTTTTTATTAAAAAAAAAAAAAATTGAAATAATAATATGTTTGCCCTGCCTCTTGAGCAAAAGAAGGACAAAAGACAAAGATAACAATAGCAAAGATATAAACAAAAGCAACACAAAAAATGAAGGAGAAAGTATAAGAATTAAATGGATGGGAAACCTGTCTATTCTTTCTTTTCTTTTCTTTTTTTTCTTTTTTTTGGGTGGTAAAATAGATGTTTAACAGGATTTGAATCCCCTGTTACCGATGCAACACATGAACACGAACATGAACTAACAGGTTCTCCATAAGCCATGTAAGCATATAAGATTCACATGAGAAGAACCCCAACATTTTGGATCTAGAAGCTTCCTAGTCAAAATACAAAAACATTTCCCGTTTGGTAGAGTTGTTAAACAACTTATTTTCAGTTTTTAAACAACATTACACACATTTCTACACACTTTTTCACCCACACATATTTCAAAAAACTACAAACAATATTACTCAAACTCATCTACCAAACGGGTCCTTACGACTACTAAATACCCTTCATTTTTGTGTTTTTGATAGGTGAGTTTTGGACCCAAGGGAGGGGGGAAAGCAAATTCAAACTAGTGACCTCTGCAATATGAGGCATGGTCCCTAGCCTATTCTGCTACCACTTGGAATTGACTAATAATTACCATCTATAATCTATATACATGAATTCATGAACTAAACATGGATCACCAAGTACATTTTCCCACAAGAATCTAGAATTCATTAATAAACAAATGGCTTGCAAGGATTTAATAGATACAACCAGTAATAAAGCAGAAGCTCCCAAAAAGATTTAACTTTGAGATCTTAATTTTCCAGTTAATCTACACCAAGAAGTGCATAATACTATTTCTAACTCCTTTGGGGTGCATATGGTACTCTAGCCAACCACATTGTGAAGCCACTTGATGAAGTGAAGTTACCAAGAATTATTCCAAAGGGTTGTCTGCAAGAGTACAAATATTCGTGAAGATGGATATAGAAAAACTAAATTTGATAGGAAAAAATGTATCTCAATTTTTTTTTATTGGTAAGTTACACATGCACCTTGTGAGCCTTGAACCAATGAACTTACCATCCATCCTATTATTGAGGTAGAAGTAAGTGTCATTTGAGATAGAGCTAATTGGCAGTATTTCAGAACTTACAAGTGTTTCTTTCGAAATATAATTTTTGATGTCACACTTTTGATTAAAAGTTAAAACAATCAATTACTTTACCATTTCAATTGTCATAGTTAGGCAACAAATTGAGTGAGCCAGAATCTAAAATTTCAGCACATATCAAGAGGTAGCAAAAGCTTATTTATGAACATTCCATTATCAAAATTTTAACTTGATTCAAAAACCAACTATGCTTATCTTATGAAGGTCAAATGGATGTTCTGCATAATAGTTGCCACAAACCCAGGGAACAAATTCTATCAAACAATCTCACACCCAGATAACAACCAGAAAATAGAAATGTCACTTCACCACACAGAGAGGCTCTATTATAAAGATAAAATATTTGTAACATACCTTCAAAATTAGTTGCTAAGTACCAGTTAAAGTTATATACCAATCTCAACTGTAAGTAGATGCTGAGTGCCTTGGGAATATTGATAATTTCTTGAGAACACTTCCCTTTGAATGTTGAGCAGAAACTTTTTTTTTTTTTTTTTTGATAAAATCGAGCAGAAACTTTAATTGTGATTGAGTTCAAGACTATCGCTTCCTTTAGAATATATTTTATGAATTCGTCTTCATGTTCCAATTCTTCATATCCATCAAAATTAAAAGTTGTCAGGCGCGATGACAAATAACCAGAACCATCAGATGGCTCCATCCAGCATAACTGACTTTTATGGTAATAATGCTGAAGACAACATACACAGTACAGTAGTAGATCATTAGTATAAGTTTAGGGTACATTAATTAACCATATATTCTGATTTCTGAATAACTTAACTAACCTTGTCAAGAACAAGAACTTCTAAATTAGGAGCCACTACAAGCAAGGATTGTAGCACGTGCCAGTTAGATTGAGTAACTTTAAAGTTCAATCGGACCAAATTTTGGAACATGGAAGGATATATATAACCAAAGCCGATGCACTGCACAACAACATTATAAACACAATAAGCTTAGTCCTAACAATATTAATAAACAAAAAACATGAAAACCATGACAAAAGATAAAAAGGGGTCTTACCTCTTCGTCACCAGGAAATAATTCAAGGAATTTAGCCCTATTTAGTGCTCTTACAACCTTGAATACTTTATCTGAATAATACCTCTCAAATACATGACCTACTACGTAAACCTTGAAATGTGCTTCAATTAAGTGGGCTAGTTTTTCAAGAAAAACTATGTTTGACAAAGAACCAAAAAATCGAAAGCGCTCCAGAACTGAGGCGTATATTTCAAGTCTGTAATAAGGAGGTCCGGGTTGAAATGATAAGAAGTCGATACGTAAACGTTTCAGAAAAGGTAAGCTTATTTTAAAATTCACAATGACAGGACCGATTACAAAATCGTTTACCACTGCCAAATCTTCGAGGTTCGGGCAGCCGGAGCAGAGGCTCGATAAAGAGTTGTCGAATTTATAATAAATTTCGTAGAGACCCAGAATCTTGAGGCTTGGGAGTTGAAAGGAAGGAGGAGGATCGAGCTCAATCCCGCCTCTAAATTCCAGAGCCACCAATGTTTTGCAATGAAAAGCGGTATGGGGAAACTCGAAAAGCTGTCCACAGACAATATAGAGATCGAGATGTTGGACATTACGCGCTATGGCGATATCGATCCATTCGTCAAAATGGGAAGTGTCACAAGGAGAATTCCATGAGACGGTAAAATTTCCGAGGATGGGTGCTGCGTGTTGAGCTAAAACACTGTACACTGTGTGGCAGCTGATGAAGTTGTGATCGAGGTCGAGTTTTGGGACGAGAGTCCATAGGGGCTTCCACCTGCTCGACAAAATGCTAGTGGCGACCGCCTCTTTGGTTGGAAGGAAAGAAAGGATGTCGCAGATAAGAGAGTCCGGTAGATTGCTGATCCTGTCTTTGTCCGAAGATAGTTTTGTGCATTTTGAGTTCGACTGGGCAGCTAATTCAGCCATCAAGAAAGGTTAGGGTCTGCTGGGGCTGGAGTTCTATTTTTTGTTTTTTTTATTTAACTTCAACAGACACTGTGAAGTCACTCTACGTCTCTACTCTCTACTCTCTAGTCTATTCTCTTCTAATAGTCATAGTTTCTAGTTTTTTATTTTTTATTTTTTTTTACTGGTTAAAAATAGTTTCTAGTTGTTTCTACTTAACTCGATTTTAAACATTATCTTCTTTTTTTTCTTTTTCTTTTTTCTTTTTTGATAAGTTTTAAACATTATCTTTCTTTTTTTTCTTTTTTCTTTTTTGAGAAAAGAGTTTTAAACTTTATCTAAAGATTAAATTTATGCGCATGGCTCATTTCCATTTTTTTAAAATAAATATATAGATTACACTTTAATGAACTGTCATTTTCATCCATTAAGTTCCATTTTATTTTTGTTATTTGAGTTTAGGTTCACATTAAAATTCTGCATGGCTCATTTACATTTTTTTTTTTAAAGAAAACCGTAATACTTATTAGAACACACGAATACGAAAGTAGTATATAGAATTTTTTAAACAGACTTATAATATATTACATAATCAGAATACCACTACAAAATGACCTAATATTTGTAGTAGTAATTTAGGATTATAAAGACTAAAACTCTAACACACACAACTAATGTGGGATAAACATCTATATATATATATATATATATATATGTATTTTTTTTTTGGGGGGCTGTTCTTGCTTAATAAAAGTTACCGTCCAAAAAAAAAGTTACGGTCCAAAAACTATTTTAAAAAATAGTTTACATGCTAAATACTATTAAATTTTTAAATAAATAATTAAAACTAAAATTTAAAAATTATCACCTACTTTCAGAAAATTTAATTTTTTAAAAAATAATCTTATTATTATTTTTTTTTTCTTTTAGGATCAAATAAACTTTTTGAATGGGTTCTAAAATTTGGCCACCGGATCACAATGAGGAAACAACAAAACAATGTTGCAACAAATTTGGTTTACTCAACTAAATGATATTGGGTTGACCAATGAAAACACATTGGTGAACTTTTTCTTAATCGTTTCATTGTGAGAAATGCTATATCCATAACATTTTCACAAAAATACTAAATGGCATATTGTTACTAGTGAGTAAAAAAATAATTTTAATAGTAAATTCAAATTAGTGCTAGTAACATCCTGCCGTCTAAAATTTTTTGTGAAAATGTTGTGGATATAACAATTTTCTTTCATCAAACACCTGCTTTAATTTCATCAAGTATCTTATATGCATTTTCTAAATGTGGAACATTTGAATATTATATAATGTATTTTTAATAAATTAATTAAATAATAAGTTGACAAATTAAATGAGAAAAAGTCACCAACACTTCAAATTCACTAATATGAATTTTTATTTATTAATACTGATTAATTAATATAAAATTATTTTATTGAATTTTCTCATGGATTCCACATATTAACGACTAGGTTATGTAAATTATTAGAGGAAATATTTACCATTCACCCACCCAAAACAAGCATTTCACTAAGTCTTTAGCTGAACACATTATATCCTCTAGAGAAGGCTTAAATTTCCAAGGAATGGTATCTGATTTTTCTTTTTGAAGTTACAAGATGTTATGATTTTGCAGTGCATTACAAGTTACAACTTCCTCTTTTTGCCAATTCCTTATTGCTCATTGGAGGCTCTTTTGGTCTCTCTCAACCCCACAGAGGTCCAAAGCAGGGAGGCTTCCCCTCCCCATTATTTTCATCATATGTACTGAAGTATTTTCTCATTTATTTCAAAGAGCAAATCTTAATAGGCTGATGTCTGTCATGGAGTGTCTGAATTTGTATAGAAGTACGTCATTCAAATCTTCAATCTTCTTCAGTAGCTACCTAAGCAACAATCTCCAAAAGGATTTACTTACCTGAGGCTTCCTTGGGTTTTCAATAGAAACTATTAAAGATATTGGGTTATTTAGTTAATAACGTGTAATGGTTCAAGTAGTCCAGCTATATAATAAATCCATGTACTACTAACCCTAGAACATGTAGTCTCTATATATACTCTATTAGGGTTTATTGTACAATAGACATTGATAATACTGCTAATAGTAACAGTCTAGCAGACATAGGCCGAACCACGTAACCCTAGTGTTCTCTCTCATTCTCTTATCTTGCTTCTTTCACTACAATTTTCCAACAACTATTTTCTTTTTCTCTTTAGATTAATTTGAATAGAAACAAAAAGAATTTCTTTGCTAATATTGTTGAGAAAATCAATTCCAGAACACAAGGATGGAAATCAAAAGTTCTTTCATATGCTGGCAGGGTTACCTTAGCAAAATCTGTACATGTTGCCATTTTTACGTATTCCTGGGTTATCTCATCTTTGCTCTATTTTACGTATTCCTGGGTTATCTCATCTTTGCTCTAACATTGATGTTTCTAAAAAAAAAAAATTTTATTTGGATCAGATGGGATAAAAAAGAAATGTTGTATGGAATTTAGTGATCTTTTTGCAAACCGAAATGTGTTGGGGGTCTTAATCTCAAGAGAGTAGTGGATTTTAATAAAGCTCTCATAGCAAAATTAGGCCAGATGCTTGCAGAAGAAAATAGCGAAGAATGGGGGTGAAGATGAGGAGATCCAGGTACTTAGGGGCCATTCCTTACTCAAAGCCCCTTATGGAAAGGAATTTTAAGTTGCAGGAAACTCATAAAGAAATTTTTCTTGTTTTTAAATTGGCACTGGGAGCCCAATTAATATATGGGAGGATCCACGATCCCATATATCACAAATTTCTCCCCAAGGCCTATAAATGATAGCTCACCTACCGTTCATTGGGTTGCTGACCTCTTGACTTAAGATAGAACCCAATGAGGCCTAAATAAGCTCTACAATCTCTTCGACACTCCTACAGTACATGCTACTTTCAAAATACACTTCTATTACTCATAACTTGCCATGTGGGCAAGTTGTAGTACAAGTTGTGCAATTTTATGTGGCACTAACATTACTCTTTGCTGATTCGAACACCTGCTAGCAAAGGTAAATTTTCTATTAAATCAGCATAGTTTGTTGATTAGGTGGCTTCATGGGCACAGGCTCTCTTGATCAAACGGGGTGGAAACACTTGGGTAAACTCAAAATAAAAGGCTAAAGCTAATGCTGTGGAAACTAGTACGGAATATCTTCCCTACCAAATCTGTTCTTAATAAAAAATGGGTTTAATCTGACTTCTCTTGCTCACTTTACTCTTACCATAGTGAAGCAACAGAACACTTATTCTTTTCATGCCCCTTCGCATCGATAATATGGTCTCTCTTTTTTGGCCTTTCAACTTTGCTGCAGTTGACAACATTCCTATCAATGGATGGATTAATAAAATTATATACCTAGCAAGTTATATACAATTGTAACAACTTTAAAAAACCTAACATTTTAGTTTGTCAAAGACTCTAAATATTAAAGCTCTTTTCAGTTAAATTTCTGTAATTTAACTGTACTTCCTATGTCGTCAATTCATTATTTCTATCAAAAACTCATAGTGCACTAAAGAGTTTTTACTTTCAATGTTGAAGCTCAAGAGGTTTTAGTTGTATGAACTTGTTGACAAGAATTGCGCCCCTCAAAATTAATTAAGTTTATCCACAATTCAAGAATGGCGTAACTATCCCATTTATACCATTCTCCTTTCAGTTGCTTTTCACTTAAAATTTTAATGATTTTGAATTAGGGAGAAAAATTCAGCTTGGTCAATTAACACCACCATTAGAAAATCAAGTACTCCCTTTGTACAAAAGAATCTTTGGAAGCACTTAATGTCACACTAGGGTCACACTAGAGACTGCTATAAATAAAAATAAAAATAAAAAATAAAAGGTCACACTAGAGACTCGCTGGTCAAAAGAAGTAAGAACTGAAAATAGGTTGGTGCGTTGAAGCCAATGAGCTTTAGATCAAATAACACCTCCTCCAATATTAAAAAAACAGAGGGTAACGTTGGAAGTATTAGGACCATTGAGTAGAGCCATAGTTTACAAACAACGATAAAAGATTGATATGTTAAACATAAATGACCATTAGAAGAGATGCTATCCTATTCAATGATAACTAGACAATAAACAGACAAGAAAGACACTTCCAGAATGGAGTTGCAGGCTAAGAAAATGAGGAAAGTTCGTACAGACAAGGCCAACTTCCATTTGGCAAACATCCATCTTTAGGACAACATTTATACTCAGAGGGAGGTTCTGGTATTCATCAGAATGTAGAACTTTAGAACATGCTGGAGGAGAAACATTAATGCATACAAGTGGATCTTGATCCAAAGCAATTGGTTGCAGTACAGAAGAAAGCCAAAGCAACTCAACATTACAGCAGAAAGCCATAAAAGCTCAACATATCTCATGGGTTGAGAAGGAACTAAGGAGGTAATTTTTTTGATAACTAACAAACTTTATTGAAATATGAAGAAACACAAGGGTAAAATCCGAATGAGCATACAAGATAAATCTCTTAAAGAAACTGATAAAGAAATGAAAATTGAGAAGAAGCATAAGTGAAAATAGGTAGATCCTAACCTAAAGAAATCAAAAAAAATTTGGGTTCATTTTTAATAAATAATAATAAATTGTTTGCACTGTCTCTTGTGCAAAAGGACGACAAAAGACAGCAAAAACAGTAGCAAAAATATAAATAAAAGCAACACAAAAAATGAAGAAAGTATAAGAATTAGATGGATGGGAAACCTGTCTATACATGGTTTTTTTGTAGTAAAATATAAATTAAAAGGATTTGAATCCCCTGTTACAGATGCAACACGAACTAACAGGTTCTCCATAAGCCATTTAAGCAAATAAGATTCACATCAGAAGAACTATAACAGTTTGGGTCCAGAAGCTTCCTAGTCAAAATACAATCACATTTAAGACACATTTTAAGATACAGGTGTTAAACAGCCCAAAAACAGGTCCTTACCACTAGTAAATACCCATCTTTTTTTTTTTTTTGATAAGTGAGTTTTGGCCCCAGGGGAGGGGGAAGAGGAAATTCAAACTAGTGACCTCTACTTTATGAGGCATCCCTAGCCTATTGTGCTACCAGTTGGAATTGACTAATAAATACCATCAATATACATGAATTCATGAACTAAACATGGATCACCAAGTACTTTTCCCACAAGAATCTAGAAGTTCATTAATAAACAAAGGGCTTGCAAGGATTTAATAAATACAAGCAGTAATAAAGCAGAAGCTCCCAAAAAGATTTTACTTTGCAATCTTACCATACCACTTCATCTACACCAAGAAGTGCATACTACCATATCTAACTCCTTTGGGGTGCATAGGGTGCTCTAGTCAAGCACATTGTCAAGCCACATAATGAAGTTGCTATGTCAAAAGAAGTTGCCACCAATTACTCCAAAGAGTTGTCTGCAAGAGTACAAATATTCGTGAAGATGGATATAGAAAAATCTAAATTTGAAAGGAAAAATGTATTTCAATCTTTTTTATTGGTAAGTTACACATGCACCTCCTGAGTCTTGAACCAACGAACTTAAACTCCACCCTATTATGGAGGGAGGAGTAAATGTCATTTGAACTAGAGCTAATTGGTAGTACTTCAGAACTGACAAGAGTTTCTTTTGAAAATAAATTTTTGAGGTCACACCTTTGATTGAAACAATCAATTATTTTACCATTTCAATTGTCATAGTTAGGCAATAAATTGAGTGAGCCAAAATCTAAAATTTCAGCACAAATCAAGAGGTAGCAAAAGCTTATTCATGAACAATCCATTATCAAAATTTTAGCTTGATTCAAAAACCAAATATGCTTATTGTATGAAGGTCAAATGAATGTTCTACATATTGGTTGTCACAAACCCAGGGAACAAGTTCTATCAAACAATCTCACACCCAAATAACAACCAGAAAATAGTAATGTCATTTCACCACGTAGAGAGGCTCTATTATAAACATAAAATATTTGCAACATACCTTTAAATGTAGTTGCTAAGTACCACTTAAAGTAATATACCTATTTCAACTGTAAGTAGACATGTTGTTGAGTGCCTTGGGAACATTGATAATTTCTTGAGAACACTTTCCTTCGAATGTAGAGCAGAAACTTTAATTGTGATTGTGTTCAAGACTATTGCCTCCTTTAGAATATATTTGATGAATTCAACTTCATGTCCCAATTCTTCATATCCATTAAAATTAAAAGTTGTCAGGCGTGATGACAAACAACCGGAACCATCTAGTGGCTCCATCCAGCATAACTGATTTTTACAATAATAATGCTGGTGACAACATATAACAGTACGGTAGTAGATCATTAGTGTATGTTTAGGGTACATGAATTAACCATATAGTCGGATTTCTGACTAACTTAACTAGTTAACTAACCTTATCAAGAACAAGAACTTCTAAATTAGGCGCCACTACAAGCAAGGATTGTAGCACGTGCCAATTAGATTGAGTAACTTTAAAGTTCAACCGGACCAAATTTTGGAACGTGGAAGGATATATATAACCAAAGCCGATGCACTGCACCGCAACATTATAAACACAATAAGCTTAGTTCTAACAATATTCATCAACAAAAAACATGAAAACCATAACAAAAGATAAAAGGGGTCTTACCTCTACATCACCAGGAAATAGTTCAAGGAATTTAGAGCTATTTAGTGCTCTTACAATCTTGAATACCTTATCTGAATAACACATCTCAAATACATGGCCTAGTCCACAAACAACGAAATGGGCTTCAATTAAGTGGGCTAGTTTTTCAAGGAAAACCATGTTTGACAAATAACCAAAAAAGCGAAAGCGCTCGAGAATTGGGGCGTATATTTCAAGCTTGTAATCAGCAGGTTTGGTTTCAAATGATATGAAGTCGATACGTAAACGTTTCAGAAAGGGTAAGCTTATTTTAAAATTGACAATGTCAGTACCGACTATAAACTCGTATATCACCGTCAAATCTTCGAGGTTCGGGCAAGCGGAGCAGAGACTCGAGAAAGAGTCGTCGGAAATATAACAAATTTCGCACAGACGCAGAATCTTGAGGCTTGGGAGTTGAAAGGAAGGAGGAGGATCGAGCTCAATTTCGCCATATAGTTCCAGACCCACTAATGTTTTGCAATGAAAAACGGTATGGGGCAACTCGAAAAGTTGTCCACACTCAAAATGGAGATCGAGTGTTTGGACATTGCGCAATATGGCGGTGTCGACCCAATTGTCAAAATGAGAGGAGTCGCAAGGAGAACGCCATGAGAGGGTGAAATTTGAGAGGATGGGTGCTGTGTGTTGAGCTAAAACACTGTAGAGTATGCGTAGAGGCGAAACACTGCGGCCCCTGATGGATGCATCTTGGAAATCGATTTTTGGGACGAGAGTCCAGAGGGTCTTCCACCTGCTCGACAAAATGCTTGTGACAACGGCTTCGTCGGTCGGAAGGAAAGAAAGAATGTGACAAAGGAGAGAGTCCGGTAGATTGCTAAGCCTGTCTTTGTCCCAAAAATGTTCCGCGCATTTTGAGTTCGATTGAGCACCTACGTGGGCCATCAAGAAGGTTAGGGTTTGCTGGAGCTAGGATTTTTTGTTTTTTTTATTTGACCTCAACAGACCACCCTCAAGTTTCTACTTTCTACTCTTCTCAACAGACCATTCATTTTAAAGCCACGTCTGGGTCTATAATAGAAATAAATAAATAAATGTGTGTAAAATTACTCAGTTAATTATATAAATTTATGAGTTTGCTGCATTAACAAAATATTTTGCATTTAATTTTTTATTTTTTTTTAATGTATCTTGAGAAAAAAGAAGGAGAGTGAATGATAGTTGCTCTGTATAATAAAAGAGAAACAATTAAAAAATTAAAAATAATAATATTTTAACAAAATGTAGTTTAAATAGATAATCTGATATGAAATATTTTGAAAAGTAAGTATATAAAATAAAAAATGTAATTTCTTATGTTAAAATAAACAAAAAAATTTGCAAAAATTGTGAATGCTCTAAAGATGAAAATGCTGCATAACTCATTTTTAGTTTTTTGTTTTTCCTTTCAAAAATATAATTTGCACGGTTATTTAAGTTTAATAAACTGTTATTTTCATCTATTTAAGTTTCCTTTTTGTTACATGAGTCACATTTGTTGCAATTGTTAATCATTCTATCCAAAAACTGCCATAAACTGTTAAAAAATATATTTTCAATTCTAAAAACTATTAATTTAAAAAATTAAACTAGAAATTTAAAAATTATCACAATCTCTCGAAAAATTAAATTTAATAACTAAAATAAAATAATCTTCTTGTTTTTTTTTTTACCCCTTAGAGCACTAGCATCAACTGATGCAAAAATATGTCATTTTAACACATCAAATAACTATTTTATTATTTTAGCGCACAATTTTACAATTCGTCATACATTACATCTTCTATTTTTCAATTCAATACATTAAAATAATGACAAAATTTAGCTACAAAATTAGTTGTAACCTAAAACTACAACCTTACTCAATATCATTCACATTATTACATATTTTGAAAATCTCACTATTGAATTACATGTTCTTTATACTCTTAATACACATATCAAATTTTGTGTCAATTGAATATTATTTACTATACGATCTATAAGCTTATATTTTATACATAATTTTAAATTATAAAAACTTGCAATTTAACCAATTTATTGATGATATAATTATTAATCTTTAATTTTCTAGAAATTTTGCAAGTATGGAGGATATAAAAATAAAATGTAATTCAATAGTGAATTTGTTAAAATTCACCTCTAATAAAAAGATATTAAATAAAGTTGTAGTCTTATACTACAATAAATTTTATAACTAAACTTTGTCCTCAAAATAATATATACAATACATTAAAATAATATTAACTAATAACGCAGCCCAATACAAAACACAACTATTAGACAGCAATCACCACCCAACAACCACTGTCACAACCAGCGGCCACCAACCAACACCACCACTGCATCCTCTACAACCCAAAACATGTACACAACACAAAACAGGACACTGTTAAATCATCAAAAGATCCAAATGATGGTGTTGTCCAATCAATCCAGCCAAAGTCTTGATATTAAACTGGTTGAATCTTTTCACTATCTTAAAGAGCATGCATTGTAGACTTTGCTGCCTTTATGCTTAAATGACATATAGTTTCTAGCAGGATTATTGTTTATATAGAAAACTTTTGTCAGTAAAGCATTAGAACAGACATTACAAACAAAATGTTTAAACTCTCCAGGAACTTTGAGTTTCCAAATACCTACTCCAGAAATTTTGAACAACTTTAGTGTTTGACACCGAAGCAAACTAGCAAAGTCTCTACGACTATCCTTACAAAGAAGTTGATAACCCGACTTGATAGAATAAGACCCATTGCTAGTCTTCGACCAAAACAGAAAATCATCTTGCGAGGTTGCATAGAGATGGACGCTTTAATCCTTTGAGCTTTGAAAGAAAGGAACGCATGATCTACGGGATGAGAGCTCCACCACTCCGAATCAGCATCAATAAGAGTCTCAGCCTTAGCATCAATGGGAAGGGGGCGAAATAATTCTACAACCATTCTCTCTTGGGTAGCCAACAATCTTCATAGATACTAATATTTTTTCCATCACTAATCCTCCATCTAGCACTCATAGAGATGACCCTTCTAGCCCATAGGATACTCTTCCATGCATAAGAACCAAAGGAGGTTTTAGCATAATGAATTAGTTTCCTGAGAAAGGCATCACACTTGTTTAACCAACATAGCTTCATCAAATTTACAGAGATCTCTAAAACCTATACCACCAGCCAATTTTGGTTATAAAGATTCTCAAATTTTCAAATGAATTTTTCTACAATCACCTCATTAACCCCACTAGAATTTACGGAGCAACATTTTAATATCATTACACAAACCCACTAGCAATCTAAAGCAGCTCATAGCAAATATAGGGATGCCTTGAACAACAGCTTTCAACAATACTTTCTTACCTACTTGTAAGGGTAGTTTTTCCTCCAAACTTGCAATTTTTCCAAAACTCTATCTTTGTTTTTTTTTTTTTTTTTTTTTTTTGAAGAGGAAGCTTTATAACAAAGGAACCAGCAAAGAATACAGCAAGAGACAGAGACCACAACAGGCTACAAAACAACAGGAGCTAAACCATCCCCAGTAAATCCTGTTGAACAAGCCTAGACACCTCAGAAGGGATAACCCCATTCCACAAGCAGGAAGACTCAGTTCTACGCGCAAGCTGAGCCAGCTCATGCGCAACAACATTAAACTCTCTACACAAGTGTTTAAAAATACAGCTTTCAAAGCTCTCACTCACAAGAAGAACTCCCTGAAGAAAGTGCCCCAAATCACTACCTGTGGAATTGTCATTAATAGCTTGAATCACAGCAAGAGCATCACCCTCCACAATGACTCTTGACAGCTGCAACTCCTGAGCCAGTAAGACGCCTTGTTCCACAGCCATAGCTTCAACCTGATCTGCAGCAAATCTGCCATGAAGATATTTACTAAGGGCTGCCACAACACGGCCATTGCTGTCCCTAATGATTACTCCAATGCTGGAGTTCTTCCCCAAATCTGAGGTAGCCCCGTCAACATTGATTTTGAACACTCCCAAGGGAGGAGTTTCCCATCTGGATGAAGGATGACTTGGAGGGATTTGAGCCAAAGAGTTGGCCTTTCTGAAATCCTCCAAAGTGCAGGATGCCAGCTGCCACACCTGAGATGGGGAAAGAGGGGAATCATCATGCACCAATTTATTTCTATTAGACCAGATAGCCCAAGATAACACAAAAAATAATTCTAACTGTGAGGCATTTGATTGAAGAAGGTGCAGAGCCATGTCTAGAAAGGACCACATGAGACACAAGGAACAAGAAAGGTCAACCCAGTGATTCCAAACAGAAGAGGCAGCTTCACAATGAAGGAGAGCATGATTGATATCCTCAATTCCCAAGCCACAAATAGGGCAAGCATTATTGCTCAGAATCCCTCTTTTACTCATGTTTTCAAAGGTAGGGAGTCCATTAACACAAGCCCTCCAAGCAAAGATTTTAACTTTTGCTGGAAGGTTTAAATGCCAGAGTTTTCTCCAAAGCAATCTACAAGGGTCTCCGGAGGAACATTCACCCACCTCCGTTGATTTAGCCAAATTGTAAGCTATGTGATAGGCGCTTTTCACTGTAAATTCACCTCTCTTATTCCCAATCCAAATAATCTTATCCTCAGGTAGGTTGTGACTCAGTGGTATCTTCAAGATGGTCTCAGCCTCAAAGGGAAGAAAAGTAGCACGAAGAACATCTATTCTCCACCATTTAGTCTCCGGATCAATGAGGGAGGAGACCATTGGGAATTCGAGGTTATGGTTCTGAGGGGAGATGACCTTGTAAGTGGAAGGCGTTGGGAGCCATCTATCCTCCCATATATGGATTTGTTTCCCATTCCCAACTCTCCACCGGGTTCCACATCTAATAATTTCTAAGCTACTATGAATGCTCCTCCAGGAATAGGAAGGGGAAGCGCCAAGCTTTGCATTTAGTAAATCGCCAGTGGGGAAGTACCTGGCTTTAAGCACACGGGTCACTAACGAGCTCGGGTTAGAGAGAATCCTCCAAACTTGTTTTGCCAGCATTGCCTGATTAAAGGCTTGCAAATTCCTGAACCCCAAGCCACCATTTGTCTTTGAAGTGCATAATCTTTTCCAGCTAACCCAACTGATCTTTGTTTCCTGTTGCCTTTGTCCCCACCAGAAGTTTTTCATCATTCTTTCCAAATCATGACAAAGGCTTTGTGGGAGAAGAAAGCAGCTCATAGTATAGGTTGGAATCGCTTGTGCCACGGCCTTGATGAGAATTTCTTTCCCCCCCATAGATAGAAGCTTGCCTTTCCAGCCCGATAATTTTTTCCAAACCCTCTCCTTTAGGACTGCAAAGACTTGATTCTTAGATCTACCAATAAAAGATGGGAGGCCAAGATATTTAGTATGCCTCGAGTCTTGCATAGGTCCCAGGATATTAAAAATGTCTTCTCTAGTTTCTTGGGCTGTATTGGGGCTAAAGAAAATGGAGGATTTCTCTGTATTAACTTTCTGACCCGAAGCATCTTCATACTCCAACAGGATTGATTTTAACTTTTGGCATTCATCCAATGTTGCTTTACAAAAAAGGATGCTGTCGTCAGCAAAGAAAAGGTGGGTCACCTTTGGACAGCCCCTACAAATGGAGATGCCAGTGATGAGTTGGTTCCTTGCTGCCTGGTGGAAGAGTGCTGAAAGGCCTTCGGCACAAAGCAAAAACAAACTAGGGGAGAGAGGGTCACCTTGACGGAGACCTCTTGTAGGAGAGATGTTTCCGTAGGCAACACCATTAATTAGGACAGAGTAAGTTACCGAGGTAATGCACTGCATGACCAAGTCGATCCACTTGTTGCAAAACCCCATTTTTTCCACAACCTTGGAGATAAAACTCCATTCAACCCGATCAAATGCCTTACTCATGTCCAACTTGACAGCCATATAACTCTCCTTCCCAGCTGTTTTGTGATCTAGATAATGCATCAACTCGAAAGCCACCAACACATTATCAGTAATGAGTCTGTCTGAGGTGAAGGCACTTTGGTTTTCTGATATAATGTGGGAAAGTAGAGTTTTTAGGCGGTTGGCAAGAATTTTTGAGATGAGCTTATAGACTACATTACAAAGGCTGATGGGCCGGAGGTCGGTCATTCTTTTGGGGTTATTAATTTTCGGGATTAGGGAGATATTAGTCTTGTTGAGCTCAGGTATGGGAATGTTGTGGTTAAGGACGTTTAGGACCATATTAGTAATATTATTGCCAATGATACCCCAATATTTCTAGAAAAAAACAGCGGACATGCCGTCTGGTCCAGGGGCCTTGGTAGGATGGATTTGTTTTAGAGCGGCTACCACATCCTCCCTGGTGAATTCTCTTGTTAGACTTTCATTCATTTCAGCTGTCACCTTGGGAAGAATTGCATCAGCTACAATCTCAGTATGATTTGGATGAGACGAGCCGTATATATTCTCAAAATAAGATATGGCAGCCCGAGCAATACTTTCTTTGTCATCACACCACCTTCCCTGTTCATCCCAAATACCCAGAATAGTATTCTGACTTCTCCTTTCCGAAGCTTGCGCATGGAAATACTTAGTATTTCTGTCCCCCTCTTTAAGCCAATGGGCTTTTGCCCTTTGTCCCCAATAAATTTCTTCATCATCCAATAAATCATTAATTTCTCCCCTCAGCCTGTTAATTTCCAAACTCAGATCTTCATCCTTTTCTCGGAGAACTAGGGCATTCAACGCATTCCTTTTATCCTGAATTTTCTTTGGAATTTGCCCATATACCTCGGAACTCCATTTAGAAAGTTCAGCAGCACAACTTTTGAGATTTTCCGATATGCCGTTCGGAGTGCTAAGATCCACACCAACACCCCAAGTGGCCTCAATAATGGCTCTACAATCCTCTCTCTTGGTCCACTGAGCTTCAAAATGGAACCGCCTATTCTTTGATTGATTCCTAGTTCTGGGATCAGTAATAAGTAATGCACAGTGGTCTGAGGTGGAGTCCACCAAATGGTAGACCTTCATCTCTCCAAAATGAGCTGACCACTCAGAGGTAGCCAAGGCTCTATCTAATCTGAGGCAAATTCTATTTTCTCCCCCCTGCATGTTACTCCATGTGAAATCCGGACCACAATAACCCAAATCATGAAAACCACAATAATTTACTATTCCCCTAAAACCATCCATCTGATGCTGAGTGCGGCAAGCCCCTCCAAGTTTCTCATCCATTGAAAGAATTTCGTTAAAATCACCAAGACAGAGCCAAGGAAGTTGGAATTGGTTATTGAGAAAAGCCAGAAGGTGCCAAGATTCATATCGTTTATGTGTCTCTGGATGGCCGTAGAAGCCAGTTAATCTCCATTTGAATTCATTGTTAGACTCCGAAATTACTGCATCAATGTGGAATCTTGTTTAGCTTTTAACCTCTAAATTAATTTCCCTAGCCCAGAGGAGAGCAATACCCCCACTTCTGCCAACACTAGGAACTATCAAACCATTTGCAAAACCGATTCTGTTCTTTATCCTCTCCATAAGATTCTTCCTTAATTTTGTCTCCATAAGGAAGACAATTTTGGGGTTCCAACGCCACACCAGATTTTGCAGCGCCCTAACTGACCGGGGGTTCCCCAATCCCCGGCAGTTCCAGCTTATGGGATTCATACCATACCATATACCATGCAAAGCATATCCAATAAAGAATAAAAATATGCAGGTGTATAAACAGAGCATCAAGCAATAATGAAAAACTAAATCAATTAGAGCTACTCACTGTTATCTAGTGGTAGTCTCCTCTGCCCAAATCACCCACATCTACAGAGCTTTGGGTCATTTAGCCTCCAGGAAATCGATCAACATCAGGGAAACCCAGAGAAGGAGGAAGGCCCAAGAACGTCTGAGATCAGAGTGACCCAGATCGAAAAGTTCAGGATCGGAAAGTTCAGGATCGGAAAGTCCGAAAGAGTTGAGCGTCCGCCAAAGAGACTCGAGCAACAGCCCAGCCGGAGAGCCAAGTCGTGCACTGAGAGGGAGATGCTGGAACCCAAACCGTCCAGAGAGAAAGAAGAGACAAAGCTCTCTAGGGAAATCTGGAACCTACGGTCCAGAGAGAAGGACTCCTACTTGGGAGAGTTTCCAAATTGAAGTTCTATCTTGTTTCTCTATCTTTGTTATAGTTCAAATTGACTCTTTTATTAATTTCTTCCCACAACAACAGGTAAACCAAGGTATTTTTTGTATTCTTTAATTTCTTGAACACCAAGCAAATCTTTGATAGAATTCTTTGTCGCTTTAGGAACTAACTTACTGAAAAGGAGATTACTTTTCTTTTTATTAATATGTTGTCCAAAGGCATGTTCATAGAAAAGGAATTAATTTACTGAGAAGGAGATTACTTTTCTCTTTATTAACTTATTGTCCAAGGGCATGTTCATAGAAAAAAAATAGAGGACTATTATCTAAATAAATAAGAAAAAAAAAAAGAGAGAGAGAAATCTTTGGACCATTTTTGCACAACGAGAAACCTTGAATATTACCCTTGCTAACTTCTTGTTGAATAAGACGATTTAAACCTCTAGAGCAAAGCAGGAAGCGATAGGGGATAAAGGTTCATCTTACTTGACGCCATTGGAGGGTTTGATATGATCTTTTGGTTTCCCATTGACCAAAATGAAGTAAGAGACCGAACTAATGCATTCTAAATCCACTCAATCCACTTACTATGGAACCCCATTTTTTTCCACTACATTAAAAAAAAAAAAAAAAAAAAAAAAAAGCAAGCCCATTCAATTTTGTTGTTTGTCTTGCTCATATCCAGCTTAAGGGTCTGTTTGGATACAGCTGAAAACTGAAAACTGAAACTGAAAACTGAAAAACACTGTAGCAAAATAATTTTTAAATGTGTGAATAGTATCGTGGGACCCATTTTTAATGAAAAAGTTGCTGAAAAGTGAAATTTGTGGGTCCGTAAACAGTAAAATTGTGCTGAAAAGTCAAACTATGCGGCTACTGTTCAATGAACAGTAGCCGCTACAGTAGTGCTACAGTGAAAAAAGTGGACTGAACCGCGTGAAGGGAAAAAAAAAAAAAAAAAAAAAAAAAAAGCAAAACGCAACGCAGCTAAACGTGCCACCCAAACGGTCTCTAAGAGTTATAAAGCCCAAATTACCAAATTTCTTTGATTTCATATGATGGAGAGTCTCAAAAGCAACCCAAATATTATCTGAGATGGCTTTGTTGGATTGAAAAACACTCTAAGATTCATAAATAATAAAAAAATCTATGGCAGAATTCTTTTTACTCTATTAGGAAATACATTAGAAACAATGGCTTAATTGTTCTTATTAATTTCTACTTAATTTCTTTATCACTTCTTTTCTTCAAGTTTTTGGATAGTCAATATCATCAACTTCTTTTCTTTTTTTAATTCTCTCTTATTTTATTTTACGTTTTTTTTTTTTAAATTCTATCTAATTCTATTTTACATTTTATTGGTAATATTTTGATACACACTGTAGGGATATTGGGCCCAAGAGTCCATCATTTGTTTGTATTTCAAGCCTGTGGCCCAACCCAAGGACGAGGGGTTGTTTGAGGAAGAGAAATCTTTATTAGAAAAGATTGTGTTAGTAAATAGAAGTTAGGTTTGATCATAATGGCTCAAGAGGGTGGGCCGAGGATAAAAGCATCCTCGGCTTACCAACGCCGAGGTCCGAAAAGGTTGTCTATCGCTTAAGGTGACATTCCAAGAAGTCTCATTGGGGTTGATAAACATTGTAGAGATGTTGGACAGGGAAGTGTCCTAAAATATCTAAGGAAAAAGTTGTTACCTCCGCATTAAATGCACTGCAGCTAACTCCCTAACCACATTAATGTGAAAGTGATACCTGAACAGTAGATTTCAACCTTACAGCTACTACATGACGACTTATAAGAGGCACTGATGGGACAAGTATCAACACCAACCATCTAGCATGCACGTGGAAGGTGGAGATGAAAAGGAAAGATAGTATAAAAAAAGAGGGAGGCAACGAGACTAAGGGATCGAATGAAAGAAAGAAACACTGAAGCATTCAAGAACCCAATCTGTAACCGGACTAAAGAACAAAATATAAGGACAGACCTCCTCGAACTTTGCCGAGGACCATTTTTATTCAACACAAACCTTTTTCTTTTCATTTTCTTATCATCTGAACCCATTCTAATGTTTGTTTGATTAACTAAAACCCAGTTTTCTAACCCATTCTCTACAAATTCATTGTTTTGGGCTTTTTGGGCCTAAGTCCATCCACATGTTGGGCTAGGAATTCAAATCTAGTCCTTACAATTGGCGCAATCTGTGGGAACTACTGGTGTTATAGTGAATCCAACTTTCAATGATGGTAGGTTCAGGTCCACACCAGGCAGAGTCTATGGGGTCTCAACGTCAAGATCACTTCCATGATCTTGAACGACAGAAAGACCGGGAAGGAAAGGTACATACAACCCATACTAGTAAAAGCAAAGCTCGGGGTAAAATCCACATCTCTCAGGAGGAGAATGCCAGAAACATGCAAAAGGAGATTGATCATTTGAAGAGAAGCTTGCGCTATGAACGGCAAAAGCGAGCTCTATCCAATTCTGACTTCTCTTCTGGTGGTGAAGAGGGTGGTAGCTATAGGTGCAGATCAAGGACTCCCCCTAGCGAGTCTTTCTCATATGATGAGGACTATCATCATGAGCGCAGAAATAGAAATCCGTCCTCGGTCGGCCTGGGAAACGACATTATGAGTAAAGCACTCAACCAGATTTCCAGGTCACCTTTCACGCGCTGGATTGAGGAAGGGAGACTTCCTCAATGGTTTTCCCAACCCACGTTCACCATGTACAACGGAAGAACCGACCCTGTGGAGCATGTTAGCCACTTCAATCAAAGGATGGTCGTACACTCCAAGAACGAGCCTTTGATGTGCAAGGTATTCCCATCCAGTTTAGGGCCTGTGGCGATGAGGTGGTTTGATAGTCTAAGGGCGAGTTCCATTGATTCCTTCAAGGAACTCACTCAAGCGTTTGGATCCCACTTTATCACGTGTAACAAGGTTCCTCGGCCTTTAGCTTCTTTGTTGTCTTTGTCCATAAGAGAAGGAGAAACCCTGAAGACATATTCGGACAGATACTGGGAGATGTTCAACGAGATAAATGGTGATTTTGATGATATAGCCATTAGTACTTTCAAGCTCGGCCTACCTACAGAGCATGGCTTAAGGAAGTCTTTGACTGGGAAACCTGTTACCAGTATACGCCAACTCATGGATCAGATTGACAAGTACAAGAGAGTTGAAGAGGACCAACAGCAAGACATGGGAAAGGGCAAGGTTATCACTCAGGAGAGGAAGGGTTTTAGGTCGGACCGCTACAACAATAACAAACCCTGAAGAGATTTTGTTAGGCAATCTGCGCCTGCATCTCTTTAAGTGGTAAACATTATGTTCAAAGAACTGGTGCATCAAGTTTTGGAAAAGATCAAGAACGAGCCATACTTCAAATGGCCGAACAAGATGAGTGGGACCCTTTGAGATGCAACCAAAGCCTTCATTGCCAATACCACTAGGAGCGGGGACATACCATCGAGGACTGCCGAACATTGTGGAATCATCTAGAGCAACTAGTTAAAGAGGAGAGGTTACAACATCTTTTGTACCGCCCCAACGGGCAAGGAGACCAGTCAAGGTTTAGGATTCAGGGGAATGCTTCTTCAAGGCCCCCAATAGGCACAATTAATGTCATCTTTGCTGCATCTGGGAGGACTGGTTCACAGCCCTCAAGGGTGATGTCTGTAGCTCGGCTACCAGCCAAGGACACTAATTCTAGGCCGAAGAAGGCTAAAGTAGAAATTCGACCGGCGTTGAGTTTCTCGGATGAAGACAAGGCAGGAACCATCCAGCCACATGATGATGCTTTGGTAGTAACCCTCAAAATATGAAGGTATGATGTGAATAGGGTGATAGTGGATCAGGGCAGCGGTGCGGAGATTATGTATGTTGATTTGTACAGGGGGCTGACATCCTATGATTCACCCTTGGTGAGTTTTGATGGAAAAGTTGTCATTCCAAAGGGTCAAATTAGGTTGGCCGTGTAGGCGGGCTCAGAAGTGGTTGAAGTAGACTTCATTGTAGTTGATGCCTTCTTTCCCTACACAGCCATAGTCGCCAGACCCTAGCTTCACGCCCTGGGGGCCATTTCTTCAACTCTGCATCAGAAGGTGAAATATCCGTCAAGAGACCAGATTAAGGAGCTGGTGGGGAACCAATCCATGGCTAGGCAGTGCCTTGTGTCTATAATTTTGCATCAGTCAGCAGCTGAGTCCTCAGCCTCGGTTAAGGAAGGCTTATAGTAGTCAAAGTCTATGGAATTACCTACTAAGGGGCTAGCCGAAGAGGCTAAATGTGAAGATTTAGAGAAATTTACTGTAGGTGATGATTCGGAGAAGTTTTTTCAGGTTGGAGCTCAGCTACCACCTTAGGAGAAAAGGGCGTTGGTGGAATTTCTTAAGAAGAACGTTGATGTATTCACCTGGAATGCCTATGAAGCTCCAGGGGTGGATCCGAGCTTCATTTTCCATCATCTGAATGTCACCCCCAGGAAGCAACCACCTCGGCGTTCATCCAAGGAACACTCTGATGTTGTCAAGGACGAGGTGATGAAACTTAAGTAGACTGGGGCTATTAAAGAGGTCTTTTACCCTGAATGGTTGGCTAATACAGTAATGCGCATATGTGTAGATTTTACGAACTTGAACAAAGCCTGCCCAAAGGACCCTTTTCTTATGCCTCGAATTGACTAGCTGGTGGACGCGACTGTGGGCCATCCTTGAATAAGCTTTCTGGATGCCTTTCAAGGGTACCATCAGATACCTTTAGCTCTGAATGACAAAGAGAGAACAACTTTTGTCACTCCTACTGGAAATTACCATTATAAAGTGATGCACTTTGGTTTGAAGAATGTAAGGGCAACCTATCAGAGGATGATGACCAGGATATTTAAGCCACAGTTAGGAAAAAATATCGAAATTTACATCGATGATATGGTGGTAAAGAGCAAGGTAAAGTCCGAGCATATTAATGACCTTGGGAATATTTTTGCTATCTTAAGGAGACATAAGCTATGACTTAATGCTTCCAAGTGTTCTTTAGGTGTCGGATCAGAGAAGTTCTTAGGCTACATGGTCACACATCGCGAAATTGAAGTCAATCCCGACCAGATTAAGGCGATCAACAATCTGCAACCACCTCGGAATCCTAAAGAGGTCCAGAAGCTTACAGGGATGACCGCTGCTGTAAACCGATTCATCTCTCAATCAGCAGACAGGTGTAGACATTTCTTTCAATTGTTGAATAAGTGGAAGCGGTTTGAATGGACCAAGAAATGTGTCCTAACTTTCCAACAATTGAAAGAGTATTTGTCTCGGCCACCCATCATGTCTAGACACGAAGTGGATAAGCTTTTGTTTGCCTACATCGCAGTGGCCTCCCATGCGGTGAGTTTGGTACTAAGGGTCCATTTGTTTTGACTTCAAACCATTTTAGGAAATCATTTTCCATAAAACCGTGTGTTTGGTTGGCTTTGAAAATAGAATTTTTCGGATTTACATTTCATTTGACCGTAAAAAAGAACCCTTTGACCCGGAAATTATTTTCCATTCCTATTTTCACTTTAAATCATTTCCGGACCGAGAGAGAGAGAGAGCGAGAGAAACGACAAGGAACTTTAGACCGAGCTCTAGTCTGACGACCACAGACTGAGCTCCAGTCCAACGACCACAGACCGAGCCTCCACAGACCGAGCTCTGATCAACCCACAATGAGTTTCCTTCACTCCAATCCACCATTCATTCAGTCCGATCCACCCTCCACATCCCCTCAAACCCATCTACCCAAAATCCACCCTCAAACCCATAAACAACCCATCCTCAATCCGATCCAATCTATATATAAATATATAAATAAATAAATATATATATATATATATATATATATATTTATTTATTTATTTATTTATTTGTTTATTTATATATTTTTTTTAATTATCCATTTTTTATTTAATTATTGATTTAAGAATTCAATTGTTGTTGATGGTACAGTTATACAGAAATCGAATGCAATGTGATTTGTTGGTGTAAATATTGATTGTGATGGTATTATGTGCAATTATTAATGTGATTTATGTTGGTACTGTGATGGTTTAAATATTGATTGTAAATAGAATGCAATGTGATGGTATTGTGATGGTATCAATGTGCAGTTATCAATGTGTTAGTACTGTGATGGTGTAAATATTGATTGTAAATAGAATGCAATGTGATGGTATTGTGATGGTATCAATTTGTAGTTATCAATGTGTTGGTACTGTGATTGTGTAAATATTGATTATAAATAGAATGCAATGGATGGTATTGTGATGGTATCAATATGCAGTTATCAATGTGATGGTATTGTGATAGTGTAAATATTGATTGTAAATAGAATGCAATGTGACTTGGTACTCGTTATCAATGTGGTTTGGATGTTTTCTGTTTGTGGCTGTTTTTATTTATTGTATAATCAATAGCATGCTTGTTTACATACCTCTTAGACCACAGTGTTTGTGATTTTTTAGATGAAGAAAAAAACCAAAGCCACAATTCTTGCCTCAGTTGCATCTGTCCTCCTTGTAGGGGGTTGCATTGTTAAGAAAATTGCGGCGTAGACGTAGTCGACTGCCTAGGGCGCCTTATGTTAATTATGCAGCCAAGAGAGAGGAATACATAAATAGTATTCTGCATGGAAGTGAGAGACAATGTGTGAATCAAATTAGGATGAAGCCTATAGCTTACGTCACATCCTCACTAAGGGGGAGCACGTACGCCTGACTATTCACATGTCTGTTACGAAGCAAGTGCTCATTTTCTTACACATTATTGGTCATAATGTGAGGTTTCGTGTAATGGGTAGTTGGATCTATAGATCAACTGAGACTGTGCATAGATACTTCAAGGTCGTCCTTAGAGGGGTCCTGAAATTATATAGAGCTCTAATAAGACTGCGTAGTGAAGATACACCCCCAAAGATAAGGAATAACAGAAGGTTCTACCCATATTTTAAGGTAAATATTGCGACTTGTGTATTTTTGTAAATTGTGAAGATTTGTGTAATTTTAAACCATTATGTCTGTCGAAAATTAGGATTGTGTTGGAGCAATAGATGGTACACATGTTCGTGCATCTGTGCCACGTGAAATACAAAGAAGATTTCGTGGTCGCAAAGATGGAACCACACAAAATGTGTTAGCTGCCATTAGTTTTGACTTAAAGTTTACTTATGTATTGGTTGGATGGGAAGGCAGTGCACATGATTCACGTGTGTTAAATGATGCATTTGCTAGGCCAGGGGGATTTTCAATTCCCGAAGGTATTATACGATTACTTCACATTTTTGATATTATGCATTTTCCTAAGCATAGTAGTGATTTGGTTTTATTTTTGAATATATGTAGGTAAATATTATCTTGATGATGTTGGGTATGGTAATAAAAATGGAATATTGTCACCTTATCGAAGTGTGCGATATCACCTGAAAGAGTTTAGTGATCGTCCTCCTGAGAATGAGCAAGAATTGTTTAACCTTCGACACTCTTCATTGAGAACTACCATTGAGCGAGGGTTTGGAGTGTTGAAAAAACGTTTTTGAGTGTTGGATGCAGAACCATTTTGGTCTTTTGAAACCCAAGTGAAAGTAGTGTTAGCATGTTGTGTGGTTCATAATCACATTATGGGGGTTGAACCAAATGACCATATTATGGAAGATGCAATGAACCAAGTAGAGTCTAGTGACCCCTAACAAGAAACACAATCACGTCGTGAGTCCATTGAAGACAGTAGACTGTGGAATGCTAAGAGAGATGAGATATGCCAAGCTATGTGGTCTGATTATACCAGGAGTGGAGAGTATTACTTTATTTAGATTTCTATGATTGTAATATGTGTTTTTTCTTTCTTTCTTTCTTTTTGTAAAGACAATGTATTTATTATAGACTCTAGTGGCGTAATAAAAAAGTATTTTCAGCATTACATTGTTATTTGATGGTATTACATTGTTATTTCCAGTGTTAGCACGTTTCATTCTGTTATGCACATCTATAAGCGTGGTTGTATGTGTGTTTGATTTGTTGTTCATATTTCGAGCATAATTACTAAATGCTATTCTCACTATACAATTTTCATATGTAGTAATGTCAAAGGACAAAGAGAAGGTGAGCAGCAGCAAGCAGTTCAGGTGGCTGCCGCCCATGCACTCAACGATGCTTACGATACTCGCGCAGGAGGCTGCAAAGGGCAACAAGCCGTCTAGCACTTTCAAGGCAGGCTCCTTTGCTCTTATAGCGAAGGAGATAACTGCCCAATTTGGGGTTGAGTGTCACCCCTCTTATGTTGAAAATCGGATGTAGACTCTAAGGACCATGTGATCCACTATTCAGACTATTAGAAAGAAAAGTGGCTTTGGCTGGGATAATAACCTAAAAATGATAACATGCGACGCGAAGACATACCAAGAAGAAGTCATGGTATGGCTTCCAACTATATTTTCTTAATATAAATGGTAATATATGTTTTTGCCTTTTATAATCTATGAATTGAGAACAAGACAAGGCTACTCAAGTACCCTTTTTATATGAAATTTATAGTGTCATTCTTTTTAGGATTCCATTGCTTTTATAAGGTTTTTCAAATATAACTTTCATGTGCGGATCTATTGTAAAATTTGGTCTTAGCATTTGTACCTTGTATTTTCTATTGTACTTATCTTTAAAATCATGGGTTATGTCTCCTGTTCCCTAACATATTTTTTTGTTTATCATTGACCTAAATCATTTAATGGCATCTATATTGAATTTATGAGTGAAGTGATTATTGCATTGTTATTATACGTTCCTTTCTCCCTTACAGGCGCATCAAAAGCATACGGAGTATCTAAACAAAAAAAATTGAGATGTATGATGAATTAGCTATTGTTGTGGGGAAGGACACAGCCACAAGTGGCTTTTCTAAGTCCTATGTGGATATTGAGAATGAGCCAGACAATGGGGACAGTGCTGAGTTTGTTGCAGACAATGTGGAGGAAGGTGTGGTCGAGAAAGGGAAGAATGCAGTCGAGTCATCCACCACTGGGTTGGGAATTTCCAAGTCCCGCAAAAGAGGGCGTGCACCTTCTAATGCTGATGATAGTGTGCTGACTGATCTGTCTGATTAGCTAAAAGAAATAGCTGTGGCTCTGAAAGAAATCAACAGGGGCCCGGTGGATTACACAGCTCTTTACAATGAGGTCATGGCTATGATGGCAGATGGGTATAGCGAAAATATGCTCGCAATTGTGTTTGACCATCTTTGTGAAAATGAGAAGGCAACATGAGGATTTCTAGCCAAGAATGCTAGGCTGAGAAAGCTGTGGTTGGATGGTTTTTTGTTCTCACAACTTTGACTTGTCTGTTTCATGTTGACTGTGACGGTAGCTTTAGGAATTAACTTTTGTTGTAGTACTAGTATTGACCTACCATTGTATTATATATGTAGTCTTTTGTATTATTGGGACGATACAATTGCCCAAATTATGTATTTGTACTATTCAGATATCACGAGTAGGTATCATTTTTGTACACCATGGAGGTGTAATGCCAATGGTGAACGATTGAAGTAGCTGTTTTTATATAAATATTATGGGTATATTTAAATGATTATTTTTTATGTTGAAGTGGATGATTATTTTTGTACTGTTACAGATATGTCTAGGCGATGCAGTGAGGTGGATGATTATTTTTGTAATGTTACAGGTTTGTCTAGGTAATGCAAGTGCTTGAATTTGTAAGGTATTTCATATTTTCTGTAAAATGATCCATAAACCAAACATGGGAATTGATTTTCCATAAAAAAACGAATTCCATTTTTCGTAAAATGTTTGTCCGAACCAAACATGAGAATTGATTTTCCGTAAAATGTTTGAACGAACCAAACACCAGAATTGATTTTCTATAAAACAAATTCCGAGGCAGCCAAATAGCCTGAATACGTTTTCCTTTCTCAAAAATAGCATTTCTAGAAAATATTTATTTTCTGGAAAATATTTTACATGAACCAAACACAGCCTAATACGGGTGGATAATGGCATTCATAGGCCGATGTATTATGTGAGCAAGTCCTTACATGAGGCCGAGGTTCATTACTTACCGTTAGAGAGAGCCATTCTGGCCGTAGTGCATGCTACGCGTAAGCTACCCCACTATTTTCAATCATATATAGTTGTTATCCTAACCCAACTCCCACTTAGATTTCTACTTCGGCATGCTGATTACATAGGGAGAATTGCAAAGTGAGGCATGATTCTAGGGGCTTTTGATATCAAGTACATGCCTTGCACCTCTGTAAAGGGCCAGGTCCTTGCCAACCTGGTCGTTGAGTTTACTGAAACCCCAGTAGAAGAGAGGGTAAAGGAGCAGAACATGGATGGAAAATTAGTTGGGGTAATTTTCGTACAAAAACCTTTATCTTGGAAGGTCTACGTTGATGGTGTAGCGAATCACAGGGGATCTAGTGTGGGGCTAGTCATAATATCTCCAACGAGGATCATGATTGAAAAATCCTTAAGATTGGGCTTCTCGGCCATAAACAATGAAGCTGAATACGAAGCTCTGCTGGAAGGGATGATAATGGTGCAAAAAATGGGTGGAAAGTCGAAGGAGAGTTGGAAGCCAAAGATCCCAGAATGTAAGAATACTTGAACCAGGTTAGACATTTACAATCTGGGTTTGAGACTTTTAATTTATAGCAAGTCCCTAGAAGTAAAAATACACATGCGGACTCTCTTGCCACATTGGCTACCTCTTCGGCACAAAATTTACCTCGGGTAATTCTTGTAAAGGACTTATGTAAACCTACCAAGGTAGGAAGAATTGTGGTTTATGTTCATCAAACAAGGGTGGGTCCTAGCTAGATGAACTCTATTATTTTGTTCCTCAAGGAAGATGTTTTGCCTAAGGATAAGTCCGAGGCTAACAAAGTACGAAGAAAGGCTCCTCACTTCTGGCTATCCGAAGACCAAAATTTGTATAAAAGATCCTTTTCTGGCCCGTATCTGCTGTGTGTACACCCTGAAGCGATTGAGCTAATCCTAGAAGAATTGCATGAAGGAATTTGTGGAAGCCACACGAGGGGCAGATCTTTATCACACAGGGCCCTTACACAAGGCTACTAGTGGCCGAAAATGAAGAAAGAAGCACAGGACTATGCAAAGAAGTGTGACCAGTGCCAGAGGTTTGCCCCTAACATTCACCAACTTGGGGGAGTCCTTAATCCTTTGACTAGTTCTTGGCCTTTTGCTCAATAGGGCTTGGATATCGTAGGCCCTTTCCCTAAGGCAGCGGGGAATAAGAGGTATTTGTTGGTCGGCATAGACTACTTCACCAAGTGGGTTGAAACTAAACCACTGGCAAACATCAGGGACGTGGATGCCAAACAATTTATTTGGAAAAATATTGTCACTAGATTTGGAGTCCCTCGTACCCTCATCTCGGATAATGGTTTGCAATTTAATAGCAAGGCCTTCAGGAAGTATTACTGTGACCTGGGCATAACAAATAGATATTCCACTCCGGTATATCCACAGGGGAATGGATAGGCCGAAGTCATTAATAAAGTCATAGTGAGTGGACTTAAAAAGAAGCTGGATGATGCAAAGGGGAAATGGGTGGAAGAGCTGTCACACGTCCTATGGACTTATCAGACTACACCTCGTAAGTTCACAGGAGAGACGCCTTTTTCGATGACTTATGGGGTCGAGGCTGTTATTGCTTTGGAAACTGGATTCCCTACACTAAGAACAAGTTCTTTCACTTCGAGCAGCAATGATAGACTATTGGAGAAAAGCTTAGACTTAATTGAAGAACGGAGAGAAAATGCCATTGTCCAATTGGCTTATTACCAACACAAGCTCAAGCAAGGGTACGATGCCAATGTGAAGCTAAGGTCACTGACAGTGAGAGACTTGGTCTTAAGAAAGGTTTTAGGAGCTGCGAAGAATCCAACGTAGGGAAAATTATGACCTAATTGGGAGGGGCCATATCGTATCACATCAGTGGCCGGAATAAGTGTATATTATCTTGAAGATTTAGAGGAAAATGTTGTACCATGCCCCTAGAATGTACATAACCTTAGAAGATATTATTATTAATGAAAATTTTCTTCACCATGTTTAGATTCGTTATATTACGCGTCGTACGTTATTGTCATATATCTAAGTATCAAACAGAACTTTAGTCATGTTTGGCTCCTCGGACCACATACCTTGGAAAAATTGATAACTTTTAATTATCATCCTATGTATTAAACAAAACCTAAGCTATGTCTGGCTCCTTGGACCACATACTTTGGAGAAATTAATACTCCCTAACATCTATCTAAGTATCAAATAAAACCTTGGTCATGTCTGGCTCCTCAGACCACATACCTTGGAAAAATTGATAACTTTTAATTATCATTCTAAGTATTAAACAGAACCTAAGCTATGTTTGGCTCCTCGGACTACATACTTTGGGGAAATTAATACTCCCTGACATCTATCTAAGTATCAAACAGAACCTTAGTCATGCTTGGATCCTCGGATCGCATACCTTGGGAAAATTGATAACTTGTAATCATTTTTTCTAAGTATCAAACAGAACCTTGGTCATGCCTGACTCCTCGGACCACATACCTTGGAAAAATTGTAACTTTTAATTATCATCCTAAGTATTAAACAGAACTTAAGCTATGCCTGGCTCCTCGGACCATATACTTTGGGGAAATTAATACTCTCTAACATCTATCTAAGTATCAAACAGAATCTTGGTCATGCTTGGCTCCTCGGACCACATACGTTGGGAAAATTTATAACTTTTAATTATCATTCTAAGTATTAAACAGAACCTAAGCTATGTCTAGCTCCTCGGACCACATACTTTGGGGAAATTAATACTTCCTGACATCTATCTAAGTATCAAACAGAACCTAAGCTATGCCTGGCTCCTCGGACCACATACTTTGGGGAAATTAATACTCCTTGACATCTATCTAAGTATCAAATAGAACCTTGGTCATGCCTGGATCCTCGAATCACATATCTTGGAAAAATTGATAACTTATAATTATTTTTTCTAAGTATCAAACAGAACCTTGGTCATGCCTGACTTCTCGGACCATATACCTTGGGAAAATTGATAACTTTTAATTATCATCCTAAGTATTAAACAAAACCTAAGCTATACCTGGCTCTTCGGACCACATACTTTGGGGAAATTAATACTCCCTATCATCATTGTGCTAAGTGTTAAACAGGACCTAAGCTATGCCTGGATCCTCGGACCATATACTTTGGAAAAATTAACATTTTCCCTTAAATTGCTAAGTGTCAGGGCAAAGCCTTGGTTATTACGGACTTTGTGAAATGCACGTTTAAGGTAAATTAGAGTCCTTCATTAACTACTTTGGTGCCGGGTATAATCACTCCAAACAGCAAGGATTTTCACTGCAACAAGAGTCCCAAATAGATGCCCATGAGCATCACTTAAAGCATTTACAGGCATACCTGTGTTTGTGTAAAAATTGACTATCCCTTTGACCCTATGAACTTGTTGATGAGTAAGGCACGAAGTAATTTTAAACCTATATGCGTGTTGCAATACTATGTATGTTCTTAAAATAAAGATTATGCATCGCCGAGATGATTAACTTAGTAAATTTCACCCGCTTTTGCTGCTGATCATATGAAACAGGACAATTACTCCGTTACTCAAGTAGATTAGTGAGAGAAGTGTTACCTCACTATTACTTTTATTAAGTGTTAGCTAAAGTACAAATTATATCAACTTCAGGTTGTAAATCACAGGAAGAAAGAAAATACCCATAACTTTCATTAATGAAATCCTGAAAATAAGGCGGATCAAGTACAAAAAGGCAAGTAGATTACAAACTAAGAAAATTGACTATCCCTTTGACCCTATGAACTTGTTGATGAGTAAGGCACGAAGTAATTTTAAACCTATATGCTCGTTGCAATACTGTGTATGTTCTTAAAATAAAGATTATGCATTGCCGAGATGATTAACTTAGTAAATTTCACCCGCTTTTGCTGCTGATCATATGAAACAGGACAATTACTCTGTTACTCAAGTAGATTAGTGAGAGAAGTGTTACCTCACTATTACTTTTATTAAGTGTTAGCTAAAGTACAAATTATATCAACTTCAGGTTGTAAATCACAGGAAGAAAGAAAATACCCATAACTTTCATTAATGAAATCCTTAAAATATGGCAAATCAAGTATAAAAAGGCAAGTAGATTACAAACTAAGAAAATAAAAATATAAAAAAAGAAAAAAAATAAAAAGAAAAGATGGCAACCTATTGCTTCATTTTTATCACAAGTTTTTCCTTTGAATCCTTAAGAGGTTGGGTACTTGCTACCGTGGAGGACACTTTGGCTTTATCTTTAGGATCCTCTTTTGGGGGTATGGAGAGGGTTTCCAACACAACTCCATGTTTTGAGAGGTTTCTTTTTCCTTAAAGAGATCCTTTAGAGCCATTGGAGGTAGGTCAAAGCCTTGGACTACTCTCTTATTGACATCCCCTGCCTTGGTAGTACCCTCGGCCAGCTCTACCCCCTTTGAAGAAGTGTTGGCTGCAAGAGGAGCTTTAGGTGGGCTGTCTTGAATTTCACCTGCCTCCGAGGACACTGGGTCGGCCTTGGAGTCTGTAGAACTTGGAAGGCGTATGGCTGGGGGGTAGTAGACAATTTCTGCTTTTCTAAGCACGGAAGAAGCCTTAACCCCGGCTTGATTGAGGGCTTCACCCCATGTTAGGGCACAGTAAGTCCTACATATAGTAGGGACCTTGGCCCTAAGGGCATCCTCGGTTTCGACCACCCCAACCTCGTATCCATGCTACTCAACTTTATCCTTGTCCTTCTCTGCCTCATCCTTGGCCTTCTCGGTTAGAGCCTTGGCCTTCTTAACCTCCTCCAATTTCTTTTTCAGCGCGACAATTTGGGTCTTGGAAGAGGCTAGCTGGTCTTCAACATTGCGTAGTAATAGCCTTTGGCTCACAGCTTGCTTCTCAGCATTTTCAAGAGCAGCTGCTACATATTTTCTCTCATTCTCCTCCTCCTGCAGCTTCTTCTTAAGCTCTTGATTGCTCTTCTTAGCCACATTAAAGGCCTCCACGGCGGCGTTACACCTTCCTTTCTCCTCCTTCATTTGCCTATGGCAGTAGTTAGTTATCTCCTTTGCTCGGAAGGAGGCCTAAACAGCCTGCCAAAGAAAGAAACAAGAATTACATAAAGAAAATAAGGAAAATGAATCAGGAAAAAGGGAAAATGACATACCATGGCTAGGTATCTTTTAAGACTGAGGAAAACCTCATGTCTCCTCATGTCTCATAGCTCGGCCATGTCCTCAAGGAGCAACAAAGCCTGCTCCACCGCATCGGCCATGTAGCCGGCTACTCCTCCTTGGAAATTGTGGATGGAGGCATTGGCTAGAAGAGGTTCCCCATTCAGCATGGGGGCAGGAAGCTAGGCTGAAGGCCCGACCTAGGGATCGTTTCTCTTCTCAATTCCCTGCTGCCCCGTTTTGGCTTGCTTGGACGCTCTCTGAACTTCATCCTTGCGATGGGGGAGGTTTTGTCCAGCTCCCTTTACCTCCTTCCTTTTTTGCTCTCTTTTCCTCTTTAGGTCGGCCGTTTGGGAGGGCAGGGCAAGTGGAGGAGTGGGAGGCTTAGTATGGGTTGCCTTCCCAGGTGCATCCCTCCTCGACTGAGACTCTATCAAATCCAGTAAACTGGACTTTGGTTTGCATTGTATCCCTATCTCGTCGATTATTGGTGAGAATGGTAGGCTGAAATCAGGAGTTGAAGTTTCTGGGGACAAGGCTTGGTTGAAAACTTCAAACTTGTCCTCAAAATCAGCTACTTCTACCATTTCTTCTTCTTCTGTGTTGATGGGGCGAGACAAAGTAGCCGCTCCGGTTATTTGTTGTGGTGACAAGGCTCTTACTTTTGGTATACCTTCAAGGATGGGAGTTGTGACTTGGACGCCCTCTAGTTTTGGACCAGGAAGAAGGAAACTTGGCGCAGCTACACTGATCCTTTGTAGGCGCAGGTTGTTTGCCTTAACAACGCACTTAGGCGCTAGGAAGGTCTTCGAGATTGGGGTATAGCCCAATATCAAGTAGGCTACTCTAAACTGACCGACAAAGTGGATGAAGACCTCGGCCCTCAAGATATTTTCTAGGCTCTCCTTATTTATGAGACTAAGGTTGGGCACAACAGCGTGTGGGTCTGTAGGACCATTAAGAGAAACAGGAAGATAACATTAGCAAAATGCAATTCAAAGAAAAAGTTTGTTATAGACAAAATTTAAAGTGAAAGAAAAGGGGAACAACTATGAGATCGTGAATCTAAACCTAGAACCCCACCTGGTTTGCCCTCCCTCATCAAATAAGGGAGGCCATCGTGCCATTCTCCTGATATAATTAGGAAGTCTTTGTTCAAGCCTTTATCGGAGTCGGGGAGGCATTGAATAAGCCTGACTTCAGGGTATCTAAACTTAAGATAATACCCCTGCCTAGTAAGGTGGTGGAGATTGTAGATCCAGTTGACATCGTGATGAGTCAACCCTAAGCCCATTTTTTCGTTAAGGGCATCTACACACCCTAGTATTCTGAACATATTGGAGACACATTGAGTAGGAGCTAACCTATGGGCCCTAAGGTAATCTCGGGTAACAGTACCCATAGGGATTCTCATCACTCATTCTATGAAGGTAATCATTGGGATAACTACTTCTCCCACTTGCCTATCTGTGTGCCATTGTTCCTCTTTGCAGTACCTGGTGCCCGCCCCTGGAGGGATCCTATACTTAGCCCTAAAATTAGCCATTCCCTCTTCAGAATCTACTAAGCTCTTAAATCTACCCATTTCTAGGAAGAGTTGGAAGAACCAAAGGGATTGAGAAGGGAGAGTGGAGCCGAGGAAAAAAAGAAAGGGAGAATGCGAAGAGAAGAAGAATGTATAGAAAAATAAAGAGGAAAAGTTCAAGAAGACTTACAGAAAGAGTAAGGGTGTCCTCGGACAAGCCTTTGGTATTTGTAAGGGCTCAGGTGAGTTGAAAAGGTGTGCAGGTTCAAGGTATGTGCACTAGAATAGACAGAATACTAAAGTGAGAGGAGAAGTCGATTTGAAAGGTATTTATATCAAGCAGGAAGTAAGAAGAAGGAAAATTCTTGCTCGGTACCCAACAAAAACATCAACCGTTGGATTAGCATCGTACTGTAGAACGTGGGGGACATAAAGCCGTAAAAATTTAATGAGGAGCGCATCTTGTAAGCTGAAGCAACAGGAACGTGTCTTGGGCAATTAAAAAGGTGTATTTGCGAGCAGAGGTGGGACGAGATGAGCACAGAGCAAGCATGGTGAAGTCAAAATCCTCCTTTCTTCTCTAGGGGCCCAAAAGAAGAATCTCGAGGGGTTATTGTAGGGATATTGGGCCTAAGAGTCCATCATTTTTTTGTATTTCGGGCCTATGGCCCAACCCAAGGACGAGGGGTTGTTCAAGGAAGATAAATCTTTATTAGAAAAGACTGTGTTAGTAAATAGAGGTTAGCTTTGATCATAATGGCTCAAGAGGGTGGGCCAAGGATAAATGCATCATCGGCTTACCAATGCCGAGATCCGAAGAGGTTGTCTATCGCTCAGGGTGATGTCCCAAAAAGTCTCGTTGGGGTTGATAAGCATTGTAGAGATGTTGGACAGGGAAGTGTCCTAAAATATCTAAGGAGAAAGCTGCTACCTTCGCATTAAATGCACTGCTACTAACTCCCTGGCCGCATTAATTTGGAGATGATACCTGAATAGTTGATTTCAGCCTTACAGCTACTACATGAGGACTTATAAGAGGCGCTAATGGGACAAGTATCAACACCAACCATCTAGCATGCACGTGGAAGGTGGAGATGAAAAGGAAAGATAGTATAAAAGAAGAGGGAGGCAACGAGACTAAGGGATCAAATGAAAGAGAGAAACACTGTAGCATTCAGGATCCCAATCTATAATCGAACTAAAGAAAAATATATAAGAACAAACCTCCTCGGACTTTGCCGAGGACGATTTTTCTTCAACACAAGCCTTTTTCTTTTCATTTTCTTATCATCTGAACACATTCTAATGTTTGTTTGATTAACTAAAGCTCAGTTTTCGAACACATTCTCTACAAATTCATTATTTTGGGTTTTTTGGGCCTAAGTCCACTCACGTGTTGGGCTAGGAATTCAAATCTGGTCCTTACACACACAATTGTAATTATATATATATATATATATATATATATATATATATATATATATATATATATCTTCCTCTCATTTAGAAAAAAATCTATACCATTTGATTTTTTTAATAATATTTTAATATTTTTCTTCTACCACTTTTTTTTTTTTTTTTTTTGGGTATCTCTATAATTGAGTTTTTCCTCAACTTTTTTTAAAAAATTGAGCTTAATTGTCTTACAATTCTTTATTAACAGTCTTTTAATATATAGTTACACACACAATCTTATCTCTTCCTTATGTATATAAATCTCTTCCTCTAAAAAAAAAAAAAAAAAAAACTTCCTCATGTAGGAGAAATAATTTTTTTTTTTGTATATAAATCTCATCACATTTGTAAGTAATTTTTTTTTTTTTTTTTAACTAGGAAATGTAGAAACCCCGAATTATGATGAATGGAAGAAACTGACCTTTAGAAGAAAAAAAAAATTAGAAGAGCCTTTGAGCACGTAAGCTAATTTAATTTAAAAATGTGTATTTTTTATAGAAAAAATATAAGTTCAAGTGAAACTCACATCAATTGTTACGGATAATGATAAAGTGCAACCAACAAAGGAGAAACTTTGATATTAACATGTGCACATTTGTTATTGTAAATGAAGTTTATAATCGAGTTTGTACGATCATGTAATGATAGTTTGTGCACCCACAAATGCATATATCTCATCACACCACTAGGTAAGAAAAGTACATAAGATAAGATAGATAAACTAATCATAGCAAATTTTTGTGAATAGACAAATTAAACCCAACCTCTTGAATGAATAATGTAAATAATTAAATATCCGGATAAAAATATTCATATTTTTCTGTTCACTTCAAACATTTCTTAAAAAACATTTATATTTGAGAATTAAAGCAACTGAGAAACTTCTTATTCAGCCTATATAAAGTATAAACCCCACGTTAATTTGATTTTACTTCTCACATCACACTAAATGATCTACTTGGTTTTTTTAAAACTTTGTGGGCAAGATATAATAGCAAATTTTTGAGTCATTGAATACCACGTAGTGCCCCAAACCAAGTGTCTTCAAGAGTTCAACTAAATCGAGGCTGATAAACAATTGTGCCAACAAGGAAAATAAAATACAAATTTTAAAAACTATTTAAAGAACATCAACCAAACAATAGATTCAAGTGTGAGACCTACTATTTTTTATGGTTTGCAAAAAAAAAAATTATATTTAAATCCTCTTATCAAATAGACCCTAAAATTTCCAATAAATGGTATCTGATTTTTCTTTTTGAAGTTATGAAATGTTATGATTTTGTGTAGTACAAGTGTACAACTTCCTCTTTTTCCTTATTGCTCAGTTGAGGCTCTATTCTCTCAACCCCACACAGGCCTGAGGCGGGGAGACACTCTCCCCATTATTTTCATCATACTGAAATATTTTCTCAGCTATTTCAAAGAGCAAATCTTAATGGGCTGATGTCTCTCATGGAGTGTCTGAGTTTGTATAGAATTATGTCATCCAAATCTTCAATCTTCTTCAATAGCAACCTAAGCAACAATCTTCTTCGGGTTTCCAATAAAAACTATTAAAACTATTGGATATTTAGATAATAATGTGTAATGGACCAAGAGGTCCAATTATATGATAAGTCCATGTACTCCTAAGTCCTAATCCTGGTACATGTAGTCTCCAGATATACCCTATTAGGTTTTATTGTACAATACATATTGATAATATTGCTAACAGTAACAATGTAGTTGTCAAGAGCTTATCCAGTACATGTAGGCCGAACCACATCACCTTAGTGTTCTCTCTCATTCTCTTATCCTACTTCTACTCACTACAATTTTCCCAAACTGTTTTCTTTTTCTCTTTAAATTTTGATTTTGAACAGAAATAAAAAGCATTTCGTTGCTAATATTGTTGAGAAAATCAATTCCAAAACACAAGGATGGAAAACAAAAGTTCTTTCAAATGCTGGCAGGGTTACCTTTGCAAAATCTGTAGTTGTTGCCATTTTTATGTATTCCAGGGTTATTCTATCTTTGCTCTAACATTGATGTTTCTAAAAGAAATTTTATTTGGATCAGATGGGATAGAAAAGAAATGTTATATGGAATTTTGGGATTCTTTATGCAAATTGAAACGTGTTGGGGGTCATGGTCTCAAGATAGCAGTGGATTTTAATCAAGCTCTCAGAAAAATTAGCCTGAACGCTTGCAGAAGAAAATAGCATAGAATGGGTGAAGATGAGGAGATCCAAATACTTACGAGCCATTCCTTCCTCAAAGCCCCTGAAGCCCAACCCTTGCTCTTGGCTATCGAAAGGAATTTAGGTTCCAGGAACCTCATAAAGAAATTTGCTTGTTTTTAAATTGGCACTGGGAGCTCAATTAATATATGGGAGGATAAGCTAGCTCTTGACCATGACAAGCCGAAATTTCCTGAAGACAGTCCTTGCTCTTTGCTACAATAAGGTAGTTTTTTGGCAGACTTCAACATAAAGTTTTCAGCAAATTTAAGCTAAATCAGTTGTCTCCAAACATACACTAAAATCAGGGAGAGAGATACAGATTGGCCAATCAATGCCACCATAAGAAAATCAAGTATTTTGTTTGTCCGATGCATTGAAGCCAATGAGCTCTAGAAAACAACGTACTGTTGTAAGTATCAGGACCACTGAGTAGGACCATAGCTTAAAAACAAGAATAAAAGACTGATCTGTTGAACATAAATGACCACTGGAAGAGAGGCTATCCCCATTCAATGATAACTAGACACAAAACAGCCAAGAATGACACTTCCAAAATGGAGTTGCAGGGTAAGCAAATGATGAAAGTTGGTTCTGATAAGGCCAACTTACATTTGGTAGACATGCATCCTTAGGACAACATTTATATTCAAAGTGAGGGAGGTTTTGATATTGCATCAGAAGGTAGAACTTTAGAACAACCCAGAGAAGAAACATTAATTCCTACAAGTGGATCTTGATCCAAAGCAATTGGTTGCGTTACAGCAGAAAGCCAAAGCAACTCAACATAACAGACGTGCACACACTCTTTTATATGGTGTGGGATGAGAAGGAACTGAGGAGGAAATCTTATTGATAATGAGCATACTAGATAATCTCCTAAAGAAACTAATAAAGAGATGGAAATTGAGATGAGATTATGAGAAGCATTAATGAATATAGGTAGATCTTAATCTAAAGAAATCATAGATTTTTGGGTTTTATTTTTTAAGAATGAAATAATAAATTTTTGTTTGTCCTATTCTCTGGTGCAAAAGGAGGACAAAAGACAAAAATAACAGTAGCAAAAACAGTAATAAAAGCAAATCAAAAAATGAAGAAGAAAGTTTAAGAATTAGATAGATGGGAAAATTGTCTATTCATGCTTTTTTTTTTTTTTTTTTTTAATTTGGCAGTAACATACATGTTGACAGGATTTAAATCCCCTGTTACAGATATGAACTAACAGGTTCTCCATAAACTATGTAAGCATATCAGAATACGAACACATTGACATTAGAAGAACTACAACTTTTAGGGTCTAGAAGCTTCCTAGTCAAAATATAAAAACATTTAAGAATTAAGATACAGGTGTTTAAACAGCCCAAAAACGGGTCCTTACCACTACTAAATACCCATCTTTTTTTGGTTTTTTTGATAAGTGAGTTTTGGCCTTGGGGAAGGGGGAGGAGGAAATTCAAACTAGTGACTTCCACTTTATGAGGCATTGTCCCTAGCCAATTGTGCTACCACTTGGGATTGACTACTAAAAACCATCTATATACATGAATTCATGAACGAAACATGGATTGCAAAGCACTTTTACTTACAAGAATCTAGAAGTTCATTAATAAACAAATGGCTGCAAGTATTTAATAAATACAACCAGTAATAAAGCAAAAGCTCCCAAAAAGATTTAACTTTGAAATCTTACTTTACCATTTCATCTACACCAAGAAGTGCATCATACTATATATAACCCCTTTAGGGTGCATAGGGTACCCTAGACCCTGCATATATACATATATATAGTGCAATAAGCATTCAAAACCCAGCTCATGGTTAAGACGCATAATGAAGTTGCCACCAATTACTCCAAAGAGTTATCTACAAGAGTACAAATATGCATAAATAAATATAGAAAAACTAAATTTGATAGGGAAAGTGTATTTCAAATTTTTTATTTTATTTTATTGGTAAGTCAGACATTTATCTTGTGAGTCTTGAACCAATGACCATACCCTCCATCCTATTATTGAGTAAGGACTAAATGTCGTTTGAATTAGAGCTAATTGGTAGTATTTCAGAACTTACAATTGTTTCTTTCAAAATATAAGCTTTGAGGTCACAGTTTTGATAGAAACAAAAATTATTTTACCATTTCAATTGTCATAGTTAGGCCACAGATAGATTGATCCATATTCAATAACTCCAGGTATATGTGGTAGCAAAAGCTTATTTATGAAAATTCCATTATCAAAATGTTGGCCTGATTCAAAAACCAGCTATACGTATCTTAAGAAGGTCGAATGGACGTTCTGCATATTAGTTATCGCAAACCCAGGGAACTTCTATAAAACAATCTCACCCAAATAACAACCACAAAATAGTAATGTCACTTTACCACATAAAGAGGTTACATTATAGAGATAAAATATTTGCAACATACCTTCAAAACTAGTTGCTAAGTACCAGTTAAAGTTATATACCTTTCTCAACTGTAATTAGACATGTTGTTGAGAGCCTTGGGAACATTGATAGTGTCTCAAAAACATCTTCCTTCGAAAGTTTAGTGGGAATTTTGATTGTCATTGTGTTCAAGGCTCTTGCCTCCTTTAAAATATACATTACGAATTTGACTTCATGTTCCAATTCTTCAAATCCATCAAAATTAAAAGTTGTAAGGCATGATGACAGACAACCAGGAGCATCCGGTAGCTCCATCCAGCATAATCGATTTTCATTATCATAATCCTAATGACAACATACACAGGACAGTAGATCATAAGTGTAAATCTAGGGAACATTAATTAACAATATCTTCTGATTATCTTAAACTAACCTTATTAACAACAAGAACTTCCAAATTAGGAGCCACTAGGAGCAAGGCTAGTAACACGTGCCAGTTAGATGGAGTAACTTTAAAGTTCAATCGGACCAAATTTTGGAACATGGAAGGATAAATAGAACCAAAGGCTATGCACTGCACCACAAGATCAAAAATGAAAAATTTTAAGCATTAATCCAAAACAAGAAAAACATGATAAAATATAAAAAGGGGTCGTACCTCTCTGTCACCAGAAAACAATGAAAGGAACTTAGCATTGTTTAGTGCTCTAAGAAGCTTGAATATCCTGTCTCCATAATATATCTCATATACACGAGTCCAATCCTCAAGAGCATAAATATCGACCCGTGCTTCAATCAAATGGGCTAGTTTTTCATGGAAAACGATGTTGCGCAAATGGCCAGAAAATCGAAAGTACTCGAGAGCAGGGGTGTGTATCTCGAGATTGTAATCAGGAGGTTCGGGTTTATATGATTTAAATTCAATATGTAAACGTTTCAGGGTATGTACATTTATTTTAAAACTGATCACATTGTCCGTACATTCTCTTACCACTGACAAATCTTCGAGGACTGGGCAGCCAGAGATAAGGGTCGAGATATTGTTGGTCGGTCCATATCTAATTTTGGACAGACGCAGAATCTTGAGGCTTGCGAATTGAAAGGATGGAGGAGGATTGAGCACAATTCCGCCGCTTAATTCGAGAACCACAACTGTTTTGCAAGTGAATAAGCTACTGGGCAACCAGAAAAATTTCCCCACGTAAACATGACTATCGTCTTGGCGGCCATCAAGGTAAATCTCGAGATGGAGTTGTTGGACATTACGGGCTAGAGCGGCGTGGATCCAAGTGTCGAGATGGAAAGAGTTACAAGGAGAATACCATGTGAGGCGAAAACTTCGGAGCGACGGCGCTATGTGTAGAGCCAATACTCTGTACACAATATATGTAAAGCTTATGGGTTTTTTGCAGCAGTTATCTTTGAGGTCGAGTGTAGGGACGAGAATCCAGAGGGGCTTCCACCTGTTCGACAAAATGGCTGTGGCGACGGCTTCTTTGGTTGGAAGGAAAGAAAGGATGTGGTAGAGAAGAGAGTCCGGTAGGTTGCTGATCCTGTCAGTGTCGATCACTGCGTCTCTGTTGAGAGTGAGTTCCGTATATTTTGACATCGATTGAGCAGATGATTCGCCCATCGACACTTCGCAAGAAATTAAAAATGAAAGGGAGAAGAGAAGGGCTGGGTTTAGTGAAGAAGAAAGAAAAAAGAGATAAAAAAAAATGGCTAGAGGAAGAAAAAAAAATGAAAAGGAGGAGCTGGGTTTGGTTTCCGTGAAGAAGAAAGAAGAAAGGTTGAGAAGAAATAGAAGAGAGAGAGAGAAAATTATTGTAATGAAGAGGAGAGAGAACCAATAAAAAAAAATATGGTATATTTTTTAAAACTTTGGAGCTAAAAAAAGCGTCAGAGCACTCATGTGAGCATTCACGTTAGTGAATACAAAGTTTTGCAAGATAATAATAAAATAAAATAAAAAATCATCATTTGACGCATTTTAACTAAAAAATCACCCATATTAGTGGGTATAAAATTATGCATAAATACACCGTGTATATATGTATGATTACTATAGCTCTTGCATTTAATATTTTACTAATTTTTTCTCTCTCCTTCACCTCACTTTCTTTTTCTCTCTAGACCCTCTCACTCTCACTCTCACCTCACTCTTGCCATTGTCGATCACCATAGCTCTTGATAGAAGAAGAAAATGCAACCAACAACCCAACAACATCCAACCATCACCACCCAATGGAAAACCAAAATCATATCAAACCCAACTCAAATCAACTCAAACCCATCAAAAAACCCATCCCAAACACAATATTGCTACTGCCAATATCACATTGCCAATATCATTGCCAATGTTGCTATTGCCACCAGATTTACTGCCGACAGGCTGGGCTAGGATGGGCTTTGCTTGTGAGAGCAAGCTCAGAGGAAGATGAGAGAGATGATGGATGAGAGAAAACTGAGAGCCACAGATCAGCAAGGTGCAATGTTGAAGGCGTCGATCAAAGCTGGGTTGAATGGGTATTTGGGTTGGTTGATGATGGTGGTTGAGTGGATTGATGATGGAGGCTGGGAGGCTGGGTGGGTTAATGATGGTGGCTGGGTGGGTTGTGTTAGGTCTATGAGGGAGATGATAGTATAAAAAAAATGAATATTTTATTAAATAAATGTGTAGAATAGATAGATTGATGTGGGTGTTTTGTAAAAATAGGTGTGTAAAATAGAAAAAATTAGTTTTTTTTTTTTTTTTTTTTGTACAAAATAGATGGAAAGTAGTGGATGCTCTAAAGGAGGTATAATGGCTATAATGTTATTTTAGCAACTCAAACATCAAAATGCAAGCTACAGCAAAGTTTTTATAAGTTGCTATATCTAAAAAAAAAATACCAACAAAGTCACAATGGGTTGTCAAAGATAAGAGCATCCACATTGGTGGAGCCATAATTTTAGCTATTTGACTCCACCAAAAACTACTTTATCTATTTTACCTTCTCACTTTACAAACCATCCAACTTCAGTGATTTTATTTTAACTTTCAACACAATAAAATAATATATCCACTACAATAAATAACAACTACTACAATAAATAATATGAGCACCTAATAATAAACAACCACCCATAACCACCCCACAACAACTAGCAAGCTAAGAACAACCACCCACAACCATTGTCAAAAACCCAAATTAGCCAAAAACCACCACACAAATCACCACCAAGATGGCCATACCACCACTGACCCATGAAACCCAGCCATCATGAAACCCAGCCAAACCGCCACCATGAAACGTAGACAAACCCACGAAATCTAGCCACACCACCATAGCGGAATTCCTCTGCATTGTTTCTACCTTGATCGGTCTCGTAGTGCTCTTGAGTCCGATTAAGGCGGTGCAGGTGGAGTTAGTTGGGAACAAGGTTTGGGCGTGGTGGGGGATTGCATTATGGGCAAGATGACTCTTCGAGAGGGTAACTGGGAGAGAGATGGGTCGGTGATGGGGCTTGGGTTGGCGATGGAGCTTGGGTCAGTGGTGAGATGGAAGACTAGGCTTGTCGGCATTGGATGAGTGGTGAGAGCGATGAGATGAAGGACTAGGCTTGTCAGCGAGAGAGCTTGGGTGAGCTGTGAGGATTGGGCTTGTTGGTGAGAGTGGAGAAAGAGAAAGCTTAGGGGAGATGGTGAAGAGTAACTAGAACCAAGGAATAAAAGAAAGAGAAAAAAAAATTATTTTAATGAGAGAGATAATAAAATATACTATTTCATTTTAGCTTTTGAGCTACAGTGCACAGCCATCTATGGTTGTGTAATGTAGCTGAGTAGGTAAAATTTTTATCTATACCTCCACCAATAGCAATTTAGCTTTTTAGTATCACCAATATTAATCCTCTAACAGCCCATTGTAGCTCAAAACTTATAAAATATATATATATATATATATATATATATATATATATATATATATAAAATTTTATATCTTTCTCTCTCCTCTCCTCTTTAAAAATTTATTTTTTTTCTCTCTTTTTTTCTCTTCTCTCTTTCTTCTCTGAGCAACCCGTTGCTCTCTTTCTCTTTTGTTTTTTCTTCTCCAAGCTTCTCATTTCTTCTTCTCCATATCTTTGCCAACCTCCTCTTCATTTTTTTTTTTAATTTCTTAAGCTATGGCCGAAAATATGTCTCTCTCTTTCTTTTATTTTTTTTTTCCTTCTTTCAGTTTTTGTTCTCTCTTTTTTGGTGGTGATGGGTTTTGTGCTAGTTGTGAGTGGGGTGGTAATGGGTTTTGTGGCCACTTGTGAGTGTAATGGTGATGGATTTTGTTGGCTTTGGTTGTGGTGGGTTTTGTTGCCGGTTGTGGGTGTGGTTGTGATGGGTTTTGTGGGTTTTTTTTTTTTTGGTGGTGGTGATGGTGGTGGCTGGCAGTGGATTGCAGGTTGTGGTGGTGGTTTTTTTTTTCCCTCTCTTTTTATGGTGGTGATGGGTTTTGTGCCGATTGTGGGTGTGGTCGTAATGAGTTTATGGCTGGTTGTAGGTGTTGTTGTGATGGTTTTTTTTTTTTTTTTTCGGTGGTGGTTATGGTGGTGGCTGGCAGTGGGTTGTAGGTTTATGGTTGTGGCTGGTGGGGCGACGATGGAGGCGGTGGAAGTGGCTGTTGCTATTGGTTTTGATTTTTTAGTGGTTGTATATCATTATTTTAATGAGTTTTATATTATTTTAAATGAGTTGCTAAAAATATAGATGTTTTGATGTTAGGTGTTTTGTAAAGTGAGTTGTTAAAATAAATAAAGTTGCTTTTTAAGTTGCTAAAAGTTATAATTTTTAGCTCCCTTGTTGTGAATGCTTATTGATACCAGTTTACCGTAGCTCCATTGCTAAAAAATTTAGCAATAGCACCATCATTGTAGCTCTATTTTTGGTGTGAGAGCTGTTAAATTTAGCAATATGGTTTTTTAGTACCACCAATACTACTGATTTGAGAATGAGAAAGTTACAAAAAGAATTTAAAAAAAAGGAGTGAATGGAAAAATAGACCTAGCAAATGGGTTGGGTCGAGTTAAAAAATATTCAATCTGTTGGCGTAAGTTATTGATATGGGACTTAACATATGTCCACACAATCCATACTATTTGTAACTGTATATACACTTATATTCTAGAAGTACTAATCAAGTTGCAATTGAGACTTCTTGTAATCATTTGTGAATTCAAGATCCACTTAGGGTCTGTTTGGGATCTGCTTATTTTGCTAAAACTGAAACTTTTTGCTAAAAATCTTGTAGATAAAGGTAAAAATTAGTTGAAATAGTAAAGGGAATCTACGAATACCAAAAAGTGCAGTGGTGCCCAAGATTTTAGTGGTGAGTGGTGAATTGAAATCCCTCCAAAGTAGGGATCTTTCCTTGCAGGGAGGATCTGACATTTAAGGTTTCCAAGATTTTAGGGTGTCTTTCCATATGAGAGAGATATGGGTTAGTTAAAAGCCATATATCCTCCAAAGAAGGCCCTAGTTTCCAAGGAATGGTATCTGATTTTCCTTTATGAAGTAATGAGAATGTTATGATTTTCCTTATTTCTCATTGGAGGTTCTTTTAACCCCACAGTGGCCTAAGACAGTGAGATCTCTTGTGCGTATGGCACCAGCTTAAAAGGCCAGCTTATTTTACTATTCAGCTTATTTTTGCTACTATTCATGAGTTCCATTGTACTTTTTCATGGGCCTCACTATACTATTTCAGCTAACTTTTACCTTTATCTACCGTACTTTCAGCGAAAAGTTTTCAGTTTTAACAAAATAAGCGGATTCCAAACAGATCCCTCCTCTCCCCATTCAATTTGATCTAGGTACTGAATTAATTTTTCATTTATTTCAATGAGCATATCCTAATGGGCTTATTCATGGGGTCACAGAATCAGAGAAGCAAGGGTTTGTAAACAACCCCACCAATCACCCACCTGATGTTTGCGGATGATCTATTGGATTTGACTAAAGTAAGCCAAACAAAGCTGGCTGCTGTCTGTCATGGAGTATGAATTTGTATAGAAGTGTGCCGGGTCAAAAAATAAATTCAGCCAAATCTTCAATCTTCTTCAGCAGCAACCTAAGCAACAATCTCCAAAAGGAATCGTGTACTAACTAATGCTACTTATCTGAGGCTTCCTCTGGTTTTCAATAGAAACACAAAGCATCTCCTGGCTAATATTGTTTAGAAAATCAAATCCTGAACACAAGGATGGAAATCAAAAGTTCTTTCACATGTTGGCAGGGTTTCGCTAGCAAAATCTGTACTTGTTGCCATTTTTAGGTATTCCACGGCACCTTTATCTATCCCCAAGTCTATATGCTCCAACATTGATGCTTCTATAAGAAAATTTTATTTGGGGACCAGATGGGATAAAAAAGAAATGTTATATGAAATCTTGGCATTCTCTATGCAAACCAATGTGTTGGGGTCTTGGTCGAGCAGTGGATTTTAATCAAGCTCTCATAGCAAACTTAGCCTAGATGCCTGCAGAAGGAAAACCAAAGAATGGATGAAGCTGAGGAGATCCAAGTACTCAGCTACCTCATAAAGAATGTGCTTTTAAAAAAAAAAAAAAAAACTGGCACTGGGAGCTCAATTAATATATGGGAGGATCCTTCATCAACCACAAATTTCTCCCCAAAGCCTATAAATTAATGATAGCTTACCTACAATTCATTGGGTTGCTGACCTCTTGACTTAAGATAGAACCCAATGAGACTTGGATAAGCTCTACAATCTCTTTGACACTCCTACGGTTTATACCACTCTCAAAATACATATCTCTCCCTCAAATCCTCATGATAAGCTGATTTGAACACCTGCTAGCAATGGTAAATTTTCTGTTGAATCAACATACTTAGCTGATTAGATGGCTAGGTTCCTGGACACAGGCCCTCTTGTTCAAAGGGGGTGGAACCACTTATGGAAACTCAAAATAAACAAAAGGCTAAAGCTAATGCTATGAAAACTAGTATGGAATATCTTACCTACCAAATATGTTCTTAATGAAAAATGGGTTCAATCTGACTTATCTTGGCCACTTTGCTCTTACCATACCGAAACAACAGAACACTTGTTCTTCTCATGCCCCTTCGCAGTGATAATATGAGCTCTCTCTTTTTGGCCTTTCAACTTTGCTACAGCTGACACCATTTCTATCCCTGAATAAATTAAGAAAATTATATACCTAGCAAAGTCTCTCAATACAAAAAAAAAAGAGGAACTGAAGAATGTCATTCTCTTCTTTGCTGCAATCCTATTTGACAGAGTTTGATGATTTAGAAATCAAGTGGTGTTCGCAAACCTATTCCAGATCCTAGACAAACAGCTATAGTTATAAATAGCAGTTATATGGAGCAGTCAAAAGTATGGCAATTAGTCAAAGCCTCTTTGAAAGAAAAAGTTTTCCGGTGCCCCCTCCACTAGGCTGTCATAAACTAAATTACAGGCATATTAAGCGGCAGCAAAAGTTTATTAACGAACCATACCAAAAGTTTTACCCTGATTAAAAAACCAGCTAGAGTTAGACGTACTGCATATTAGTTGTCACAAACTCAGGGAACGATTTATATCAAACAATCTCACTCAAATAACAACCTGAAAATAGTAATGTCACTATATAAACCTAAAATATCTGTAATATGCCATCAAAGGCAGTTGCTAAGTATCAGTTAGTTATATATCTCACTCAACAATAAGTAGACATGTTGTTGAGTGTCTTGGGAACATTGATAATTTCTCGAGAACACTTTCCTTTGACTGTCTATCAGTAACATTGATTGTGATTTTCTTCAAGACTTTTGCCTCCTTCAGAATATATTTTACAAATTCCAATTCATGTTCCAATCCTTCAAATCCTTCAAAACAAAAAGTTGTAAGGTGTGATGACAGGTAACCAGGATCATGTGGTGGCTCTGTCCAGCATAACTTTTCTTCACTGTTATGATAATGCTGACAACAAAATACACAGTAAACCATCAGTGTAAGTTTAGGGAATATTAATTAACAACATATAAACTTAACTAACCTTATGAAGAACAAGAACTTCTAAGTGAGGAGCCACTAGAAGCAAGGCTTGCAGCACGTGCCAGTTACATTTATTAACTTGAAAGTCCAATCGGACCAAATTTTGAAACCTGGATGGATAAATAGAACCAAAGCCGATGCACTACACAGCAAGATTATAAACACAATATTGGAATTTCAGATTGTAGTAGAATTCGTGAAAATTAAAGAGAAAAGTAGAACAATTCAACACAGAAATTTTATGTGATTTGGAAGTGTACCTACATCCACCAGCAATAATCTTTAGATCAACAAATAAAGGCTTTGCATTGAATTTATTCTACCTTCAAAGACCCCCCCACCCCAAAAGTTCTACTTTTGAAAGAGAATATATATATAAAAGCTAAAAGCTAAAAAAATATAAAGGGACCTAACCTCTTTGTCACCAGGATATATTGAAAATAATTTAGTGTTGTTTAGCGCTCTAAGAAGTTTGAATATCCTATCTCCACAATATATCTCATTGTCACGAACCCAACGCATATGAGGCCCTTCAACTGCACGAATATCTGCATGTGCTTCAACTAAATTGGCTAGCTTCTCAAGGAAAACGACGTTGTGCAAATCACCACAAAATTCAAAGTACTCGAGAGCTGGGGTGTATATCTCAAGTTTGTAATCAGGCTGATGATTGGGGTATTTATATGAATTGAAATGGATGGATAACCGTTTCAGCTTAGGTATGCTTATGTTAAAATTAGTCATACCATCAATACCATCTCTTAACACTGCCAAATCATTGAGGACTGGGCAGCCAGTGAATAGCCTCGACATAGAGTCCTTATATCTATAAAAAATTTTGCAAAGACGCAGGCTCTTGAGACTCGGGAATCGAAAGTAAGGAGGAGGATCGAGCAGGATTCCACCGGTTAATTCCATAACCACAACTGTTTTGCAAGAATAAACGCTTCGGGGCAACTTGAAACGTCTCCCGTTATAATTATTATGCTCATTAAGGTAAATCTCGAGATTGAGTTGTTCGACATTGCGCACTAGGGCGGCGTGGATCCATGTGTCGAGATGGAATGAGTCACAAGAAGAATACCATGCGATGGTAAAATTTCGGAGCAACGGTGCTATGCGCAGAGCCAAAACTCTGTACACAATATATGAAAAGCTTAATATGTTTTTGCAGGGGCTATCTTTGAAGTCGAGTGTTGGGACGAGAGTCCAGAGCGGCTTCCACCTGTTTGACAAAATGGTTGTGGCTACGGCTTCTTTGGTTGGAAGGAAAGAAAGGATGTGGCAGAGAAGAGAGTCCGGTAGAAAGCTGATCCTGTCACTACTGTCAACCACTGTGTCTTTGTCCAGAGTGCGCTCCAGTCTCCTGCGTTTTGACTCCGATTGAGTATCTGAATCTGAGTTGGCCATCGAACGCTTTGCAACAAGCTTAGGGTTTGCTGGACTAGTCTTTCCCGATAATAAGAATGAATTTATATATGTAGCGTATTAAATGTTCCCTCCTTTATGAATCTGATTAATAAAACTATTTTTTTTTATTATGTTTCAATTTGGTCTTTAAGTTTCTCAGAAAATTTTTTTTTTTTAAAATGGTCTTTAAGCTTTTGAACAAATTTTCTTTTGGACGGTCATATCAGTGACAAAAACTCCATACATGACTAATAACATTTACATTAGTTTATCTAATTTTTTTTTTTATATTTTAATATAAAATCCTTTTATTTATTTATTTTACAAATCCATTTTTACAAAACACCTTATTTAAATACTTATATTTATTCTTTTTTTAATATTACTTTTGTCCTCCTTTTCCCCCACGATTCATCAGGACTCACTTCTCCTTCTCCTCAATCTCTCTTTCTTCTCTCAAATCTCTCTTTCTCCTCTTAGATCTCTATTATCTTAGCTCTCTTTCTCCTCTCAGATCTCTCTTTTTCCTCCTTTCAGATCTCTCTTTTTCCTCTCTTTCTCCTCTCAAATCTTTCTTTCTCCATTGGTTTTGGTTTTGATTTTTATTTTTATTTTGGGTTCAGGTTATGGGTTTTCCGTTAATGGTTTAATTTTTCATCAATTTTGGATTTGTATTTTGGGTTGAATTTCCGTTATTTGTAATAGGTTTTGGTGGTAGTGGTGGTGGTGGTGGTGGTGGGTGGATGGGATTTGTGTTTGGATATAGGTGGTGCAGCTAAGTTGCAGAGGATCTGTGGGAAAGAACAATAAGGCGAGAGAGAGTAATGAGAGCACAAGAGTGAGAGAGGGTCTAATGAGTAATGAGAGCAGTAGATGTGAGAGAGAGAAAAATATTGAAATATTGAGATAGAAAGCTACAGTAACAGTGTATATTTACAAGGTTACTGTAATAATTGTGCAAATTTGCAAAATTATAAATTGACTGATGTGGAATAATATTTTGGGATTGAATTTGCAAAATGGGGCACTTTTTCATTTTACATTCATTGATATGAATGCTCTAACAGTTTGTTGAGATAGATCAAAGTACAGTTAAAGACAATGTTAGTAATAAAATAATAAAATAATTTTTTTAAAGGTAAAAATAATAAAAGAATTAATTGTTATTAAATAAACCAAATTAGGTTTTGAATCAATAAAAAGAAATCCCAGTAAAAAGTAAAACAAAACAAAAAAAAATCCTTTATTCCTCAATATTAAAGAAAGAAAAAAAATCAATCTACTTATTATTAATTAAAAATATTTTTAAACAATTAAATACTATATAAACAATAGAAATAATATTGATTAATTAATTAATTAACCCATTGGCTATAAATTGAATTATTTTTGAATTCAAGGATGACTTTATATCAAAAATACCATTAAAAAGAATGACTTTACATATTTTTAAAATAAAATAGATAGCAATTTTTATACAAAAACTAGTAAGTTGCTCGTGCAATGCATAGATAAATTTTTTTTTTTTTGTAAGGTAGTTTTGAATAATATTGTATATATATTATAAATAAAAAGTAAACCAAATTAGAGTAAAAAAACATATACATTTTGAGATATTAAAAATTAGTTTAGTAGTTTCACTACATATTTGTAGCCTTCTCAAGGTAAGATTATTATTATTATTATTTTTAAAATCATAAAACCTAAGATAAATGCAAAAGAGTAACAAGACCATGAAAATCAACTAATTTGTGTTGTGGTCACATATTTCATACCGTGAAATGAAAGTATGTCCAAATCTCTCACCATCTTCTACTCATCAATAGTGTGATATTAAAACATGATGTGAGCAAGTGTGTATGTATGTATCTTATAGAAGATTTAAAATTAAACCATGGTAGAATATGGTTAAATTGCACACCAAATATTCTCGATCTCTACTTATATACCTAAAACAAAAACTATCCAACCAAATTACCCAAACCTAAATCATATATAAGTCCCTAATTTTAAAAAGGAAAAAAAAAAAAAAAATTACCCGTAGGGATTTTAGCGTCTTGATGGTAGTGGGAGGCCTATATAACAAATGTGGTAACCCTTTAGATTCCTCTTTCTCTTTCAAATGTTTTGTCAATCTCAAGTTTTTTGTTTTTGTAATATATAATGAAACAGTGCATTTTATTTAACAATGCACAACATTTTTGTGTCTCTTTATCTCTTTTCAGGGTCTTATCTGGTTAGTTATTACTATTAGTCCTTAATTTTATTTTTATTTTTTGCTTTTTTTAAAATACTAAAACGGTGGGTATGCTAAAAGACATGAAGAATAAAGAAAAGTGTGGTGCAAGTTTAGTCAATTAATGAGACATTAATGAAATAACAGTAAAATAAGTTAATGTGAACTTTTTGGTAACTAATAAAAAAAAACTTATGGAAAGAGGTAAAAAAAATGCTAAATTCTAAATGCAAAATTAGTATCACTTGGCAGGACCTCATGCTCTCTCGCATGAGGTCTCTATTTTTATATATACTAGTTGCGGATCCGCGTGTTGCGTGTGATAATATTTTTAAGATGATCTCATTAAATTTATTTTTTGTATTTTGGACTAATTTAATAAATAATAATGTATTTTATAATCATATTTTTATTTATTATAGGAACAATCACAAATGTAATATATATATATATATATATAAAATTTTTGTCGTATCAAAATGAAAACAATATAATTTTTCTCAAGAATTTATAAGATAGCAAAAATATTAATTTTTTAATAAAAATTATTTATAACATTTTGTGTATCATTAAAAAGTATATAAAATTTGAAAATTATTTTTTTAGTTTTAAAAAAACTTTTTCAAATCCAATTGTATCTACCACACAATCAAAAACACCAAAAAACATATAAAACAAATCAACAAAAACTACAATTCAAAAAAAGAAAGGGAAAAATAAAAATCACATCAAAGTCAAACTTCTTCTTCTGAATATGTAAAATATTTCAAACGTGATGTGATCAAGCCAAATATCCAATGCATAATCAAATTCAAACTTTTTAATAAGATTTTGAAGTGACGCAACAAAATTATGTCATTATTCCCAAGAAAGAAAGTGTTAGTTATAACTTTATATGTAATGATTGTAACCAAGAGTACAAAGGGGAAAATTAGGGAAATTTTTTTGTAATAATAAGAAGTATTGTGTTAATATTATCTGATGATGCCAAAATCGTCAGTTGGGTCACTCGTCCAATCCGGAGCTCTTGACGATCTTGTAGGACCTACAAAATAAAGGAGGGACTGATTGAAGAGACCATCGGATTGTGCCCGGTGGGGGAGCCTCCGATACTTAAGTTAGTACCCACCCATATTTGTTTTATATAAATAGTGTTTTATAGTAGTTTTTGAAGTACCTTAGCAAATGGATAAATTGTCCCTTTTATAGGTGACTTAGGTAACTGTTAGACATAAATGAGGGTGATTATTACCCTAATTGTAACGTTCTTTGTCTTGATGAGAGGGTTTAAGACCTTTGATGATCGTTATTGAATGTTTTGGGTAGCTACTCATCTATCTTTGATGGCCTACTAATGACGCAATGGTCGTCCATTAACATGGACGACTTTAATAATTTTTATGGACTCATCAATTGCCCCCCATTCCCAAGTCTGATTTTGCTTTGTGCTAGTCAGGCTTTGGGAATATTCTCGACTTGTTTAGATTCATACTTCTTTTTCTTCAACTACTTTCTTTTTCAAGAACGGTAGTATTTTTGCGACAACTTCTTAGTATCTGCCTTTTGAAGGTCTTTTTGGACAACTATAGCTTGATCTTGAAAGTGAGCTAATTTCTTTGGATGATCATTTTTTATCACTGCTGAAAAGTAAGGTAATTTCTTTGGACGACCATTTTTAATCACTGCTGAAGAGCGAGGTGATTTCTTTGGACGACCATTTTTTATCACTGTTGAAGAGCGAGATGATTTCTTTAGACGACCATTTTTTAACACTGCTAAGGAGTGAGGTGATTTTTTTGGACGACCATTTTTTATCACTTCGATGCTTCTTCTTTCATTCATTTCCTAGTTGTCACGTTTGATATTCTTGATTTGCGTGTGACTTGCGTTTGTGTGAGAATCCTTGTCTGCTTACACTCATCTAAGGGTATTTAGTCACTTAGCCACTTTTAGGTGACTTACATCCAGTTACGGAGTTTCGTCAATTAGACTTTGTCAGCGATTTACATCGGTCTAGCGGAATCTTGTCCCTTTTTTTTTTTTTTTTTGTGACTTACATCCATTTAAGGAATCTTGTCACTTAGGCTTCGTTAGTGATTTACATCCATCTTGACGGAATCTTATCATTTAACCATTTTTTGGTAACTTACATCCATTTAAGGAATCTTGTCACTTAGGCTTCGTCAGTGATTTAAATTTGTCTTGGCATAATCTTATCACTTAGCCATTTTTTGGTGACTTACATCCACTTAAGGAATCTAGTCACTTAGATTTCGTCAGTGATTTACATCCGTCTTGGCGGAATCTTATCACTTAACCATTTTTTGGTGACTTACATCCATTTAAGGAATCTTGTCACTTAGTCTTCGTTAGTGATTTACATCCGTCTTGGCGGAATCTTATCACTTAGCCATTTTTTGGTGACTTACATCCACTTAAGGAATCTAGTCACTTAGACTTCGTCAGTGATTTACATCCGTCTTGGCGGAATCTTATCACTTAGCCATTTTTTTGGTGACTTACATCCATTTAAGGAATCTTGTCACTTAGGCTTCGTCAGTGATTTACATTCGTCTTGGCAGAATCTTATCACTTAGCCATTTTTTGGTGACTTACATCCATTTAAGGAATCTTGTCACTTAGGTTTCGTCAGTGATTTACATCCGTCTTGGTGGAATCTTATCATTTAGCCATTTTTTGGTGACTTACATCCATTTAAGGAATCTTGTCACTTGTCGCTAGAAAGTTTCTTGACACTTTGTCGTTTTGGACCTTCTTGAGGCCATGTTGATATCTGCATTCTTGGTGGAATCTTATCACTTAGCCATTTTTTGGTGACTTACATCCACTTAAGGAATCTAGTCACTTAGACTTCGTCAGTGATTTACATCCGTCTTGGCGGAATCTTATCACTTAGCCATTTTTTTGGTGACTTACATCCATTTAAGGAATCTTGTCACTTAGGCTTCGTCAGTGATTTACATCCGTTTTGGCAGAATCTTATCACTTAGCCATTTTTTGGTGACTTAAATTCATTTAAGGAATCTTGTCACTTAGGTTTCGTCAGTGATTTACATCCATCTTGGTGAAATCTTATCATTTAGCCATTTTTTGGTGACTTACATCCATTTAAGGAATCTTGTCACTTGTCGCTAGAAAGATTCCTTGATGCTATGTCGTTTTGGACCTTCTCGAGGCCATGTTGATATCTGCATTAAGTTGCACATGCACTTGCCAAGACTTGGTTAAACAAGAATTTTAGAACAATTCATATATAAATAATAAGTTAACCAATAGCCTAGGTGGGTCTTTTTCTTATTTTCTTGTAATCCTAGAGTTTTACCTCTTTTGTGATGTGTCTAGTAGTACATACATTTTTGCATGAAACCTTACTAGGTGTAAATTTTTATAGATGAATATAAAAGAGACAGAGGTAAATGTGTTACCTTAAATGACGACATTATTTTGTCATATACCTCAATCTTTTTATTGATGGGATCCTCTTGACAAACTCTTCACTTTTTAAGATGACGAGCACTTCTCTTTTCAAGTTTTTTTTTTTTTTTTTTTTTTTTTTGCGTGCTTTGATGACTATGGTCATTGCTATTTGTAATAGCAATTTCCTCTTCCTTCTTCTTTAATTGTACGCTCAAGTCACTTCACTAATGCTAGTTGCATTTTGTTAGGAATGACAATGTACAAATATGCAATTGCTTGCTATACAATTATGGATGTCAGTTGACGAAGTGCATTCCATATGAATCATAGAAAAGTATTCTGTGATATATAAAAATTGAAGCTACTTGACTATATGCTTGTTTTAAACTGAGCTTTGTTAGGTGCTTGCACCGTATATAATTTTGAAACTCATGACCATATTGTGAACACGATCATCTAACATTTTAAGTCTAGAGGACTTAATAGAATTTCTTAGATTCATGATGATGGAACATATGCTACTAATAATATAGTCATATTAGCTGTGATAATTGTAACAATTTTATAGCAATATTTTCAACATAATTTATATGTACATATTTGTAGATAATCATGCAAGCTTGATATGCACTTAATTCTAATAAGATAATATTTGGCATGGCTAATTAAAAAGGAAGAAATAAATGAGTTACCTCGACAAGAGACCTTAAATTACAATACTATTGTGTACATACCTTGATCTTTTCATTGTTGTAGCCTTCTTGACAAGTTTTAAGATCTCTTTTGTTAAGCTTAACATGCTACTTTCATGTTTAAGGCTTGGACATTTTTTGCTTCATTCTTTTAAAGGTGCAAGGACTAGGACATGTTGACCGTTCGCGGTTATATTTCCTTCCTTTAGGGACGAAGGCTATCCCAGGGGCTTCTTCCTTCATTGTTTGATGACGACCATTGAAATGACTGTTGCTTTTTGTCTCTTTGTTGAGACAGTGGCCTAGTTGGCCAATTTCTTTTCTTATCCTTCCTGGGCTATTCACTTGACTGTTATGATCGACTGTCTAAAGTCCTGTCATTCTGCAATTTATACATGTACTTGCAAAGTGTTTCACTAAATACTTGTCATATGAGTAAAGAGACCACTGATAAGATTTTATAGGGTCAAGATTGGCATGTGCATAAGATAAGATTCTTCCGAACACGTGCCTAATTGGTTATGCAAATACTACAATTTAAAAAGAGTACTTATGCTTGATACATGATCTATCATCATACTTTCACATTCGATAAATATTCAAGCTAAAGTTTTAACACCATGTCTCTTACATATCATTGTGTGAGTCATATAGCATACTGATATAGCATTTTTTTTTTTTTTTTTAAAGAAAGAAATATTCATGATGCTATGGAAAGACTCTAGGCTTTTACATGATTTTTGGCCTTGGTACAAAATTACCTTATAGCAGTGTCAACAATTATATATAGATAGAGATAAGATGGTATGATGCTATCATGTCACATACCTTTGATCTCCTTTTTAGCAAGCTCTTCTTGATGAGTTCTCATTTTTAATCCTGTGGACTTGAGAGTATATGTACAGTTGAGATAGTTTAGATACTCTAGTCTAGTTGTTGTACTACATGTATTCTTGCTGCGTAAAACATTAGGCTTGGAGCAACATTGTCAAGTAAGAAATCACAAATAATATTAAGACAAATGTATAAAATTTGTAGTGGCTTGGCCCAGAGGCATTATGACTTTTCAGATGATGTCATTTAAGCAGTGAAAATATCTCTTAGAAAAAGTGAAATCACAATTTCTTGGTAAGATTCAGATTTGATATTGCCCAAATATCACAATTTTTTGTTTCTAATACACAGTGATGTAAATTTTGTTTTTTACATAAATGTATAATTCTTCTGACCTCTTTATTAGTTGGTCATATTCTTAGACCGTATATCATCAACATAGAAAATCCATGGTGTTGTAGTCAACATTATTATTTTATAATTGCTATCATATCCTCTACTGTGTGGATGTTTTTAAGCTCATAGGTGACTATTGCCATATTAGCTTTTTTGGACATGTATATATAATGCTCTTCCCAAATTTATATCTCATGTATAATAGATCTATTTAAACCTACGTAAATCATACATAAATCATGAAAGTTTTCACAAGGTGCAGTTGTAGCGGAAAACTAGGATATTCATTGTCATTAGCTTCTACCGACCTAATATTGATTAGGTTTGGCCGAGCTAATTGGACTTTCTTTTATGTCCAAACATAGTGTTTTTAAACTTGGTAAGATAGTAAAATCTGACATTAGACTCTTTAGTGTCTAAACTCTAAAATCATGATATAATTTCGGTAAGACAAGAAAAACTTTGGCAAGGCAATAATACTAGATTTCACCTTTCTTATTTTAGCATGACATATTAGGAAAGAAGAGTGGTGATAAAGCATCTCTGTATTTTTCTTTACTAACCAATATGAAGTTTTCAACTTTACCTGATATTTAGTGTGGTATTCTTGAAAATAGCTAACACATTTGACTGACTGCTCTAAGGAGCATTTATAAAATTAACTTTCATTAGGAAAGTAACCGTAGAACATATATTTACTAACTTTCATTGTCCAAAAATTCTTTGGAATTCTTACATTTAATTTTAAAATTCCGTATTTACTAACGCTAGAGGTTGTTAGAGCATTCACAGCAGTGGGGGCAAAATTTTAGCTATTTAGCTACACCAAAAATCACTTTATTTATTATACCTACATACGTGCTACAGCAGTGGATCTATTTTAGCTTCTAACATAATAAAATAATATAAACATTACAATTAAATAATATAACTACTCTAATAAAATAATATATCACACTCCCAACAAAAATCAACAGCACCACCCACAACCCACTCTACCATCAGCCACAGCCACAGCCACAGTCACAACCACCATCACTACCAACCCCACCACCACCACCACCACCACCACCACCCGCACCGGCAGTCCACAGCAAGCAAAAAAAAAAAAAAAAAAAAAAACCCCACCACGAGCAAGCACTCCGATCACCAACACAGCACAGCACAATCAACCACCACCACCAGTCCACAGCAAAAAAAAAAAAAAAAAAAAAAAAAAAAAAAAAAAAAAACTCAATCACAGCAAAGAGAAAAGAGAGATGGGTGCGGCAGCGGTGGCTTGCGGGAGCTGGGTTGGCGAGCTGGGTTGGTCGAGAGAGGTGAGAGTGACTGAGAGAGTGGGTCGGCGAGCTCGGTTGGACGATGGGGCTTGGGGTGGGTCGGCGAGCTTGGTTGGTGGAACAGATTGGCGATGAGGAGTGGCCGGCGAGTGGCTTGCGGGAGCTGGGTCGGCGAGCTGGGTTGGTCGAGAGAGGTGAAAGTGACTGAGAGAGTGGGTCGGCGAGCTTGGTTGGGCGATGGGGCTTGGGGTGGGTCGGCGAGCTTGGTTGGTGGAACAGATCGACGATGAGGAGTGGCCGGCGAGTGGCCGGCGAGCTGAGGAAGTGGCCGGCTCGCTAGAGAGAAAAAAATTGAGGAAGAAGAAGAAAGAGAGAAGCCGGAGAGATAGAGAATGGGAAAAGATAATTTAATGAGAGATGAGAGAGAAATGTAATAAAAAAATATTTTTTTTTTTTTACCTGTGAGCTACAGTACACATCTAAATATAGATGTGTACTGTAGCTGTGGAGCTAAATCTTTTAGATTTAGCTCCACTGCTGCGTGATGTTTTTTGTGATTTTGAGCTAAAAATATAGCATTATACTTATATAGCACCACTGCTGTGAGTGCTCTTACATTCCGTATTTTAAACTTAGAGGATAACAACCATGTAATTTTATTATTGCATACAAATTGTATGCATGAGTCATGACCCCTACTCTTGTTCATAATAAACTATCCTTGTATCTAATAGTAACTGCATCAAAAGTATAATAACAAAATAGGAATCTACCTGACCTAATCCGTAATTACATCACTATTTCTTGAAGCCTGTCTCTAGAATTGAATTGAATGTAAGAATTCCAAAGAATTGTTACATTCAACCCTGAGAGAAAGAATTACGTTCAATTCAATCCTAGAACTTTAATTACGTTCAATTAAAAGAATTTTTACATTCAACCCTGTTTTGGAATTCCGTATTTACTAACTTTTAATGCCTGCCAAATCTTGAAAGGCATTAAGGTTTGACTTCACATATTTAACGTCCAAATTTACAATATATAATTTTGGTAAGATGGTAGATTTTTGGCTTCATTTTTCTTTAATACTCAAAATTAGTATCTTTAAATTTGGTAGAATAACGAAAGTTGAGAGCCTTTACCTTAAATGGTCCTTATACTTAAATACTGTAGTACTGCAAATTCGTAACGTCAAACGACAATCTTAACATAAGCATTATTATAAAATAAGGTGCATGAGAGATAGGCGTTGGGTGTATTAACTGATGGGCCACTAGGTAGATATAATCATCACAGAAACTCATTTACCATGTAAAGAAGATATCATAGTTTGTAACCAAAGTAATATCTCATGTTTTTTTTAATATTTGCTTTCAGTCTATATTGGTCAAAGGCTAGATAATGATTCATTTCAAATGACATAAGAAACAATAACTTGAAATTGGTGAATATGATAAGCATGAAAGGCACATGGTGATATGTGGTGCTAATGGATAACAAAAGGCTTGGCCACGTGGGTCATCCACCATCTTATTATCACTTTAGCCTCATGAGTATGACACATGGGCTTCATGATTGCCCCATCTTCTGATGGATGGCCTAGACTAGTTAACATGAGCGATTGAGTTATTACATAACATACCAGGCACCAAGCGAGTCTGAAGAAAACCACGAAAATTTATCCATTTTGCGTCCTTTCTTGTCTAGCCCCCTCCTTTACCATTTTGACACTCCTAGTGGCGTTAAATGAACACGAGGTATGATTGAAGAAAATTTCAACTTAGATTAGGGGTAGCACGGAGAAGTGGGGCTCAAGGAGCCCATTGTTGTTGTTACAGACGATGAGCGATATTATTTTATTTTTTTTTTTTGGGAGTGTTTGCGGTAGTGAGGCTTGTCTCGATCCAGCCATAGATTTTTGAGGATAGCTGGTGGTCTCGTTGCAATGGCCATGGACATGTCTATGGATCAGTTAATTGAGATCGTTCATTGGAGTGGCTGTCATCACTTTTTTGTCTATTGACATGTGTATATGCATTTTTTGTCAGTAGACAGCGCCAAACTGATGATGCCAAAATCGTCAGTTGGGTCACTCATCCAATTCAGAGCTCTTGACGATCTTGTAAGACCTGCAAAATAAAGGAGGGACTGATTGAAGAGACCACTGGATTGTGCCTGGTGGGGGGGAGCCTCCGATGCTTAAGTTAGTACTCACCCATATTTGTTGTATATAAATAGTGTTTTATAGTAGTTTTTGAAGTACCTTAGCAAATGGATAAATTGTCCCTTTTATAGGTGACTTAGGTAGCTGTTGGACATAAATGAGGGTGATTATTACCCTAATTGTAACGTTCTTTGTCTTGATGAGAGGGTTTAGGGCCTTTGATGATCGTTATTGAATGTTTTGGGTGGTTAGTCATCTATCTTTGATGGCCTACTAATGACGCAATAGTCGTCCATTAAGATGGACGACTTTAATAATTTTTATGGACTCATCACTATCATAATCTAATCTAACACCTAATCCAACATATGAAAAATGAGCAAATAAATAAATAATTCTAAACACAAAATTGAATTTTTTTTTCTTAAAAATCTCAAAGAATACACAAATGAGATAAGGAATATGAGCAATATAAAATATTCATAAATGCTTAAAACAATTATGCAAGCATCTAAAAATATCATATAATAAAGACATAATAATTTGCTGCTAATTTTTTTAAAAAAATATTTACAAATAATGAAAGGAAACTGCACAAATACCATATTTTTCAACTGCATTAACTATTCTTCATCGTATTGTCCAGACTATCTTGTTATTTTTCAAATAAATTAAAACCTGACAACAATACAAAATATATACATATTATAATATGATTTTTCCTTAAATTTGGTCAACAACATTAAAACTATTTTGTGTTATAAATAAAATTATTAAAAATAAAATACTTGCATCAAGTAACACATATAAATTAGTCAATAATAACAGGGGCGGCTTAATGTATTTGGAGGCCTAAGGCAAAAACTAAAATTGAGGTCTTTTATATATTTAAATATGATTTTTTAAAAATTTAAATTCAATTTTCTTATTTTAGATGCAAAATTACTACTAATTAATATGAACCATGTAGATTTTTTTTTGAAAGTCTATAGACAAAAAAATTGACAAAACTTTTCACATCTATTGACGTGGCAGATTGATAATTTGATAGTAGTAAGTAAAAAAGTGATGTTAGTGGTGGACTTAGATAAAAACTAGTAAAAGTTTGTCAACTCAACTTGTGAAAAATGTTGTGATTTTCTTTTTTGTATTGCTCTTTTTTTTTTTTTTTTAGAAGCTATATTCATAATATTTTCATAACAAATCTTAGGTGTTAATTTGTTATTGGTTCTAATTTGAACTCACCATTGAAATTAATTTTTTATCATCAATAATACCGTGTAACAACCTATCTCTTAGGATTTATTTTGAAAGTGTTGTGAAAAATGTTGTGAACGTAACATTTTTTTTCATTTGATAAAAAAATATTATTTTATTCATTGACTACTATTTGGACTTAATTAATACTATTATAATATTTTAAAAAACTTCTATTGATTAAAATTTGGGGGCCTTTTTTTCTACTTGGGGCCTTAGGCGACCGCATCGGTTGCTTTATATATAGAGCCAGCACTGAATAATAAGACAATGGGAGTACAAACCTCAACAAAAATCCAACAAAAAATGAAGAGAGAGAAAGGGCAAGAAATAACATTTTTGTGTGGGAAAAATATGCATAAAATGGAAGAGAGTGGCAAATTTATAGTAAGAATATGAGAATAAGAAAAGTCAAAATAAAAAAGGATAAAGGGACAAAATTATATTTAAAGTTAAAACTGTCTAAGAGAAATATGTATTAAAAATACTTAGTTATAACATCAAAATTAAAATAGGTCAATATGTAAAGTTAAAACCGCCTAAGATGAATTTGTATAGTCAATGTATTTATATATTTAATATGGGTCATGTTAATGAGTGCCCTTAGGGCATTCAGCATTGGTTAACAATCTAATTAAACAAAGTTTTTATAGGATAAGAAAAAAAAAACAATTAATATTTTGACAGCTTTTTTTATTTCTCATAAAAGTAATGTCAAAACTTTCCTAAAATCGATTGTTAACCAATGTCCAAAGGGCATTCGTTAGCATTTCCTATTTAATATTGTCAAAAAAATTAAAGGTAAAAAATAAATATGACAAAAATAATGATGTGGCAATGACGTCAAGGATGAGGTGGCTTAACGAAAGTGTAGCAACAATAAAAATTTTAGCACCATCTCTTTGAATGCTTTAACTTCAATAATGTCACATTAATTTAATCATTATCTCTCACATCTAGAAACACTATTAATTTGGCCATAAGTTTTGTTACTCAACTATACCGCTTCATATTTCCATCATAAATGTTTAGGGTTCATTATGTTAAAGCACATTTCACTTAAAGCCCTACTTCATTCAGTAATACCTTATAGATATTGTTGTTTAAAGTATTTGTTAAGTTTTAACGGTAGAACTTTGACTATATATAGATCTTATTTAAACTAAAAAAATAAGATTTCGCGTTTAGAGAGTTTGGTAGGTAAACTATAAGTGGATCTTGATCCAAAGAAACACAAATTAATGCATCTAAGTGGATCTCGATCCAAATAAATTGGTTGCACTATAGCAGCAAGCCAAGGCAATCCAACATAATACACACAAGCACACAAACTCTGATTTATATAGTGTGGGCTTGAGAAAAAACTAAGGAAGAAATTTTTTATTTTCCTTGAGAAATTATAAATTTTATTGATATTTAGAAGAAACTCAACTGTAGAAAGAGTATACAAGAGAATCTCCTAAAAAAGGAAGAAGAAATGGAAAATGAGAAGAAGCATTAACGCATATAGGTAGATCCTGATCCAACTAAATAATAAAGTTTTGTATGGCCTGGTAGTAGTGCAAAAGGACAAAAGACGAAGAGAACTGTAACAAAAGCATCAATAAAGCAATACAAAAAATTGAAGAAGAACTAGATAGCATCCTATCTATATATTCATGGTTATTGTTTTTGCATGAAAATACATTTTAACAAGATGTGATGACTCTATTTCACACCAAGAGAAAATCAACGCTTTGGGTGTATGCTCTAGGAATTTTTTCCAAGGTGTTTCTCAAGAAGCATAAATTACGTAATCTAATAAAAAGAAAATTTTATATATTGACAACAACAAAAACAACAATAAAAAAAAACACGCAAATACATAAAGTTTTACAACATAAATCTTGTGCAGTTCAGTTGTGGTTATTGTTAGTATTGCTGAACAAGGATGGACGACGATAACTGGGGAGAGTAAGTGAGTTTCTTATTTCCTTTTAGCCTTTAGGTTTGATTTAGTTTTAGTTTAAATTGTTTAATGACTTGTGAATCTGCGAGGCACTAAGGCAGTGAGGATTTTATTTTATTTTATTTTATAATATTTGTTGAATTAAAAATGTAATCGTGTTGGTGTTGGAGTAGTGATAGTCTTAATCTGAGATGAGATTGATCTTGTACTGGGCTTTTCCATTGGCATTTGGTTTGGGCCTTGTTAGTGGTGAAAGAACCAAAAAAGGGATTGGTTACGTCATAAATAATATAATTAATAAAATTTTAAATTATATAAATGAAAATATAATAAGTTTATTACTAATAATATGATAGCAAAATGTAAAAACTTAATATTTAGTGATACTTTTCGTGTAAATTTAATCAAATTTCCTTAGAATGGACAATCACATGTTTAATTATAATCATAAAAATAAAAAGTTTATTATATATATATAATGAATTAATTGATGTTATATAAAAATTAACTTTTTAAGTTTATTCACTTAATTAACTAAAATTACTATTTTTTTCTAATCAAAATTATCGGAAAAAGAAAAAAGAAAAGTAGTTGTACAATGAAAAAAAGCTAAATTTACGTGTAACTTTGTCCAATTAGTTGTATAATATATATTATAATATTTTTGAAGAAAAATAGTCATACAATAACAATGTGTAAGGTAAAGCAAAAACTAAAAGTAAAGTCGTAGTATAGGTTTAAAAGAATATAAAAACATGTGGTTCTTTTTTTCTTTTTTTTTTTAAGATCCTAATATATTATTAAATTGCTCAATTTATGGACCAAAATTTAATTTTATTAGCATAAAAAAAATTGAGGGTGTTCCCAAAATTTTTTTTAAAAGTAGATAAATATAAAATTTTAAATTATTATGTATGAATTTTTTTTTTCCCCAGGTCAGGGTGGTCTTGGGACCACCCTGGCCATAAGGTGGCGCCACCCCTAGGGTGTATAAGCTTAGGCCAATCCAAAATACAAACACATTCAAGCTCCGGGTTTTTAAACAGACCAAAAATGGGTCCTTATAGGACTATTAGCACAATCTATTTTTTGTATTTAAGTGGGTTTTGGCTCCAAGAGGGTAAGGGTACATTCAAACTAGTGATCGACTTCCGCTTTACTATAATATGTGATCCTGCACCAATTGTGATACCACCTGGGATTGATTAAGTACCATCTATACACAGATTCATAAAATAAATACGGATCACCAAAAACCTTTTCCCACAAGAATCTAGAATAAAGCAGAAGCTCCCCCAAAGATAACTTTGAGATTTTATGCAACCATTTCATGTTGGGTTAGCAGAAGCTCTGACACTAGATTGTTGAACAAAAGACTGAACAGTGAGTTTTTATTAAAAACCTTGACTATTTGAATTACAACACTTTACAAGCAATAATGCTTGACTCCCATACACTGACACTAGTGCACTACAAACACGGCACTTACTCACCAAATACACTTAAACACACCTCGATCACTTCTAGACACCTACACACACTAGCTCTTGACTCTATTTCACTCTACACACTTGCTACCTATGGCACACACTTCACCTTCTCATACAACTTCACACATCTCTCACTTGGTGCTTTATGACACTCACTCTACACACTCACACTAGTCTCACACACTCTACTTCACATACCACCACATCTATTTATACTAGGTGTATGTTGGTTAGGAAACCAACTTGAAGCTTCTAGCATCTTCCTTTTTATTGGCATTAAATGAATGCCATTCTCCAACCTTTTAAACTATTCTATAGACATGTGGCTAAAATTCATTAGTGCAAGGAAACTTCTAGAGAAAATATAAGAACTATCTTGAAGAGAATTCCGGAAAGAAAGCAAGAGAGAAATTTCCGGAATTAGGGAGAAATTTCTAGAGAGAGAGATTGTGTGAGAAGTTCTAGAAGTTTCTAGAAATTTCTAGAGACAAGAGAATTAGTGTTGATTTCTAACATTTCACCTACACTAATAAGTGCATCTTACTAAATCTAATCCCTATGGGGTACATATATATGATACTCGTCCCTGCATACATACCTCGTATACAATACTAAAAGCATTCAAAACCAAGCACGTGGTCATGGGAAGAAAGAGAGATTCCATGTAAACAGAAGTAGCCACCAAGGGAGTGATTTTTGGCCTAAAAATGGGTCCTTATTACTCCTTCGAACTATTCAATACCATCTCTTTTTTCATTTCTTTTTTTCATTCTTTCGTATTTTTGATAAAAGTGATCAGTTCTGGCCACAAGGAAAGGAGATGGGGAAGTACGTACAAACCAATTACCTCCACTTAATAATTCATGGTCCCGAACTGAATAGCACTTGTGGGATTGACTACTAAATACCATCTATATACACAAATTCATAAAATAAACATGGATCATCAAGAACTTTTTCCCGCAAGAATCACACTACAACAAAATGTATTTTCAGTGACGAAAAAATTTGTCACTAAAAGTCCAGTTTTTCGTCACTAAGGACCTTTAGTGACGAAATTGGACTTTTAGTGACAAAACTCGTTTCGTCACTGTAGCCCCGTCACTAAAAGTCCTAGTAACGAAAAATTTCATCACTAAAAGTCCAATTTGATTTAAAAAAAAAAAACTTTTAGTGACGAAAACATTTCGTCACTAAATGTTTTCCTCACTAAAAACACTATTCAGTGACGAAAATATTTCGTCACTAAAAACACTTTAGTTTACTAAATCATATTTAGTGACGAATAATTTCGTCACTAAAACTATGTTTGGGTACATATAGTGACGAAAAAATTCGTCACTAAAACTATTTTTAAGAAATTCCAGGCACATATAGTGACGAAAATTTTCATCACTAAAACCATTTCTTACAAAATTTTGCTATATTTAGTGATGAAATTTTCGTCACTAAAACAATTTTTTGTTACTATATTTATGACGAAAAAATTTGTCACTAAAACTTATTTTCTGTTTTTATTTTTTTCATAGCTTTGATATTAACCTGTAACCTGTCATTACATTATTAAAACCTCACATTTAAATAATACATTTATTTCAACAACACATTTATAAAAAAAGATCCATACATTCCACAAGTAAAAAATAAAACAAGTATCCAATTCAAACTTCTTCTATATATACAATAATTGTTTGCAATACATACAATAACTCTACCTAAACCCTATTTTAGAACTAACGGAAGATGTCCTCATATGTCTTTAAGTAATACCAAAAGTAAATCCTCTAAAAGCCACCAATAAGAAATCTGCACAAATATAAAAACAATGCTACATTAAAATCGTAAAGTAAAAACATTAACTATGTTAGAAGAAACATTTCTAACAATGCATTAAGAGTAGCCACACCAATGAATTAAAATCACAACTCCTAATGTATAAGTTGTAGAAAGCAAATATAAATTTTCAAGTGTATTATAATACAATTAGTTTCAAATAATGCATCAAAAAAAGTAGTCACACCATGTAGTGTGGGTCAATTGCTAAAATAAAGTACTAACCAAAAAGTGTTTTAACTTGAAGAAAAATGCATCAAAAAAAGTAGTCACACTCCCAATTTTAAAAAAGTAGTAACAAGACCCAATCATACCTCAAAGATCAATGCCATGTAAACCTGAACATAGCCATGGAATTGCAATGACCCAATCCAAACATGCCCACACTGATTTGTAAGACACATAGTTTAAAATTCAACATTCATAAAATAAAAAATAAAATAAAAACTTGGAAAAAATTGTTTCTGGTTTTTTACATAAACAAAAACAAAGAAATCAATCTCAACCGCTGACTTGGATAAATTTCATATCATTAATTAAGCTTAAAAAGTAGAACACAAATCAACCAAAAGCCTGAAGCAATGAAGTATGAATGAACTTGGTGTCAATGTAATCTAAACATAAAGTATAAACCTCTGATTGGATATATATAAAGTATAAACTACCATCACCTTGTTAATAATAATAATATCTACGTAATTTTATTTTTTATTTTTTTTTTTGTTCTTGTTCTTCTTTTTCATTTGGCAAATGGAATTATTTAAATTATTAATTTAAATCCAACACAACTTTCCTGCTATTTACATAAGGCCGATCTATATAGATATATATTTAAGTGAATAGTCACTACAAGAAAATCGATCTATTGCGGCGGGTGCGAAAACCGCCGCTATATGTAGCCTATTGCGGCGCGTTTTTGGCCTGCCGCTGTACATGAGATCTATTGCGGCGGGCCAATGACCCGCCGCAATAGTTCTAGTATATAGCGGCGAAATACAGCGGCAGGCCAATTTCCCGCCGTAATATGCTTGTTTTAACGGCGTTCAATTGATATATAACGGCGGGTCACGCACCCCGCCGCAATAGACCCCAAATTGCCCCACCGAGTCCTAAAATTTTCCCTCTGTTTTTTTTTTTTTCCCCTCTTCATTTTTAGTGTCTTTTCGTTTTTAGCCTTTTCATTACTCTCCCACACACACTCTTTCTCTCTCTCAGACTCTTCGAAGATCTGTGTCTCATCCCTACCACTACCCACAAACCCACAGCCGCAGCCACCACCACCCACAACCACAGCCGCACCGCCACCACCACCCAACCACCATCACCCACAACCACAATCACCAAATCACAAACAAAAACAAATCGTAAACCCATGGTCACCACTAGCCAACCTAACCCACAGTCACCACCAACCACCATCACCCACCCACCTGCCACCACCGTAAACCCCAACCCAAAATCAACCCACCACTAGCCATCACCACTACAAAACAACCACCATCTCACCAAACCGTGTACCATTCCGTCGACGAAATCGTGTACCGTTCTCGATCTGGTGGGCTGCTCGACGTCCAGCACGATATCGCCGTTCTGTAAATCGTGTAGCCGTAGCTCCGAAGGTCAGTCTTCTCTTTCCTTTTCTTCGGATCTGTGTGTGTTTCTTTCAAAGCTGTTTTGATTTGTTTTGAGTTTCTATTTCTCTGTTTCATTTCTAGGGTTTCAGTCACGGTCTTCTTCTTCACACCCACTCTCACTGTAAGTTTGTTTATTTATTTTTATTTTTTATTTCTCTGTTTATTGTTCATCGGTACTATCCATTTAGAAAGTCTTTTTAAGTTTTGCATTTAGTATGTGGTTGTGCATGTGGTTTTTCTTTTTGCCACGGTCATGGGTTTTTGCACAGGTAATTTCCTCTTAATTCAGAATTTGGGCTTTGATTTTCATGAATGAAAAGTTTCTATGATATTTCGAGCAACTGTTAGATTAATAATTGACAACATAGATTTTTATTTTGAAAAATTGAAACAATTGCATGTTAATAGATTATAATCCCCAAGCTATATTCAAATGTTAAAATGAGATTGTATCAAATTAGTTTTCTGTAAACAAAATTTGCAAGAATAAACCAAACTCAGTTAACAATATTGCTAAGGATCTTGTCAAATTCCTAATTTGTCTCTGTAATCATGATGGTTCTGTTGTAATTTGATACTTTCATGTTTGAAATATTATTGTTAAGTTTGAGTAGGAGCCCCTTTCTGTTGTAATTACATTTCACTACTTGTGACAAATCGTTTCCCTCATTGTAAACCATAATTTTTTTCTTGAAAATTCATAAATTTTTGTAGAAATTATGAATCCATGACCTTTACGAAAATTTCTAGCAGAAAAATACCATGCACAATGAAGGAAACTTAGTTACCAATACAAGAACCAAATGGGTAAGCTAAGACTGTCTTCTTTAAGTTCTGTACCCCTATTTTATCGAGGAAGTTTCTTTAGAATTGACCAAGTGGAAATTTTGGGGAAGACTGCTAGAAATGTTAATTCAATAGCAGTCCCTGGTGGTTGATGCTTAATCACTTTTAAGCTGGCAAGTTGTTTCTCTAAGATAATAGAGATACATCTCTCTAATGCATTTCTTTGAGACCAAGGGATAGATATTTTAATGTAGTTGGATTCCTTGTTTTGACTGCTCTCGGGAAACAAGAATTGAAATACCTATTAATTATTGTGGGTGTATTAGATTGATTATTGGCCTAGATACATTTAGTTAATTATCAACTCATAACAGTTTATACTTTATTTTCAACCCCCTTTCTCAATTTTTCTTGCCTCCTTAGTTTTTCACTCAAGATGTGTATTATGTGAGTTTGCAAATAACCAGTATTTGGGATCCATTCTTAAATACATTTGATAGATGTATGTGGTTGTGCATGTGTGTGGGGTTTGTTGTTAATCTGCTTGAGGAAATTCTATTCTACCCGCTTGGTTGTAGGCTATGTGATTTCCTTCTATTATTTATTTGGTTCTATTTCGATAATTTTCACAAATTCCTTTTTTTTCTTTTTTCTTTTTTCTTTTTTTCTTTAGGAGGCTAGCTTTGACCTGTTCTCAATTCTGGTTTTAGCCTTGTCATTCTCATTTTTCTTTTATCTTCTTATTTTCTTGGATTCTAAAGAAATTCTCTTCTATTTTTTCTTGGTTTTCCAATCTTCTTTTATCTTTTTTTTTTTTTTCAGCTGGATTTTAAAGATAATTTATTTGTTCTAGGATTTTAATGCAAGTGTATTTTTTTATGTTGCATTCGTCCTTTTTTGCCTTCTAACCTTTAATTTTGTATCAAGGCAATCTTCTACACTTAGAGTAGTGTAATTCTAGTAAGACTAGTTGATCATCACCAATAATCATATATCTTGCATATTCTTCTTCTACTGTCTTGGATTTTTTGGACATTCTAAATTTTTGCTCCTTAGCAACTCTTCCTTTTTTAGGTGTTTGCTAACTTTCAATTTATATAAATTTAGTACATTCTTGAATTGATCGTTCTATTAGGTTTTTTTTTCTAGAATATGGAGCTTTGACAGTTGCATATGCTATCTGGTTAAACTGGTTCTTGTGGGGTTTTAGAAGAACTTTTTCCTGTAGATCTTGTGTTTTGATGTTGGTTGAAAATTGGGATAAAATTGTTTAGTGTTTCATCAATTTTTTGATCTGTTTGATGTCTCAGAAAGTGTGAAATTGCCTTTTTTTCTATTAGGTTTCTGTGCTCAGCATATAGGAGATGCTTTGTGACCATTCTAATTGGTTTTTATTTTTTATTTTTATATTAACATATTATATGGTTAATGAGCTTAATTATGTGAATTGACCTTACAGGAGAGCCACTGGCCCAATCAGACAAGTGAAAGGAGGTTGGACTGCACAGGAGGTGGTGAACGATCTGAAGGGTATCTTAGGCCATTTTATTCTTTCAAGCCAAGTGGGTATTGAGAGAGGTTTGTTCTCTTTCAATTTGGTTGAGAATTGATTTTTTACTTCATTTCTATGATTTCTGGTTCTGGGTTTTGGTATAAGTTTCCTTACAATTGTGATTCTTACCTATTTTTTGAGATAAAAAAATAAAAATTGCTGCTTGCCCATTTGAGTTGTGTAATTGTACTTGTACATAGGCTTATTTCGTCAGTTCTACAATAAATTAGTCATGTGAGTATTATGGAATTGAATGTTTTGAAATGGATTTCATGCTAAGTGTAATTTCTAATTGGAGCTTAAGGTTGCCTCTGGTCAACAAGAAAGTTATAGATTTCTAGGGTTCTAAAATAATTACTTGGGCAATCAATTCAAAGAAGACAGATTTTTCATCTAGAAATTTATTAACCTATATTAGTATTCAGTTTTTTATTTTAATTTTTTTTATTTATTAATATTTTAAATTTTATTATTATTATTATTTTTTAATTTTTATCTACATAAGAAACAATTCTTCTCTGATTCTCTTAATATCAACTCACCTTGCTGCCACTACAGTATTAATTTTTTTTGGCAATTTCATTGCACAATCAAAGATACAACACATGCTCTTCTTTCTAACTCTTTTGTATGCTGGAGCCCTGGTGAAATTCAAAATCATTGTTTAGGATTCTTTATATGGCTAGCTATTTTGTCTAAAATTTTGTGTCCTAAATGTTAAGAGCTGGTGTTATTATTATTTGTTTGTTGGTTGTAAGGTACCTTTGTTGAAGGAATAAAAGAAGAAGTTGTATTATCACCTGATCACGCACTTTCCCTTATAGTAGCTGGAGAAGGTACAAATGTGATGTTTTTTTTTTTTTTTTTTAATTTTATTTATTATTATTTTTTAATAATACAACAAAGTCAAAAGAAAATAGGTTCTTTAAAACTAGAGTTGGATAATATATATATTTTGATAAGTAGAGCTGTGTAATTTATTGGGAAAAGTTAATGGATGCTTGGAGAGATTTGGTTTAGAACATATTTATAGTAACTTTTTATCGGAAAATAAAAAGTAATTGATTTTTTTGATAGCTTCTTATATTTATCATGAAAGTGGTATAAAAACTTTCGTAAAATGGTCCATTAACAAATGCCCTAAGGGCAACCCGTTAAGTGGATCCTAATTTATTTATGATATGTTATAAAAGAATATTTTACAATAGCAAAAAAATGAATGAATATTTTATTGTCACATGTGAACTCATGCTTTAGAATGCTTCCCCAGCCAAAAGACAAAAATAATATTATACATTATGATTATGTTACAGTTGTTTGCGAAACTGAAATTTTAAGATTGCTTGTCTTGTCAATTTTGAGTGTTGTCCCACTCTGTATCCCTTTTTTGTTACAATTTGAAATTCTTTTCATGATTTTTGATATGATTTAAATTGTTAATGGCAGAGCACAGACATGTGGGTTCCAAAAATTTTAATTTACTCAGCAGCAAGAGTCATACAATATTCACTCTGGTATTTTTTCACTATCTTAGTACCTACCAATATATATATATATATATATATATATTCACTATCTTAGTGGAAGCATAATGTCCTTTAGTTGACTGTTGCATTTCAATATTTCAGTACTGTTTCTTATAGGTTATTCTTACTTTTTTTCCTGGCTTCTATATTAGATTGACTTTTCACATTTTCTTGACGCAGAAAACACAAACAAACTTTTCAAACATGCACACACGCTCACAAAGTCAAACACAACACAAACACCCACACACACCCTCACTCAACACTCTTGCATGGAGAATAGTAACAGAGGAATGATTATAATTATAAATGTAAAATTGTCTACCATGCATGTGGTCTACCAATTTACTGGCCTTTAGATGATGCAGCTATCTATTCCTCTGTTTGTAGTTGAACTCTAGTGTGTTTAGCCTTAGTTGAAAGGCCCTGACCTTGCTATATGGGTAAAAAATCAGCTTTTTAATTATTTTTTATTTCTTAGTTATTGAGATTTGGTCCTGGAAAACTTTCTTCATCCGTATGTACCTCCAAAAATGGAAAATGGGGGGACTTGTAGTTGTAATGCTCTCTCTTTAGGTAACTAAACTCTTAATACTAACCCAAAAAGGAAAAAAAAAACTTAACTCTTAAGACAATATTCATACCATTTTTATATGAAAGTTTAAATTCAATTGTTCTTATCCAAGTTATGATTGAGATCCTTGATCACCTCTAAGTTAACCTAATGGTGGTTAGATTTATGCAATTATATCATAATTACATCTCCAGGTTTCCCCTAATGGTGATTATCAATTTATATCATAATTACATTATCAGTTTATATTTGTTGCCCTTTTTTTTTTTTCCTATTGTTAATTTATTAGATTTATGCAATTTTTATAACTGATTGTTTACCCCGGTATACTTCATGTATACTTGGGTGATTCGTTTTCCTGATTTACATAATTTTATTACTTATAAAAAAAAAAATTGTAAGCTTCATCTGGGAGAATGCAAAAAAGAAAAAGAAAAAAAGCACACCAAATCATGTTCTTGTTTCCTTAGATTTCTTGAGGTACCTCTACAGTTTTTGGCTTGATCAGCTGAATAATTCTATTATGCTGTAATGGTATGCAACACAAACTGCAAGTATTGTTTTCTGAGGCTTTGTAATGAGATTGCTTGTGTGTGTGTGTGTGTGTGTTTGTTTTTTTCTTGTGATTGTGCCCGTGTTTGGTAAAGTCCGATTGGTAAATATGAGTAATTCTTGGTCCTTAGACTGGAATGGGGATTTTTTGAAGAGTGTGAATCTGGTTTGAGACTTTAGTGGGCTGTACGCTCCAATTTAAGTGTTTAAATTTAGTTGCTAAGATTTGTATATCTTGTCTAAATTTGTTCAAGAGTTTAAGTGAAGCATATATCTTTTTTGTATCTTTTTTTTGTAATTGAAGGTTAGAGTCACGTACGTGCTTATTAATTGATTGATCAGTTAGAAGCCATGTGCTTAACAGTTAGTTAGTTAGTTAGACTATTAGATCAATGTAGCCAGCTGGCAGTTAGTGTTAGTCAGTTAGTTGTGTCCAAGGATTGAAAGAGGCATGCAATGAGAATTCAGTCTGATTGAAAGGTCAAAAGTTGTTGTTTAAGGCCTTAACACAACCCTACCCTATACATATTGAGTTCATATATGAAGAAGACGTGGAAAAAGTTCTATAAAGGTATCACAGAAACTTCATTTTTTGTCCAAATCATTAAAATTTTATTTCAATAATGTATGAGGTTCAGAAACATTAATTGTTAGGCTGAGAAAAGAAAGGCACAGAAGCCTTGTTTTGTTCTATTTAAGTTCCTTCTACGCGTTTTCTTCGTATGATTCTGTTTAATTATTGGTAAACCGGTGACGATCTTGACCGACTAATAAAATACAAAATTGTTTCCTCTAATAAAGAAAACAAAGTTGACTTGACCGACAAAAATAGAGAGAGTAATTACTCTTTACGTGTGGGTCATAGTACTTCTTCACTAGCAAATTATGATTCTGTTCTTTCAGGCTTCACTGTAAGTAGCTAGATTCACTTCTCTCTCCTCTTTGATAGTATATGCATTATTCTCTAGTACTTTGTGTTCAAATTTTTGTTTGCAAGTGCATCTAGCTCATAAATTTTGCCGCTAAAGTGAAAGAGCAATATATTAGTTCTGTCAATTAGGTAGCATGGTCTTGAGAGGTTGCACCTTGTCTCGAAAAATTATCGCATTATGATCAAGCCAAATGTGATAAATAGTAGTACCAAGAGCCTGCTTGTTGTACGTACTAATAGTCTGGTGAATGAATATTTTCATTCATAAAATAAAAAAGTGTGCTTGTATAGTTTAAATAACATTTAATTCACTTATTTAGTTAACATTATTTGGTTGCCTTATTAGTCTTACGTACCCACCATTTCGTTGTAGTATATATCTTTGTTTTTCTCCAAGTGATAATACACAATTCCTCCAAGGGAATGGAAATTTTCTTTTTGTGCGTCAAAATATAAATTACGTATCTCGTGTCTTAGTCCTAGTGTAGACGCATGCACTTAATAGGAATATGAATATTGGGATTAATGATTAATGTTACATGACACTAAACAAATTATATTAGTGATTAATGTTACAAGACACTAAACAATTGATATCACTCTTCCCCTACTTAGCAAAAAAAAAAAAAATGATATCATTCTTCCCATTGAAGGATTTTAACCACAGACTTGTGCTTTGTAGTTATTGAAACATATCCCACCAGCAATTGGCCTAACTTTCCTTTGGGAGAAAAAAATTTCAAAAAAAAAAAATTTAAACAGCAATCTACCATTTTTAAACCACCTTCAAGAAAGTATTTGGTATTCAATAATATCACATAAGCTATATAAAAATCCAATAAATAAGAGACATGTACCCACAAAAAAAAAAAAAAAAAAAAAAAAAAAAAAAAAAAAAAAAACTACCTTACTTACACCCTTGAAAGTAGTGGTGGAAAGGCAAGAAAATTAATATAATCAATTTATATACATGTCTCTCAGTTGTTGGATTTTAATATAACTGACATGATATTATCGGTCTATCAAATACTAAATACTATTTAAACAAAAAAAAAAAAAAATTTTGTAAGCTTTTTAAGAGCTCTTTATTGTTATTCAAAATGTTTCCGAAAGGCCCATCAAAGATAATTTGGATGTGCCCAGATTAGTATAAAATGAACCTCCTAACCTCCAGTCCAGGCCACATCTCCTCATTTTCCCATGTGTTGGTGTTACCTTTGTTACATATATGGATGTTTTATATCTAGGTCCTTTCTTTAGTGCAATTATATATATTATTGGTAAATTACAAACCCACCCAATGAATTTAAACCCACATTATGCAGGACAGAAATTTTAGTGAGCTTATTAATGCTATAAAGTTTCAGTTAGGTTGGCCATTTATGTATTTAACATCTTCATTATATATGCATACCGTGGCAGTAGCAAATATTTGACTACATTTGGCTTGAAAGGGTTGGTAACTTGTTCAATTCTACCTTACATGACTGTATTTAGCAAAATAAATAAATAATATGACTATATATCAATATACCTACTAATTGACAAACTCACTTGCTACACAATACAAGTAGAAATGCGTACTGCATAAAAGCATTACGTATTTTTTCTTTAAATAGATATAAGATAGAAATGACAGAATTATAAAATTTGGAATCATTATAGTGTTACTTAGACCAACTCAAAGGGGTGGCACCACAAAGCCAATTACATCGTAATTTTGATTCACACTAAAAATGTGGAATAGGAAGCAAGTTCTTTGTCAAGCAATGGGCTGTCAATGAGCTGGTTTAGCTTAGGCTGTCAATGAACTGGTTTAAGAACAAAGCAAATATGATTAGGCTAATTATTAGATATTAATCCTTCGAGGCTCAAAACCATGAAATCCATTTCATGTTTACTCCATTTTTCATGACCTTCAAACATTTGGCATGCCCAGCTGTTGTGTAATTGACATTATTGCATCTATTGATCATATCTTCTAATTTTAATAGTTAAAGATGTAATTTTATTATTCAACTATATATTATAATGATTATATTATTTTCAAGTAATTTAAATTAAGAAGGTTGAAAGTTATTAAGTTAATCAAGTCTATTATCGTATATTATCATAAGTCCATTTCAAAAATTTTAAGGTTGTTTAAGAACTTAATAAAATATTATCTTTTTATGTTTCCCTTGAGATACACTGACAAATTAAATTTGTAGTTTTGTACAATTACTGCCCAATCTCATTAGTGTTAGCTATAGGCTGTTAGCCATGAACATCAAAAATGTCTAATTCTATAATGCTCGAAACCATGCCTTTTAACTGATAATTAAAATGAATCTTCTTTTTCAATAACTTAATAATATCTTTAATTCAAAATATGTACATTAAATAAGCCTATTAATTACCATGCTATAAGTTGGATATTTTTGCATGTTATAATAAATGTAAAATTTGGTACCATGCTTCTTTAATTACCATTGAGATTTTTTCAATAACTTAATAATATCTTTAATTCAAAATATGTACATTTTAATTTAATCACATAAAACACGCAAATATAGAAGAGGAATAGAACTGAACTCTAGCCATGCCGGCATGCACATGGTGTCGGTGTGAGTGTGATATAAATAAGCCTATTAATTACCCATATTATTAACCTAAGTTGAAGACCATACACGTGGACAAATTCGATCATTTTTACCTAACTAATAATAAAAAGTCAAAAGTACACATAAATAAAAGACTCAAACAATAGCCAATGGCCTTGTAACCAAGGGGTGCTCAGTTGCTTTTTTTCTTTTTGTACCTTAGTTGCTTTTTTTCTTTTTGTAAATATTTCATAAATTAATATCTTTGGAGTATTTATTAACTTTTCCATATTTCAAAACAAGTCTTAAGTTGTAAATGATTATTAATTCTAATCTTGACCCATTAATGGCATTATTTTTTTATATACTTATAATAATTTTTCATTTAAAATTTATTGTGAAATTATTATTACACTTCAAGTTTAGAGAATTCCATCCAAAAAAAAAAAAGAAAAAGAAAAGAGTTAATAACGTGAGCGGTGATGCCCAGTCACAATAGAGAGCGTGTAGACGCGCGACATTGACAAGATAGGGACTGTTAGGTATGGCAAAGGTGGGTGTTGTAGTTGTAGTTCTTAGTTGTGGGGCTTGTCTTCTAGATCCCAACACAAAATGTAGTTGTATCACCAAGGCTGTGTGATTCCATTTCCTATATTTTTATTTATAGCACATCTATTGGTTGGATTTATTCCTATTTTTTAATGAAAACCGACTTAGTTGAAATAGAAAGTGGTTTCAGCACTGTTACGAGGTAGGGACGAATAGAAATTCAAGATCATGCTATTCAATAAATAAATCTTCAAATCATTCCTTTTATATATTATATTCAATTGGAAAACTATACATGAGTTCGTTAAAGAAATATTTATTTATTTGCTTTTGTTATTTTTAATACAATGAGATCCATTAACTTATCTCTTAATTTTAGGATTGTAAATGCACCAAATTGCTCATAAATATCTTGGACTTGGCTTGATAAAAATTTCATTCATATTTGTGAGTGTGACCAAATTGCTCATAAATATCTTGGACTTGGCTTAGGTTTATATATATTCTTTTTTTGTTGGCAGATTGCAAAAAGAAGAGGCACTATAAGTGAGTGTGATCAAAGCGTATTGCATTTGGTGAAAGACTTAAGGTACTTTCTCTCTCTCTCTCTCTCTCTCTCTCTCTTTGTGTTTGTGGTGGGTTGTTGAATTGGGGCAAGCAGGTGGCTTGCATGGAGTAATAAGGTGGTTTTAGTTAATATTAGGAGTGTTGACTGCTTTATGTAATATTGGATGATTGTTGTTGAGTTGTTTTTATTTGATTAATTCATTTTAAGGGCATGTAACTATCTTTTTCACACATGTGGAACGCTAAAATGGAATTGCATATTTAAAGAGATATCCATTCCTAAAGACTATTGCTAGTAATGATGTTTGATTAATTCATTTTAAGGGCATGTAACTATCTTTTTCACACATGTGGAACGCTAAAATGGAATTGCATATTTAAAGAGATGTCCATTCCTAAAGACTATTGCTAGTAATGATGTTATAGTTACCAAATGTATTGATAACTTCTCTATGCATTTAAAGATGATTTGTTTCTTAAATTAAAGTGAAATTGTGTAAATGAAATGTGTGTTAACTCTTGGTTTGTGTTTTCATGAAATCACATTATAGGTATTTCTTGTAAACCACTTTATTGCAATGGATAAGAGTTGGATGAAAATTACCAATAGAAGGTCGCGAGAATATTTAGATGGAGTCCAACAGTTTTTGAATTTTGCATCTAATCATGCACATCCGGATGGAACGATTTCATGTCCATGTAAAAAATGTGTGCATACAAAGTCGTGGCCTATAGATGTTGTACAGGCTCACTTAGTGTCAAAAGGGATTTGTAGATGTTATAACCCTTGGATTTTTAATGGGGAATCATCGTCTGCAAAGACTACTACTGAAATTCCTAATAGTCATGTCCAAGAAAACCCAATAGAGTATGCCGATCTTCGTGACATGTTGCATGATATGTTCCCCATACAAGATATGGCATCTGGGCCAACAGAAGAAGTCCCTAGTGTGCACCAACCCACAGAAGGTCCTAATGAAGATGCAGTTCAATTTATGAAATTGCTTGAAGATGCTAATCAACCTTGTTATGAAGGTTGTAAGCATTTTAGCAAATTGTCAGCCATTGTGCATTTGTACCACATGAAGTGTCTTAATGGTTGGACTAACAAATCATTTACCATGTTGTTGGAATTTTTGCTTGATTTTCTTCCTTCAAATGCTAAGTTGCCAAAAGATTGTTATGAGGCTAAGAAGATTATTAAGGATCTGGGCTTGAACTATGAGAAAATTCATGCTTGTCCTAAAGATTGTATTTTGTATTGGAAGGACAATGCCAACCTTTAAGCTTGTCCAAACTGTAACCTTTCAGGATGGGAAAGTAATGAGTCTAAAGGTCAACAAAGTACTAATGCTTTCTCTAAGAGAAGAAAAAAGAAAGCTGCAAAGATCCTACGGTGGTTCCCCTTAAAACCAAGATTGAAGCGACTATTTATGTCTCCTGAAACAGCCAATCATATGAAGTGGCATGCCAATGGTCGTGTGAATGACGGGTTAATGAGGCATCCTGCTGATTCTGAGGCTTGGAAATCATTTGACTCTAAGTACATAGAGTTTTCATCCGAGCCTCGTAATGTAAGGCTTGGATTAGCAGCCGATGGATTCAACCCGTATGGAAATATGAGTACTTCTCATAGTACATGGCCAGTCATTTTGATCCCATACAATCTTCCTCCATGGATGTGCATGAAAAAGTCTTATTTCATGCTATCATTATTGATTCCCGGTCCAACCTCACCCAGTAATGATATAGATGTCTACTTACAACCCTTAGTAGAAGAACTGAAGGAGTTATGGGATGTTGGAGTAGAAACGTTTGATGTGTCTTCTAAAAATTCATTCCAAATGCATGCTGCACTATTGTGGACAATAAATGATTTTCCTGCATATGGTGATATCTCGGGTTGGAGTACCAAAGGTTCTTTTGCATGTCCCTCTTGTAATTATGATCGTCAGTCTCGTTGGTTAAGATATGGAAGGAAATTTAGTTACATTGGACATAGGCGATTCTTGGATAGTGATCATAAATTTCGTAAGCAAAAAAAATCATTTGATGGGCTTGTTGATATGAGACCAGCTCCTATTACAGTATCCGGAGGGGAAATCATGTTACAAACGGATGCTGTAGCTGATCATGTGTTTGGAAAGAAAAAAGTTAATTTGAGCAATAAAAGAAAAAGAGGGGAGGAAGCATTAACTGTGTGGAAGAAGAGAAGTATATTTTTCACCTTGCCTTATTGGGAGGATCATGTGTTGCGTCATAATCTTGACGTGATGCACATTGAGAAGAATGTAGTTGATAATATAATTGGCACATTATTGAACTTGGATGGCAAGACAAAGGATAACTTGAAGGCACGCCAAGATTTAAAGGATATGGGTATAAGAAGTGGACTTCACTTGGAAAAGATTGGGAATGATCAGACACGTATGCCACATGCTTGCTACCATATGAATGCTAGTGAAAAAGATGGTTTTCTGCAAGTTTTGAAAGATGTAAGAGTGCCAGATGGATATTCTTCAAACATCTCACGTTGCGTTAAACTCAAAGAACGTAAGATTAGTGGGATGAAGAGTCATGATAATCACATCTTAATGCAACAACTTTTTCCAATAGCAATACGTGGATCTTTGTCCCCTGAAGTGAGTAGGAGTTTAATTGACTTATCTTGTTTCTTTAGGGAGATATGTTCTAAAGTACTAAATGTGGAGGAACTTGGGGCTCTTGAGAAGAGAATTGCAATGACATTATGCGAGTTGGAAAGGATATTCCCTCCATCTTTCTTTACGGTGATGGTACATCTAGTCATGCATTTAGCTAGTGAAGCCAAAGTTGCTGGCCCAGTTCATTATCGTTGGATATATCCTATAGAGAGGTAACACATATATTAACTTGGTTTATTTGGTTTTGTTTAACTTACCAATTTTCCGTTGTTAATCTTAAGTTTTCCAATAGGTACTTGTCAAGACTTAAGTCTTACGTGCATAATAAAACTTATCCAGAATGCTCAATTGCAGAAGGGTATATAGCAGAGGAATGCTTAACATTCTGCTCACGCTATTTTAAATCTATTGAAACTGCATTCAATCGGCCTGTAAGGAATGTTGAGGAATCCATGGGTGCAGTGGTGAGCATTACACTAGATTCAAATTCATGGATCCAAGCACATCGTTATGTGCTATTCAATTGTGAAGAAATCACTCTATTTCGCGGGTAAGTGATATGTCCTTGTGTATCTGTTAACGACATTCCAATATAATACTCTCGATTAACATTAACGTGTTTGTCTACACAGTGTACACATAGCGGAGATCAAGGCTGGTTTTCCTTTTCATGTGACTGATGATGTTATTCAAAAGCAGCACATGGAGGAATTCTACATTTGGTTTAGGGAATATGTAAGTAAAGCATATATATATATATATATAGAACTATTTTCGGTTGTAACACTTTAGATAGTATACTTATAATAAAAGCCTTTCTCTATAATAGGTGATGTCAATGGATGCCTCTGAGAGAAAGGAACTCTCTGATAAAGTTAGATGGTTTGCTCGATATCCAGATAATGAAGCTAAAAGGTTCAAGCGATATGTCATAAATGGTTTGAAGTTTCGCACCAAAGATTTTGAGACAACTAGGAAAACTCAAAATAGTGGAGTTTGTGTTGTTACTGAAAGTGGTACTACTTATTACGGTGTACTAGTTGATATTATTGAGTTGAACTATTCTGACAAATATCATTATGTATTATTCAAATGTCAATGGGCTGATTTTATTAGTGGGAGAGGATGCAAAACAGATGACTTTGGATTTCCCCTTGTCAATTTTTCAAGATTGATACACACAGGTGATCGATTGATTGATGAACCTTATGTATTAGCATCTCAAGCTTCGCAAGTGTTTTACGAGGAGGATGTGAGACATAAAGATTGGATGGTGGTGGTCAAAACAAAACCTAGGGAGGTATTTGATGTTGGTGTTGAAGTTGTAGATGATGATGAAGTGGATACATATATGAAGAATGTCCCTTATAATATAATTACTGATGATGCATGTGATGATGCAAATGACAACCATGCTTGGGCTCGAGTTGATGAAGAATGAACCATTTATGATACACCGTTGATTAGTGAGGATGAATTGCTTGAACAAGACTTTATCGATGATGAAGAGTTTAGTGATGATGTTTATGAGTCTAACGATGATGAGTCTAATGATGATAGGTCCAATGATGATGAGTCTAGTGATGAAGACTCTAGTGGTGATGACTCTAGTTAATACTTTTGTATCACTTATTATATTTTCTGCCTTGGTTTCCATGCTTGTAAAATTGTATGAAAATTTATCTATGAAACCTTATCTTATTTTGGGTATTTTGATGGGGTAATTCGTTTTCTTTAGTTTTCCTTTTATTTTCTCTAATTTAATTGTTAAATGCTGAAATTTGTGGTCTTGTGTTAGCAATTTGAAAGGTTGAAGATATTATGATCATTTGGATGCCTATTAATGTCTTCTAATATGTACACTATAGGTATAAAAACACCCACACAAAATGAAGGCCAATAGCAATTATTTGATGATGCCTATTAATGCCTATTAAATTGTATTTGTGTTGTTTAAGTGTAGTCTTATATAGATTTGCTTTATGATAAGTTTTAGTGTTGCAATTACTTGTACCATTAATTGTCATTGTGCTAATTATATATTTGTTTATTTTAGACTCGGACGCTTGAAATGGGAAGGCGAAAGACAAAGTTGCGCACTCGTTCCAAGACTGCAACATTAGAAAGAGCTTCTTCACAAGATGTGGATGAAGTGGGGGACCAAGAAGCGCATGAAGTTTCTACGCAAGGTATGGGCTTTTTGCTCAATAGTTTACCATTCATATACAAGATATGGGCATGTAAGTTGTGAACCCTTATATAAAATTTTATGAAACAAATGGGCATGTAAGTTGGTTTCCTCTCAACCATTACCTACCACAAAATTTTAGGTTTCTCCTTAGAGTGTTAATTCTGAGATCTTGCATCATGCAACCTTAAAAGAAAGGCTATTTGACTCCCATCAGAAACATATTAATAGCTAAGAGTATGGCTATGATAAATTTGCTTCACACCATATATATATATATATTATATGTTGCATGGTTCAATTAAAAAACCAAAGTTTTGAATTATTCTTAAAATCATGCAGGTTTCAAAGTTTTGAGTACCTCTTCACATCTTGATTGAAAATATGTACCATTCAGCATGTTTCTAATATTTTATTTTCTTTAGCGTATAATGACCACTTGTTTAATAAAATATTTAGACTCATCCTTAGCTTTGCATGCCTTGTTGTTTGACATTGGTTAATATTATCTCCTTCAAAATTCAGATGTGCAAGCAGCCGTACGTGTCACTAGCGGGCCAAGCAAGTACTTGTATATTTGGGATCTTCCCGATGAGGAAGAAATTGAGTTGCCGCTAAATAGTATGCATCAGCCGGTTGATGATGGGGCGAGGACTTTCACTGGTTTCTTGGGTACGATTGCACGGAAACCCCACATGTGCCCGATTAGATTTCTTAATTGGAAGGACATGCCAGAAGAATTTAAAGAAGAGTGTTGGCATCTTGTAAAGGTATTAAAGAAGTTATAATACTTGTAATTATGACATTCTTTACTAAGTTTTACATTACTGTTTTAACATAAAAACATTTGTAATTTGATAACTCAATTATTTGATTGTAGCGAAAATATAGTGTCCCTGCTAATCCTGTTGCATATGCGGCTCTGAAGACATTTACCTTACAAAAAATTGGGAAGGCATGGAGGGATCATAAGTCTAGGCTGAAGAAACAACATTATATACCCGATTCAAGAAACAAAGCACAGGTAAAGAACAAAGACAACACAGGATGCATGAAACAAGATTGGGAAATACTTGTTGATCATTGGTATACTGATGATGCAGTGGTATGTTTGTTTTATTTCTCTTTTCCATCATGGATCATATCAAAAGGAGAATGATTATTAAGAAATTGAGAGAATGCATATTGGATTGCTTTCAAATAGGATTTGTTAGTTTTATGTGGGCTTTTAGTGAAACTGGTATATATGAGAAGTTGTGTTTCATATTTCATAAGAATAGATTCAACAAAAGTCTTTGATGGTCTATAGTTTGTTAGTATTGAATTAGCTTATTATGTCAAAATGGCGTGTAGTTGTTTTATGCTAAACTCCTTTTGTAGCTTCACCATTGTTAAGCATTTAATTATGCACATGAAAAGTAGACTAGAGATTCATAGGGCTTTTTTTGTTTTAGGACTATATCAATACAATTCCTAAGAAATAGGAGAGGGAGCGGCCCCCAACTCAGTGAGTTCGAATGTGGGAATTCTACCCCTTGTTAAAAATAATAATGGTAACTACAAACTATTAGATGATTCTAGTCTTTTAGCATAAGCCTAAGAGAATTAAGACAAGACTTTCGTGTGTATGTGCACATAGCTTTATTTTATCGTTTGTGTTAACAATAAGCAATGAAGAAAATGTCAAAAGTATACTCTTTTTTGTGTTATCATTGGAATTTAATGAATGGTACTTAATTTTTATTTTATGTGAGAATCTTATGATTATGATAGATCTTTGTATTATCATTAACCTAAGCATATGGCTCTATTGATGAGTGACACTTTTGTGCCAAGCATATGTCAACTTTGAGTTATCTTATTTAGCTAAAAGTGGCTTTAGATACTTAAAGCATACTATATATAAACATGTAATTTTGTTGAATGTAGATAGAGTCAGAGAAGAATAAGGCGCGTCGTTCTAAACAGGATGACTTACATACTACTGGTTCTTGCACTTTGCTGTGCACGCTGCAAAAAAGATAATAAGTATTATGACTATTTTTTAATGATTTTGACTTCTCCTAAAGTTTATGTGGAACCAATATTTATCACTACATAAATATGCTGTTCATAATGTAGGCAAAAATGGATGGACGTCCTGTAGAGCGTGTAGTATTATATCCAATACTACATACTCGTAAAGATGGATCTGCAGTTAATTCTGTAGTGAAAGAAAAAATGGTGAGTAATTTCTACATTGTAGTTTGGGGGGGGGGGGGGTAAACAAAAGAGGAATTCAATGATAATTGTCAATTTTCTATGTGGTGAGTTGTTCCAAAATATAAATGCTCAATTTTTCTCATCCTGTTTTATTGACAACCAAACAACGTTTAAGCAAAAGAAAACTCCTTGTTTCTCAGCAACAAAACAAAATTTAAACAAATGAAAAAAGAGCAGAATAATACAAAGAAAGAGAGTTCCTTCCATGGTCATAAATCCAACCGTAACATAAAGAAAACAAAGGCAAGAGAAATAGAGAGAGGTAATACCTTAAATGGCTGTCAAATCTGAGCTAAAATGGGACTTTTTGATAATGTTCTATAAGACTTTAGACATTTGAGAGTTGAGGACTCGTGGCTATGAGAGATGCAACTATGTAAGAAAGTTTTTTTTTTTTTTTAAGATCAGTTTCAAGTTTGACCTTAATTTTGTACTAGCATTTATAGCTTTTTTTTTTTTTTTTTGGTTTATTCTTTTTTCTTTCTTTCAAGTTTTTAGTACAACATTGACTAGCCAATCAAATGTCTTTGCAATCTCTTTCTGCTTCCCTGTTTGCTGCTTTGCTGATATTTTTTAATATATTATTTACTGAGTGTAATACAAATAAATATCTAGATTGCAAATGGGATATGAAGATTGGGAGTTTAAAATGTGAGATAAGAAAAGCTAATCCAAATATGAGATGAGAACAATATTTACTCATGGAGTGGAGTATCAGTATATTGCCTCTTTCTTTTTCTTTTTTTCTTTTTTTCTTTTTTTTTTTAAGATTCCAATTGGAAAGATTTTATTACCAAAACAGAACTATGCAGAGTCACCATTTGTGAACACTGTTTGTATATAGAGAATAATTTTGGTCTAAATTTGTTTTCCTTTTATGAGTAATTGGATTCAAGGTTTATTTGCATTGCTTACTGTAAGTTCCAAATTTGAGTTTCTAACCCAAAAGGTGGGTAGACTTACGTCCAAAAATTCTAAAAACATGAATTTGTAGAGAGTGGGTTGGAACAATTGGATATTATCATTGAATTCCTATAACAGCATACATATGACTTCCTTTTATTATTATTATTTTTTTGGAGAGGTTTATGTGGTGAGTTGCCTGTAGATTATCAATTTTCTCTTGAGAGTTACTGGTACATATTGGTGTTTGTTTGTCCCATCCTATATATATGTATGTATATGTTGTGGGGTCATTTTAACTATACGATTTCTAACTTTTGTTATTTTGTTCAAACCCAAATATCAGGACAAAATGAAGCGATTGTTGGATGATTCTTCAAATCAATTGCAGTCATCTGACATGAGTGGTAGTATTGCATGGCCAACAAATGATGTGTTTGCCCAAGTGATGGGTAAGGAGCACAAAGGCCGTATCCGTGGGGTAGGATTTGGTCCAAGCCCAAGTGCTCAAAGTAGCAAGAGTGCTCGCACGGACATTGAAATACAGTCAAGTCAAGCAAGGGACAATGAAGTTGCACAACTGAAGACTTCCTTGGCTACTATGGAGGATAAACTTGCAAGTTTTGATGAAATGAAGGAAAGACTTAGTCAATTCGAAGACATGGAGCAAAGAATGGAGGAAAGAATGGCTTGCATGCTCCAAAAAATGCAACAAAGTTCTTCCCAATGCAATCAGGTATATTAACAAAGACTTAGTCATTTATGCGCACTTATTGAGTGATTATACTTTGTATGTAGGATGTTGCACCACTCTCTTCTAAATTGTGTTATTGCCTAATTGGAGATTTCCGTTGTTGTATAGAGTACATTTTTAGTGTTGCAATTCTCATATATATATATATATATATATATATATATATACAATATACTATTTCAAATATATGCAAATCAATGAACTTGATGTAGATAGGGAAGGAAGAATATGTAAGTGTTGACATTGTAGCACACATCATATGTGGCATGATGGGTCACTCTAATCAAAAAGATGCATGCCTTAATATTTACACATTTTCACTAACAAAACTGTAAAGTACTTACATTAACAAAAAGCAAAAAACCCAAACCGAATTCTAGAAGAAGATGAGATGTTACGAGTATTTCTAAGGAAAGCATTTTGGGTAGTGATTGCATACGAAAAATGACGACTTTTTCCATTATTGTGATAGCATAGCATATGGTTAATTACTGCTGGTTTTTTATATTTTTTCTTCCCAATGCAATGAGGTATATTAACAAAGACTTAGTCAATATTTTTCTTTTTGTAAGCACTTCGTTGTTGTTGTGAGTGCGAATAAAATGTCTTTGTTAAACTTGTTTCCATTTTTTGCCTTGGTAATATTTTCTTGTCATTCTATTTCATTTAAGCGCACTTATTGAGTGATTATACTTTGTATGTAGGATGTTCCTTCGGCTCAACAATCTCCAGCTCTCCAAAAATCGTCAGCCGCATCCTATCAACCAAGCAGCTTATAAGTTTTATCTTGGTGTTCGAGAACTTTTTTGTGTACAAAGAACTACAGAAGAACAACCGCATTTTTTGCAAGTGTTAAAGGATATTTTTAAACACTTTGGAACTTTAATTGTAGTATTAACTTAATTTGAGCGGTTGTTTTATTCAAAATACCACATCTTTTTTGTTAATCTTATGATGGTGGTTATTAACAACGTTATGTATTTGATAATATATTTCAATGTTAATATTATGTTAGTTTGGAGACATTTGTAGTGTTGTTAATTAATTACATTTGTGGTATTGTTGTGTTAGTAGAGCTAAAATTATTATAGGTTCTAAACAGGTTTGAAAAATATATTTGTAATAGGTTTGACATATTTGGGGAAAACAGAGATTTTAAAGCCCACTGGGGAAGAAAAAAAAATGAACCTATAGTGGCGGTCAAGAAGCGCTGCAATAGGTTCAAAAAAGCGCTGCAATAGGTTCACATTTTATGATTTAAATTATACCCCTATACCGGCGCTTATCGCCTGCCGCTATAGGTTTAACCCTATTGCGGCGGGTAGACACGCCGCTAAAGGTAAGTACATATAGCGGCGTTTATCGCCCGCCGCTAAAGGTACACACATATAGCGGCGTTTTTACCCGCCGCTAAATGTGCAATTAGCCCGGTTTAATTTATTGCCTATAGCAGCGAGCGCATCGCGCCGCTAAAAGTCAAAATCCGTAAATTTGAACGTCGTATGGCGGCGGTTTTATGCCCGCCGCAATAGACCAAAACCGCCGCTAAAAGGTGCATCTATAGCGGCGGTTTTGTTTACCGCCGCAATAGATCTATAGCGGCACCGCAACGGTGGCGGGAAGAACCGCCGCAATAGCACCCGCCACTAAAGGCTAAATGTACCTTTAGCGGCGGTTTTTGGGGCTTTAGCGGCGCTTTTGGGCCCGCCCCAATAGGTCTTTTTTTTGTAGTGAGTGTTTTGTCTCCAATCACCAGACAATTTGTAGTTATCAGTGGCTTCCACCATATCACACTATTTTTTTAGCTGGGTATTGAAATTAGGCTTTTAAGTTTTTAGCGTCACTAAATACCGGGCTTTGTTAAGATTTTTAGAGACGAAATTTATATTTCGTCGCTAAATCGTATTTTTAGTGACGAATTGGGATTTTGTCACTAAAAATATATAAGTGCAAAACTATTATTATTTTTAGTGACGAATATTTTTCGTCACTAATTCTTCTTTATAGTGACGAAAGGATTTTCGTCACTAATACTATCCACATCAATACCTACAGTGACGAAATATTTCGTCACTAAAAATTTCAACTTTTAGTGATGAAATATTTCGTCACTATAGATTAATTAAACTCGCGCCAAAGTTTCCCTCCAGTGGCACCCATTTTTCAGATCAGAATAGAGACGAAATTTATTTTTCGTCGCTAAATGTTATAATTTTTTTCATTATTAGTGACGAAATTCATATTTCGTCACTAAAGCTGTATTTTTAGCGACGAAAAATATTTCCTCACTAATTTTCGTCACTAAAAATACATTTTGTTGTAGTGTCAAGAAGTTCATTAATAAAGATAGGCTTTGCAAGTATTTAATAAATACAACAAATGCTAATTAAGGCAACTTCCAAAAAAGATTTAACATTGAGATTTTATTTTACCATTTCAGCTGCACCAAGAAGTGCATCTTACAAAATCAAACTCCTATGGGGTACAAATGGTACTCTAGTCCCTGCATACATACCTCATACACAATACAAAAAGCATTCAAAACCAAGCACATGGTAATGACAAGAGAGCGGCCATGTCAATCGATCGAAGTTGCCACCAATTACACCAAAGAGATATCTGCAAGAGTAAACTTTCGTAAAGATGGATATAGTAAAACTCAATTTGATAGGAAAAAATTATTTCAAAATTTACTGTAAGTTATGTGCAACTTGTGAACCACTAACTTATCAACCATCCTAATATTAAGGAAGGAATACATGCAACATGAGCTAAAGACAATGGTAGTATTTCAAAACTCACAAGTTTTTATTTCAAAGTACAAATTTTGAGGTCACACTTCTGTTGGAAATGGTCAATAATTTACCAGTTCAATTGCCATGGTTAGGCAACAAATTGAGTGAGCCATATATTCCAAAATTTCGTGCATAAAGCAAATAACAGCAGATTGTTTTTGAACATTCCATTATCAAATTTTAAGTCGATTCAAAAACCAGAAGATAGCATCATCATTTTGCTTTATAATTGCCAGTTAGTTACATACCTCACTCAACAGTTAGTAGACAAGTTGTTGAATTAATTATTGAGAACATTGATAGTTCTTCAAGTATACTTTCCTTCAACTGTTTATCAGAAACATTGATTGTGATTGTCTTTAAGGATCTTGCCTCGTTTATGATATATTTTACAAATTCCATTTCTTGTTCCAATCCTTCAAATCCATTAAATTTAAAAGTCGCAAGGCGCGAAGACAGATAACCAGGATCATCCGATGGCTCTGTCCAACATAACTCGTCTTCATTAAAATGAAAATGCTGTTGAAAACATACACAATAGACCATTAGTGTAAGTTTAGAGAAAATTAATAAACAACATATGATTAACGTAACTAACCTTATCAAGAACAAGAACTTCTAAATCAGGAGCCACTACCAGTAAAGCTTGTAAAACGTGCCAGTTTGATTTATTAACTTTAAAGTTCAAACGGGCCAACTTTTGAAACCTGGAAGGAAAAATAGAACCAAAGCCGATGCACTGCAAAGAAGGATTAAAAAGGAAATATTGTAAGTTTCAGATTTTAGTAGAATTAAAAAAAAAAAAAATCATCACAAAAATTTTACGTGGTTTGGAAATGAACAAACCTCCACCAGCAAAAATCATCAGAGTCAACAAATTAATGCTATACTCGCATTTTTTTTATTCAAAAAAAAAAAAAAAAAAAAAAAAAAAAAAAAAGAGAAAACCCTAAAAAACCCATAACCGTGTAACGGATTGTTTGGTTTGTATTTTCAAATAACCATTTTTAGTTTTTAAACAACATTATACGTATTTCCACACACATTTTCACTCCACGTATTTCCATAAATGTTTTCAAATAATAATTTTCAGTTTTTAAACACATATACCAAACGGACACAAATTTCCCACACAAAACAAAACATCAGACCCCTAAACTAAAAAACAGTTTTACTTGAATTCCAATAATAATAATAAATTAAAAAAAAAACTAATTTTACTTTTGAAACAAAATATAAGCCACCATCTCAAACACACAATAACATCAAAGCTTGTATTGTAAATGTTTCATAATTCAATAGAGCATAAAAGTGAGGCTTTTAACGGACTACAGTCCTAACAATATTCGAAAAAAAAAAAAAGAGAAAGAAGAAAAAGAAAATAGAGGGACCTAACCTCTTTGTCACCAGGATATAATGAAAAGAATTTAGCGTTGTTTAGTGCTCTAACAAGCTTGAACACCCTATCTCCATAATATATCTCATATTCACGAACCCAATCCTCCTGAAGACATTCAACTGCACGAACCTCTACATGTGCTTTGTTAATGTATATTATGGGCTTTAGGCCCAGCTGGTTTACTTGTATAGCACACTTGTACTACACTTTACTTGTACCACACACATATGCTTACTTGTACCGCACACTTATGCCTCCTATATAAAGGCATCACATGTATATTCCTTGATTATGAAATACAATACTTCAATTCAGTATTTCTAACATGGTATCAGAGCCACTGCTCTGACCTTTCTTTTAGCAGTCTTGTCTCTCTTGGTGTTACTCCACCCTTATTGCTTCCGCCGTCACAACAGCCGCTGCAGCCACTCACTATTGAACCTACGACGTCTCTCAGCCGTTGTCCTCAGGTTCCGGAACTGCAGCCGCCGTCGTTGAGGAGTCCCGCACCACACAGACCACTGCAACCACCATCTCCGCCGTGTATCTTCCTCCGATAAAGTTCTTGCACATACCACCGTGATCGTCTCGCTTTGATCTACGCATTCGTGGAAGTCTCGCAAGCATCGGAGTCTGCACGCGCTCTCACGCGCCGCCTAAAGAAGCCGCGCCTCAGTCACGCTCCCCACGCGCCGTCACGCGCCGTCACAGCCTCTGTCACGCGCCGTCACGTGCCCCCACGCGCCTCATCTGTGACGTCATCTGTGACGTCATCTGCCACGTCACCTAGGGTTGACGTCATCATCTACTCAGCTGCTGACGTCATCATTGACCTGTCGTTGACCGGGCCGTTGACTTTGACCGTTGACCAGCATTGACTTTGACCGTTGACTTTTCTACGGTTGACTTTTTACAGTCCAGGTTCTCCTTACCCAGTTTTTCGCGTAGATTTCATTTTTGCAGTCTGTTTTTGCATATTGTGTTTCTAAATGGATAAAAAGGATGTTTTTCTTCCTCGCCCCATCAATATTGTATTGGAGGGGAACAAGAATTACTTATCTTGGTCTCAGGCTATGCGCAGTTTTCTTAAGGGTCGCATGCTCTGGCATTACTGTACTGGTGCAGTTACCATTCCTGTCAAGGGAGCAAGTGAAGAAGATGCTGCCTTCCTTGGTCGCATGATTGAATGGGATAGTCACAACCACATGATCCTCACATGGATTCGGAACACTTCCATCCCCTCCATCTCCAATCTGTTGGGCAGCTTTGATGATGCAAAATCTGCATGGGATATGTTGGCCAAAAGGTACTCCACTGCTCACGGATCCATGAAATATCAGTTGGTAGTTGAATTGCATCAACTTCGACAAGAACCAGGGCAATCCATCAATGACTACTATGATCAGCTTCGCTTCATTTGGGACCAAATTGACCTTTCTGATCCGATTTGGGCATGCTCAAAAGATGCTCAGCAATATGCTACAGTTAGAGATGAATTTCGTCTTTATGAGTTCCTGATGTCACTTCACAAGGACTTTGAGCCCATTCGAGGTCAGCTTCTTAATCGCAGTCCTCCTCCCTCTCTTGATACTGCTGTAAACGAGTTGGTTAGAGAAGAAGCTCGGCTTGTAACCCTTCAAGCCTAGAATAAGTTCAATGTTTTGGCTATTACTCCTTCTGCTCCTTCCATTGAGCAACCTTAGCAATCAGGTGATTCCTCTGGCTCTAGCAATCGTCGCAAGCAGACCAACAAGAAGTTCTGCAATTATTGCAAGCGTCCTGGCTACACCATTGAGACTTGTTATCGTCGCAACAAATCTACTGCTGCTGTTGCTAATACTGAGCCTACTCCGCCGATGCCTTCCATTTCAGCTGAGTCCCAGTCTTCTGGATCTACTATCAACCTCTCCCCCACTGAACTACAGGAGATCATAGCTCAGGCTGTTCGTATGGCTGGTAATGCATCTCTTTCCACTGCTCTTTCAGTTCTGCCCGGTAAGTCTCAAACTTGGCTTTTTGATTCTGCCTGCTGCAATCACATGACACCTCACTCATCCTTATTCTCCAAACTTGACCCTGCACCACATCCTCTTAATATTCATATAGCTGATGGTTCCACCATGCATGGGAATAGTCTAGGTTTTGTTTCAACCTCTAACCTCTCTGTTCCTAGAGTCTTCCATGTACCTGACCTATCCTATAATTTGTGCTCTGTGGGACAATTAGCTGAACTAGGATATCGCCTTATTTTTTACTATTCTGGGTGTATTGTGCAGGATCCAAGGACGGGGCAAGAGCTTGGGACCGGTCCTAGGGTTGGGCGTATGTTTCCCGTGGACAATCTTCATCTTCCACCTGTTGCTCCTGTCTCTGTTGCTACTGCAGCTGCTGCAGTTTCTTCCTTACCTTCTCTCTCACTTTGGCATTCTCGTCTTGGTCATGCCTCATCTACTCGGGTACAACAGTTAGCTTCTAAGAGTCTGTTGGGTTCTGTGTCCAAAGACAATTTTGATTGTACTTCATGCCAGTTAGGAAAACAGCCAGCTTTACCTTTCAATAATAGTGAATCTATCTCTAATAGTACTTTTGAGTTAATTCATTCTGATGTTTGGGGACCTTCTCCTGTTACTAGTATTGGTGGATCTCGTTATTTTGTTGTTTTTATTGATGATTATTCTCGTTATAGTTGGATCTTTCCTATGAAATCTCGTTCTGAAATCTTACCAATATATAGTAACTTTGCAAAAATGGTTGAAACACAATTCTCCAAACGTATCAAAACTTTTCGTTCTGATAATGCTCTTGAATATACTCAATATGCTTTTCAAGCTCTGTTACATTCCTATGGCACTGTACATCATCTAACCTGTCCAGGCACCTCTCACCAAAATGGTCGAGCAGAAAGGAAACTTCGTCATATTCTTGACAGTGTCCGTGCTCTTCTTCTTTCTGCCAAAGTTCCTGCCCCATTTTGGGGTGAAGCCGCTGTTCATGCTGTTCATGCCATTAATCGCATTCCAAGCACTGTCATCCATAATCAGACTCCGTATGAGCGCCTTTTTGGGTCACCCCCTGCCTATCATTACCTTCGCTCTTTTGGATCTGCTTGTTTCGTTCTTCTTCAGCCTCATGAGCACAACAAACTCGAGCCTCGATCTAGACTTTATTGTTTCCTTGGTTATGGTGAAACTCAAAAAGGGTATCGATGCTATGATCCTGTCTCTCATCGTCTTCGTGTTTCCCGTCATGTTGTCTTTTGGGAACACCGCTTGTTTGTTGAACTCTCTCATTTTCGTTCTTCCCTAACTAACTCTTCTATTTTAGAACTCTTTCCAGATGAGTCTCCTGTTCCTTCCACAGATACTCTTGATCCTTCTTTGGACTAATCTATTCCATCTCCAGATATTTTTGATGATTCTCCTAGACAGGTTGTAGATGAACAGGTTGATGACGAGCTACCCCACCTTGAGCCTAGGTCCCCTGCTCCTGCTCCGCCTGAAGATCCTCCACAAGACATTCCACCTCGCCACTCAACCCGGGTAAGATCCATTCCTGCACATTTACTTGACTATCATTGTTACACTGCCCTTGCTACACTCCATGAGCCTCAAACCTATCGTGAGGCCTCTACTGACCCTTTATGGCAGATTGCAATGAAAGAGGAAATTGATGCATTAACCAAAAACCATACTTGGGATCTGGTTACTCTCCCTCCTAGTCAGTCTGTGGTTGGTTGTAAGTGGATCTATAAGATCAAGACTTGCTCCGATCCATCGAGCGCTACAAGGCTCGTCTTGTTGCAAAAGGTTTTACACAGGAGTATGGGATTGATTATGAAGAGACTTTTGCTCCAGTTGCCCGGATCTCCTCTGTTCGTGCCCTTTTAGCTGTTGCTGCTGCTAGTAAATGGGATCTTTTTCAGATGGATGTTAAAAATGCCTTTCTTAATGGGGATCTGCATGAAGAAGTCTATATGCAACCTCCTCCTGGTCTTTCTGTTGAAACAAACAAGGTTTGTCGCCTTCGACGTGCACTTTATGGCCTTAAACAAGCTCCACGAGCTTGGTTTGCCAAGTTCAGCTCCACCATCTTTCGCTTGGGTTACACTGCCAGTCCTTATGATTCTGCCTTATTTCTTCGTCGCAATGATAAAGGCACCATTTTGCTTCTCCTATATGTGGATGATATGATCATAACTGGTGATGACCTTAGTGGCATTCAAGAACTCAAGGATTTTCTTAGTCAGCAGTTTGAGATGAAAGACCTTGGACATCTCAGCTATTTCTTGGGTCTTGAGATCACTCGTTCCACAGATGGTCTTTATATTACTCAAGCCAAGTATGCATCTGACCTTTTATCTCGAGCTGTACTCACTGACAGCAAGACTGTTGACACTCCAGTTGAACTTAATGCGCATCTGACACCCTCGGGGGGAAAACCATTGTCTAATCCCTCTCTTTACAGACGATTGGTTGGCAGCCTAGTTTATCTCACAGTTACTCGTCCAGACATTTCTTATGATGTTCATCAGGTGAGCCAGTACCTGTCTGCTCCACGATCGACTCACTATGCTGCTGTTCTGCGCATTCTACGATACTTGAAGGGCACTCTCTTCCATGGCCTTTTCTACTCAGCTCAGTCTCCTCTTGTACTCCGTGCATTCTCTGATGCTGATTGGGCAGGAGATCCCACTGATCGTAGGTCCATTACAGGTTATTGCTTTCTCCTTGGTTCTTCTTTGATTTCTTGGCGAAGTAAGAAACAAACTTTCGTGGCCCGCTCCAGTACTGAAGCAAAATATCGTGCTCTTGCTGACACCACATCTGAGCTCCTTTGGTTACGATGGCTTCTTAAGGATTTGGGTGTGTCCACATCCTCTGCTACTCCCCTTTATTGTGACAACCAGAGTGCCATTCATATTGCTCACAATGACGTCTTCCATGAACGGACTAAACACATCGAGATTGATTGTCATTTTATCCGTTATCATCTTGTCCATGGTGCTCTCAAGCTTTTCTCCGTCTCCTCCAAAGATCAACTTGCAGATATCTTCACCAAGGCACTTCCTAAGGGACGCACTCGTGATTTGGTTGACAACCTCAAGCTGGTCTCACATCCACCTTGAGCTTGAGGGGGGCTGTTAATGTATATTATGGGCTTTAGGCCCAGCTGGTTTACTTGTATAGCACACTTGTACTACACTTTACTTGTACCACACACATATGCTTACTTGTACCGCACACTTATGCCTCCTATATAAAGGCATCACATGTATATTCCTTGATTATGAAATACAATACTTCAATTCAGTATTTCTAACATGCTTCAACTAAGTTGGCTAGTTTTTTAAGGAAAACAACGTTGCGCAAATCACCATGAAATCCAAAGTACTCGAGAGCTGGGGCACATATCTCAAGTTTGTAATCAGGAAGGTTACGTTGATATGTATAAAACTCGATATTTAACCGTTTCAGCGTAAGTATGCTTACGTTAAAATTGATCAAACCGTCCGTACCGTCTCTTGCCACTGACAAATCTTCGAGGACCGGGCAGCCACATAGAAGTATCAAAAAAGAATTCACAAAGCCATAAAAAATTTTGGACAGACACAGAATCTTGAGGTTGGGGAATTTAAAGAAAGATGGAGGATCGAGTACAATTCCGCCAGTTAATTTTAAAACCACAACTGTTTTGCAATAATAAACGCTACGGGGCAACTTGAAACGTGTCCCCTTATAAACATTACTACCGTCTTGGCCATTAAGGTAGATCTCAAGATGAAGTTGTTGGAGGTTACGCGATAGGGCGGTGTATATCCATGTGTTAAGATGCTTAGGGTGATCAGGAGAGTACCATGTAAGGCTAAAATTTCGGAGCAATGGTGCTATGTGTAGAGCCAGTACTCTGTACACTATAGTGCTGCTGGGTTTTTTGAGGGTTTCATCTTCGAGGTGGAGTGTTGGGACGAGAATCCAGAGGAATTTCCACCTGGTGGACAAAATGCTAGTGGCTACGGCCTCTTTGGTTGTTAGGAAAGAAAGGATATTGTAGATAAGAGAGCTGGGTAGGTTGCTGATTCTATCAACCACTATGTCTTCGTCGGAGTCCCAAGATAGTGAATTGGCCCTTTTACTACGCTTGGCCATTTTACGCTTATGGGTTTGCTGGAGATGGAGGTAGAGCTAATGAATTGGTTTATTTATATTTACGCCTGAATTGGATGACCTACCCGAGATTTTACTCTTTGGACTTCCCAACGGCATTGGAAATGAACAAAGTACTGAACCGACTCCACTCCATTGTGCTATACTTTTATTAGTACGGTTGCGTTAATAGGTTCTACTTTTAAGCACTGATAATGCGGAATGGCTCAGTTTCAAATTTCAATAGAAATGGTCCAGTCTTCTTTCCCAATAACATTAAATCGTTACGGAGAATATATGTATATATATATATATTTATGAGTAACAGTTACAAACTATTTTACAATATTTTTATAAATTGTTGTTGTAATCAATTTCTTATAGTTTTTCATTTGGGTTCGCTAATAATATCATTTTTTTATACTAATAATCACTCATCGTATCAGTAGTTTATAAAATTTTTTGTAAAAAAATTTGTATCTCTAAGATTTTTCTTTTTTATTTTATTTTATTACTACTCTCCAATATATGTCCCCTCCTGCCTCCTTTCTTTCTTTGTATTCTTGGGGGAAAAATGTTTTTTCCTTTGGTCCTAATAATAAAATTTATGGTAGGATAGTATCAATTATCAATAATATAAGAAGGATCATTATTCTAGGAAGAATCCAAATCTTTCTTTACCACTATTTTATGTACCACAAATCAAAATCTGTCATGTGTCCACAAATTTAGTACACATTTGAGATGCACTTATACACACATTTAATTTGAAAAACGTTCTACTTTCAAAAAAAAAAAAATTTTGAAAAACGTTCTTGTCTTTAAAATGCAAAATTGATAATTAAGTTTTGTATTTAGGTCTTATTAACATCTCTTTTACAAATTGTTAGGAAAATTGATTGTAACTGATTATTAGCATACTCATCGTCTTCTTCTTCTTCTTCTTTTTTTCTTTTTTTTTTCTTTTTTTTTTCCATTTAGGGTTTTAATTGAGTTGAATTTATATTGGCTTAATATTTTGGGAGTTTTTCTTTTCGATGTGGAGAGAAAAAAAAAATGAAAAACTCATGTATTTTTTTTTTTCTTTTATAAAAAAATCTTATCATTTTGCATTCTTAATTAGAGACCTTTTACTTTCTCAAAAAAATAATTAGAGACCTTTTGTTTATGTAATTGGGATCTTGGGACCCTTAATAAAATTTTAAAATAGATGAGGCATTAGGCTTAAGCCTAAGTACTGACTTAGGCCTAGAGCGAAGCTAATGAAATAACATGTAAGCTCCCTTGAGTTTTCTTGAATTCACGACAAGTGATGTATGTCTCAAGCCAATGGGAGTGTGGTGGCATTAGATGACAAGATTAATGGAAAATTTTAATTAAATGTAAGATTAAACTCACATTCATATGCCAATAGCCTTAAACTAGTTAGTACCTTATGATGTTTCTAACATAGACATAATCATAAAATAAATATTAAAAAAAGGTAAACTATGTATTTGGTCCTTATCCTTTACTTTATATTTTAATTTGGTCCCTAATTTTTCAATGTTCAAATCATATTTTGGTCATTAATTAACTTTTCAATGTCATGCCAATTTAGTCTCTACCGTTATCTCTTTGATGGAAATTGCTGATGTAACAAACGACTAAAATATTAATTTATGTTAATGTAAAGGATAGAGACCAAATACAAAGTTTCCCAAAAAAAAAAAAAAAAAATCCATTATTCAGCTTCATTAATTGTTTGAGAAAATTTTTAAATCAAGTACCCTTGAAGTTGCCTATAAAATAGGAGAAATTATTTCCTGGAATGTGTTTTTAATTTAATTAGTTACACAATTAATAAAAATTAAAAGGACCAACATGATTGTAATTGATTTTCGACTTCCTACGCGACCAAAATTGATCTTCTCTCTTTTATTTTGACTAGTATGTAATCTCATGCTACCGCATGGGACTGGTTAATTGTAATGATGCTATTGACCAATTTTTTTTTTTTTTTTTGGGTTTATAACACGGATGATAGAATTAAATCAAACAATGAAAAATATATATTGCATTTTATTATTTAAGTAATGCTATTGGGTTTTTTTTTGGTTTATCATACATAGGATAGCATTAGATAAAATAATGAATAAAAAAAAGAGAATATTGCATTTTATTATTTAAGTGATGTTATAGTGAAAAAAAAAAGAGAATATTGCATTTTATTATTTAAAATATATAAAGGGACATTAAAAAATAAAAACTGATCATTGAGTTTGGAATCTTCTTGGAGGCACTAATGAAGCGCTAATGTATGAGAGTCTGAAGTAAGAAAGAGTGGGATTGAACATTGTGTTTGAACTCGGCCTTGCTCTGAGAAATCCGTAAAGAGGAGGAGAGGGTAGTGTGTGAATCTAGTTGGTAGAGGTTGAGTGAGGAGGAGACATGGATGACGATATGGAATTATGAGGAGATGATGTTTTACTTTTATAGTCTTTCTCATTGGACTCCTTGGTTCTGGTTGTGGGATTAGAAGAGCTCCAGACTCTATTGAGATCACCCATAAAGTGTGCAAGTGAGATGTTCTTGCTTAGGCCAATGAGTATTATCATTGTGGTTTTCTTGGCTTCCGTGTTAAATGTTAATGCATCATTTATTTGGGCACAAAAATTAGAAAATTTAGATAAAATACATGACACAAAATTGGAGTCCAATTTATAATCTCCATAATAGTGTGCAGATAAGATATTTTTGCTTAGGCTAATGAGCATTATCATTATGGTTTTCTTGGCTTCCGTGTTAAATGTTAATGCTTCATTTATTTTGGTACAAAAATTAGAAAATTTAGATAAGATACATGACACAAAATTGGAATCAAATTTATAATCTAATTAGATTTTTTTTTTTTTTTTTTTGAGTTTTGGTTAGGACAAGTGACGCAAAATTGAGAATCCAATTGAAATCTAATTGGATTTTCTCTCTACTTCACCTATTATATATATATATATATATAAATATGAACAAGAAACTTATATATTTTTTTTAGAATAAATATGAATATAAAACCTGATAATTATCATAGCTATTAATAGACGTTTATTTTGATTGTGTTTGTATATGAAATATTAAATATGAAATTTGACAATCAAGGTATTAATTATGATTTTTTTATACCAAACTATTAAATATATAATTGTAATAATTCTTTATAGGTATTTATTTATTATGATTGTAATTGCATATTCAACAATCCATAAAAAAATTTATTAAATATATAATTATGATAATTATAAAAATTTGTAATAAATTAAATAAAAGTTATATAGATAGTCGATGAATTATTACCATGATATGCTAAAAAGTTAGCATCATATGGAATAAATTTGGAATAAATCTAATGGTATTTTTTAAATAGTAGTTTTTTCACAATTTTTTAGGTAACATGTTTGGTGTATAGTAAAAATAAGATAATGGTAAATAAATGTGAGAACAATGTTATAAGTTATATTAATCATAATTTGATATCTCATATTATAAATATCCAGTGTCTATAAATATTATTTACAAGTATAACGAAAGTGGCCGGACAAAACAAAATTAATACTAGGCAGATAATTAGAATAATTCAAAATTTGAGGGGAAAAAATTAAAAACAAAATCAATGAAAACAAAATTTTATGAAAAAACAAAAACAGAAAAAAGGGTACGGCTTGGGCTTGGTATAAGTAATCTTTGGATTTTGATACCATGTGTCCAAGAATCTTGGATATATATATCAATCACCAAAACAGTGAAAATATAATTACCAATCATGAAAATGAAAATGAAACTGAAAGCACAAATCTGCAAAATACAAAGGTACTTCCTTTAATGGACAGATCGTAAAGATAGGAGGAAAACTCAGCCAAAAAGAAAAGAAAAGAAAAAGAAGATATTAGAGAAAGGAACATGTAATGTAATGTAAAGAATTCAATTCCGTCACTCCACATTCCACATCAACCCTCTCTTCTCTCTTTAAAAAACACAAGAAAAGCATATTCCCCGTTATTATACTTTATAGTTACCACTATATATCTCTCTCTTTGTCACACACACACACACACACACACAGGGAGAAGCCAAGCTATGGCTTCTTCGCTTTCCATCTTCTTGTTCATCAACATCATCATAGTATTTTCTGTCTTCCCTGCACTCCCACATGGGGTGAAATTGCCGTTTCGCCCAAAGGATGTTCTGCCTTTGTTGCCAAGACATGTGTCATGGCCTATCCTCAACTCGCTCCACAGCGCAGTGGACCTTCTGCCCACTTTCGTGGGCGCTGCCTCTGACTTCTCCTCAAACTTTACTCTCGAGTGGAAAGGCGCTTGCTTTTACAACAACACGGCTTGGATGGAGTTCCACAACAAGACTGGCTCTGAATTTGGTGGTGGCACCCTTCACATCAAGGTCTGCAATGTCAAAGTTAATTCTTTTTGTATGGTTTTGGGCGTGTCTTGTAGTTGAGCTTGGTGGTGTCTGGAATTTGAACTTAGTTTTATGAGTTTGATTTGCTTGTTTTGTTTGAGTTTAGATGGTTTTGTTGTAATTTGGAGTATTGGGTATCTGGGTATTAGATTTGTTGAACTTCATTGCAAGATTGAATCGTGGGACCCTTTATATCAATGTCTGCAAATCGAAATTTACTTTTACATTTTAAATTTTGATGGGTTTGTTCTGTTTTTTGTGCTATTGGTTCTTTTCAGTTGATTTGGTGGGTTCTGGAGTTTTGGGTATCTTGAGTTTCTTGTTTTGTGTTAATGGAATTTGGAGTAGTGGATACATGCTCATTTTACTTGGATTTTGGTGGTGTCTGGAATTGAGCTTAGTTGTATGGGCTTGTTTTGCTTATTTTGTTTGAGTTGATTTGGTTTTGGTGAAATTTGGAGTATTGGGTATCTGAGTATTGGATTTGTATGTTAGAATAATGGATATGTGCGTTGTCAATGAGCTCTAGCTCAAGTAGCACTTCTTTCACCTGTAAAAGAAAGGTGGAGGGTGTGGTCGGGGAACAAGTGATTAAATCCACCTTTTCCCCAACAGATTAGCTTTTTGAAACAAGTGATAATCTGTAATTCTTAAATTTCACTGCTGGTTATTCATAAAGAAGAAGAAGAAGAAGCTGGATTTGTTGGTTGAGGTCTGGGATGAACACGATCTCGGTTTATTTTGCATGGTTTCTTTGAATTTAGTTGGCTTTCATGGAGCTTGGAATCTTTGGTATCTGTGATTCTGGATATTGTAGTTGGCAAACTTCGTTGTTGGTCTTGGGTTGAGCTTTGGTGATTGTTACTTTAAAAGTTAATTCTGAGGTTTTTTGGTTTCAAAGATGCTTAATGCTTTGTTTTTTTCCTCAATTAGTTGGTTTATGTTCCAAGGTTGAATTTAGAATAAGGAATATTGCAATATCAGATCATATTGTAGTTGTAGAATTTTAATGCTGGTCTGGGGTTGACCTTTTGTGAGAGTTACTTTGATTAGTAATTGGAAAACCCATTGTGAGCTGATTCGATCTGGAGGTTTGGGTATTAGGGGTTTAGTCCGCTTTAATCATCCATTGTTAGGGATGGCGTTATTCGATAGCAACAGATTCTTTATGGAGGACTATAGTTGCCACAAAACATGGGAATGAAATGGGTGGGGGAGATTCATTAGTTTTATCATGTTTGAGGTGGGCAATGGCTATTATTTTCCTTCTTTTTGTGGGATGTATGGTGTGGGGGAGGCGACACTATTGGAAGCTATTCCAGCAATGTCTTGTATTGCCCGAAACAAAGAGGCCTTGGTGGCTGACTATTGAGTTGGCATAATGAAGTCCTACATTAGGATTTATTGTTTATTAGGGCTTCACATAATTAGGAGATGGTACAGGAATTTTTTTCAATCTTCTCTATTCTGTCAAAAGCAATAGGGAATTAGCGATGGTGAAGATTGCAGGCAATGTATCCTGACTAGGGGTGGCAGCTTCAAGGTTAAGTCACTCTATTAGGTCCTTGTTACCCAATTGACTCTATCCTTCCAGTGGAAAGTATCTAGAAGCTTAAGATCCTTACTAAGGTTCCTTTTTTTATTTTTCACTTGGACAGCAGCTTGAGAGAAAAACCTCACCATGGATAATGTCCGCAAGTGAAGTATCTGTATTGTTGATTGATGCTGTATGTGCAAGAACAGTGGGGAGACTACAGATCCTCTACTACTTTACTGTGCTTATGCAACTGATATATGGTCTATGGTGTTCTGTCTGTTTGGGATTCAGTGGATAATGCCTGAGAAGACAATGAATTTGTTGGCCTACTGGACAAGGTTTTGGGAGACATTGCTCTGTTGATGTATGGAGGGCCATTCCTCTCTGTGTTATGTGCACTATCTTGATAGAGAGGAATAAGCACGCCTTTGAAGGGGTTTAGATTTCATCTTTGGAGTTGAAACTATTCTTACTTTGTTCTCTATATGATTGTATGGCTGCTTTAAGTCGTCACTCTTCTTCCTCCCTGGATGAGTTACTTGATTTATGTGAGTTGAAACTATTCTTACTCTGTTCTCTATATGATTGTACAGCTGTTTAAGTCGTCACTCTTCTTCCTTCCTGGATGAGTTACTTGATTTATGTAAATTTTGATGTTCTTTGTAGCTTCCCTAGTATACTTCTTGTGTACTTGGGAGTTTCTCTATTTTATTTTCAATAAGTTTTACTACCTATTAAAAAGAAGATAGAGAGTTACTTTGATTAGTAGGTCTGAGGTTTGTGAATTGTGATATGGAAGATATTTAATGCCTTGTTTTATACCTCAATTAGTTGGTTTATGTTCCAAGGTTTAATTGAGAATAAAGAATGTTGCAGCATCAGATCATATTAATGTTCCTGAGTTTTTTTCTATTCATTGAATGTTTGAGGGCTTGTGGTAAAAAACATAACTAATTTTCTTCAATTTTGGGGTACTAGCTTTCTTTGTGATTTTGTTATTTGGTGTTACTTCCAGTTATCTGTCTTATTTTATTAATATTAGATGAATATTATTTGTAATTTGTTATCGTTGATTCTAAGTTAGTTTGGATTAGGATGAATTACGATTAGTTTTAATGATAGATTATAGAAGTTAGTGTTTATAATTATCTAATTGGATGTTACTTTTGCATAAATTCAGATGTGGACAATGAATAAAGATTAGTCATGATTTCCCAAGTCACAAATTGTTATCTAGTCAAACTTGGAGGTTTAGGTTTCCCTCAAAGAAAATCATTTTTGATTCCCTTTTATGTGGTGATTCTGTCAATTGTAAGGTGCAACATATAACTTTTCTTCTTGTTGGAGATTGTACAGGTCTATTTTTCCAATTAGTTGGTTTACGTTGGAGATTGTTGAGGTCCGTATGTGTATATGAACCTGTACAGTTTTTTTTTTTTCCCCCAATATTTGGTTGGAGATTTCAGGATAAAATTCCTCATTACCATTCTTCTTGTTGATGTTGTTTGTATACAGGATAATTGATTTTTTTAGTATCAAGTTAATGACCTTTGCTGTACAAATTTGAATCTTTCTGGTTTTCCTTTGATGGCTTGTATGTGGATTAGGCTCCTTATCTCATGGTTTTACTCTGTCCTTTTTTTTTTGAAATTTTATTCTTAAATCTGGTTTCTTGGATGCTTTGAGGATTTTTGTGCTTGTCATTGGGTTTGAAGGAACTGAAGTCCATCATTTAATTATTGACATTTCTTGGAAGTTTCTTCTCTGTGTTGTGGCTTTAGTTCCTGCCATGTGTTATTGTCTCTATTGAATAATCTAGATCATTTTTCATAGGCTTAGCTTTGATGCTGCTGGTTTGCTTAATGTCTCATGATTATGTTATGGAGTGTTGTATTTGAACATGGTAGATTTTTTTTTTTCTAGGTTACAAAAGAATAATTCTTAAGAGTTATCTATGTGCTGTCAGGTTAGTAAAGCTCATAGTTGGACATGCATGGATATTTATGTCTTTGCAACTCCATACCGCGTGACATGGGATTACTATTTTCTATCTCGGGAGCATACATTTGACTTTAAAGAGTGGACAGGAAAAGCTGAGTTTGAATATGTAAGTTGCCACTTTCGGTTTTTGAAGACTCGCTACATGTTTTATTTATTTTTTTTTTTTAAGCATGATTATTATGTTAGATGTGGTCTTTACTTTCTATTGAATCAGGTGAAAAACAAGGGAGTTTCGATTTTCCTGATGCATGCGGGGATGCTGGGAACTCTTCAAGCATTATGGGATGTCTTCCCCTTATTTACAAATACTGGATGGGGTGAGAACTCTAATCTAGGGTTTCTTGAGAAGCACATGGGAGCTTCCTTTGTACAGCGCCCTCAACCCTGGGTAACAAACATCAGTGTTGATGATATTCACTCTGGAGACTTCCTTGCAATATCCAAAATTCGTGGCCGATGGGGTGGTTTTGAGACTTTGGAGAAGTGGGTCAGTGGATCATATGCTGGTCATACTGCAGTTTGCTTAAAGGACTCTGAAGGAAAGTTGTGGGTTGGTGAATCAGGGCATGAAAATGAAAAGGTAAGACTATGTAAAGTCATTAAATGAAGTTATAATATGGTGAACATTTATTGATGACATCTATATGGTCCTCTTAATATCATTCTTTTTTGTGATATTTGCTTCTTCTAAATATGTTTTATAAAATAGTAATATACCTCTTCCAGTAGTTCATATAGCCTTGACCCCCAGCAGGATAGCCCAGCAGGATGCTTTATAGGAAAGTATCCGGCTGGGCTGGGCTAACCTGCTGGGAGGTCAGGGCTTTGTTTATTGGCCCTTTTGTAGATTATTTGAAAGTTCCTGGCTACTAGCTCCAAGCATGCCCTCTCTTGATCAGATTAGTTCACCTAGACTGCTGCAAATTGCTAGACTTCTTTATTGGGCCAATAATCCTTAGTAGTGGCACCATTTCTATCTTAAATCATGCTTTAGCTATGTTTCTTAGATCCACTTAAGTTTCTTGCTCGGCGTCTTTATTCCTCTTGGAGAGGTACTCCTTTGATTGGTGCACATTTTCACTTGATTTTCTTATTCTCAAGTTCCATTGAACTATGCCTGGTCATAAAAGAAAACATGATGCAGAACAACCTAGGCTTCCCACCTAGATCAATCCCTTTTAGGCTTCACCACCTAAGGGTTGTTTGGAATCACCACCAAACACAAATGCAATTTGCAAAAATAAATGTTTGATTGATAATAATAGATTTAGTACAAAATAAACATCCATGAAACAAATCCTTACCAAATTTACCAAACTCAAATACAAATCCTAACTAATCCAATGCTAAAGATAAACTAAAATAAAGATAAAGATAATCACAATGATAATAAAGATAACGTAATGATAATCCCCTCAGATGTGGTTTGTTGTCTGCACCAAAACAAGCCATGAGCTCTAGCTCAAATGACACTTTCCCATCCCTCAATGATGGGATGGAGGATAAGGCTGTAAGTTCAAGAGCCATGGCATGCATGTTTAACTTACCAATTAAAAAAAAAGAAAAAGAAAAAAAGAAAGCAAAATCTTAACCTTTAATTTTTCATCTAGTTTTGAAGTCCTTCATTTAAAAAAAAAGTCAAATGAACTTATTCTTTATGGTTTTGTTAATCAATCCAACATGGATATAATGTGTTCTTGTACATAGCTTTGGTGGATAAATGAAGTTACATATCTTGTAGAATTAGCGATTCCTTCCCTCCCTACCTCAAACAATTGCCATCTTAATTTTAGTTAGGGGTTTGGGCTACTTTCCTATGTAACCATGATTTAATGTGCAAGTGTTTTGGCTCTTTTTTTTTTTTTTGTTGTAGGGAGAAGATATAATTGCTATATTACCATGGGAAGAGTGGTGGGACTTCGAGCTGAATAAAGATGATTCCAATCCCCAAATTGCACTGCTTCCATTGCATCCTGAAATAAGAGCGAAGTTTAATGAGACTGCTGCGTGGGAGTATGCACGGATCATGGATGGGAAACCTTATGGTTATCATAACATGATATTTAGTTGGATAGACACTATTGATGCGAACTATCCACCTCCCTTGGATGCTCATCTGGTATGTATATTTTAAAATTTGATTTTCAATTTAAAGCTTGCAGTATTAGCGGATGCTATAACTTTTTTTTTTTTTTCTTTTTACGCAACTCCCATCCTTTTATTGCTTTTGAGTTGCCAACATTAAATTTAAGTCCTGAAAATGGAAATTGTTTTGGAAGTTGCCTTGATACTAAGGATGTCACGTCAACAAAAAGTCAGAACTGCCAATGAGCTCTAGTTCAGCTCTAGTTCTAATGGCACTACCTCCCTTTTTATGAGTAAGGTGGAGAGTGGGATCATTAGTTTAAGATCCATTGTGTGTGCGCTTATCAATCAGTTGAACAAAGAGCCAGAACTGGTCATGATTTTGGTTAGTAAGAAACTTAGCAAGTGCTTAGAAAGCTAGCAAGACTAGGCTTTGTGAATTTTAGAATTCTGTTAGAAGTTGAATATCTTTTAATGGGATTGTGATTGATTAATGTAATTCAAAGCATCACCATTCCCCATTGCTACAGCAAGGTAACCAATCAAGAAAAGAACAAAGTTCAGAATTTATTATACCCCTTTCTGGTAGTCTTAGCAACTTCTATCAATCAGATGGATGATACATATAAATCTGTTCTGTCCTCTTATACTCTCTTCCCTCGTGTTTTGCGGGTGTGTGTGCTTATTGCTGCAACACACCAATCTAAGAGGTTGCATATATTATTGGTTCTGACTGTTAAAAAAACTGTGATTCTATAGGTTGCTTCGGTTATGACTGTTTGGAATCAAATACAGCCTGCATATGCTGCTAACATGTGGAATGAAGCCTTAAACAAACGACTTGGAAGTCAGGTATTATAACAACTATCCCTCTACTTTCAATAACTACGTAGTTTTGGTTCCTCGAAGAGATTAATTAATTGCATTCAAATGGTCTGAAAAGACAAACTTTGTCATATACACTGTACGGAGCGTTTGTTAACTTGACCTCCTTGATCATACCTTGTATTTCTAGGATCAAACATAGATAATATGTACATGTTTGGTATTGTTGTAGGAAGTTGAGTTTTAACTGTAGAGCTAGTAATAGAACTTTTGCAATATCGGGCTTTAACTGAAAAGCTCTAGGGTTTTAAGTGTTTGGCAATTTACAATGAATATTGCTTTAGTTTTGGATTTATAAAGCATGAACTATGAAACTGTAGATATTTTTCCTAAAACCTTCAAATTTGAAACAGCACCCCCTTAAACCTCTTTTGCAAGATTGCCAAGTGTTTGGAAATTTATTCTGAAAGGGCTCTGAGGCTATTAAAGCAATTTTCTGGTAGTTTGTCACACCTGTTATGGCCTTACCTATACCCTAGTTGCCATCATATATGAGGGGGAAGATTATAAGCAGACAGTTCTCTGATCTCGAAGATCATTGGATCAATTTCTCCAATTTTTCTTTTCTCTTTTTGTTTCGTTGGAAGTCAAGCAATTGATCAAGAGCGTTTTATTTTGTTACTCACAAAAAGGGGGTCTTTGATTATCTGATGTATCTCATGTTTCGTGCAGAACCTTAGTCTTCCTGAAGTTCTCGTAGAAATTGAAAAGCGTGGGTCATCTTTTGATGAGTTGCTGACTATTCCCGAACAGGATGATTGGCTATACAATGATGGGAAGTCAACATCGTGTGTTGCTTTCATTCTTGAAATGTACAAGGAGGCAGGACTCTTTGATCCAATTGCTAGCTCTATTCAAGTCACAGAGTTTACGGTGAGTCCACCGAGATCATCTATTCTAGAGTAAGATGTCACTATTTGGAAACCCAGTATTTTGGATTATCAGTATATGATATTTGACAAAGAAAATGTAGTGTATATTGAATGATGAGAGTTGTGCGGTTCTAACTTGTTTGAGGATATCTTATGGCCATGGTAGATGACCACTGGCACCCTTTACTTTCCTCAAGAATACAATAAAGGGAATTAGATTGTTTTAGATAATGTGGATGTCCATTCAAGACATGATCTTTATAGGTGATATGCAAGTAAACTCTTCCTTAGTAGTTTACATGTTCAATGTGTAATTATTTATTTTATTCACAAATGCAGATCAAAGATGCCTATATGCTCAACTTTTTCGAGAATAATTCAAGCCGCCTCCCAAAGTGGTGCAATGATGAAGACAATGTGAAGCTCCCTTTTTGTCAGATTCGAGGGAAGTATCGAATGGAGTTACCTGGATACAATTCCATGGAACCGTATGCACATATGAATGAAAGATGTCCATCTCTGCCTCCCAAATACTTCAGACCACAGAATTGCTAGAAGTCTTTGATTTTTTTTTTTTTCACTCAGGAATTTTTATACACATTGATGACATCACGCCAGGCTCCAGCTCGGTTGGCTGTACTCTGTATTGTATGGTTTGATATGATGGTATGAAAGATCCAAATTAAATGCTTTTGGATTTCTGTTGTAAATATGGTGATCGGACATTACCAATGCAATATGACGTCAATTAAATTATTTTTATTATTATTTTTTGGTGTGTGCCAAACATGTCTACTAAAATTGTTGTAAAATATACGTCAGTGTAAGAAGATGAAGAGAAATATTCTAAGTGTTAGATTCTTTTTCTTTCTTTAAATCCATCTGGAATTATCAATGTTACTTGTAATTTGCCCCTTTAAGCGACGCAGGACAGTTACAACAATTTTTTGTGTCGGTATATTTTTTTAAATTTTTGTTCAGTAAAAAGTTTATACTTCTGAGTCCACGACATAGTCTTTAACCTAAAGAGCTTGTTTTGTGCAGCTAGCCTTATGTTGTCATATTAACTATTTTGAGTGCTTGTATGATAATATATATGAGAAGAATGTAAAGGACAATAAATTTATTTATAAAAGAATTTATGTAATGGTATGTTAAATAACTTATACACTGCTAAATGAGTTTCACATGTCAAAAAAAAAAATCATATGCTTAGGTGAATCAATTAAAAGTTTAAAAGAACCATATTTATATCAATCTTCTAATTTCAAAATAACACTAGTTTTCAAACCGTTTCATTAGTTAACACATTTTCAAAACTATTTAGGAAATTAACATTTTGAGTGTAATAAACTCGATTTTGATATACTAAATTGAGTACAATGAGCATGATTTCAACGCATCAAACTTGAGTTCAACAAACTCGTTTTCTATCATATTGAGATTGAGTCCATTGGACTCAATTTCTTTTAAATTCCCAGCCTCTCTCACTCAGTGCTCTCTGTCACAGCAAAACTCTTCATCAACAAACATCAACAAACCCAAAGAAAATGAAGAAGCAAACCCAAAGACCTAGAGAAGAAAATGAAGAAATTAGAGACGTCGCAACTTGGGTTCAAACACCGCCGCCTCCTGGATCCTTTGCTGTTGCCACCTGGGTTTGTTCTTACTTAGTGTTCTATCTTTGTGAGTTTCTGTCTTCGTTAGTTGCTGTTGTGATGGAGTGAGTGAGAGACGTAGAGAGGGCTCTGTGATGGAGTGAGTGAAGAGGCAACGTGCTGCTGTGATGAAGTGAGTGAGAGAGACGAAGAGACAAAAGGTTGAGAATTTAAAAGAAATCAAGTCTGTAAGACTCAATTTCAATGTGACAAAAAATCGAGCTCATTGTATCAATTTATCATACCAAAATCGAGTTTATTACACTTGAGATATTAGGTTCTTAAATAGTTTTAAAAATGTGCTAACTAACAAAATTGTTTGAGAAATGGTGTTATCTGGCAATTTTGGTCAATCTTTAAATTAAACAATTAAAAATAATAATATTACCTTTTTTTTTCCATTTATAATTTTTAATAAATTTAGATTTGAAATAGGTACTGTCAACCAAAACCTATCTTTTCCCATCTTTTCTCATTCTCAAGTAAGTGCATTGAAAGTCTAAAATGGATCAAAGTGGATTAAAATGGACTAATGTGGACCGAATGGCCAAAATGGATTGAAGTGGACTAAAATAAACTAAAGTAGACCAAATGGACCGAATAAACCGAAATGGACCGACTGGAACAAAGTGGACCAAATCATCAGCCACATCACCATTTTTTTTATTGATTTATTCTTCTAATTTTTTGATAATATCAAATATATAAAGAACAAATTTTAGCTACAAAATTAGTTGTAGCAAAAAAAAAAACCTTACTCAATATATTTTCATTGGAGGTGAATTTTAACAAATCAACCATTGGATTACATTTTCTTCTTATATCAATTGTGCTTGCAAAATTTTTAGAAAATTAAAAATCAATAGTTGTTTAAATTGCAAGTTTTTGTAGCATAAAATTATGCATAAGATATAATCTTATAGATCATATAGTAAATAATATCTGATTGACACAAAATTTGGCATGTGTATTAAGAACATAAAAAAACTATGCAATCCAATGGTTAGATTTTCAAAATATGTAGTAATGTTAATTAATGATATTGAGTAAGATTGTAGCCTTCTATTATAACTAATTTTGTAGCTAAATTTTGTTCATAAATAAAACCGTCCAAGATAAATGGTAAGATAATCGATAATGTGGCTCAATAAGAATATAACAACATTCAATATTGCGCTTTGAATTTTAAATATTATATAAATATAAATAGGAGATGGGAAATCTTTTACATTAGGTTCTTCACCGCCCCCATCCCCCATCCCATTCACTTTTTTTTTTTTTTCCTTTCAGAAAGTATCATCATATATTAGATACGATTTCACGATTGAGAGAAATTTGATCAGTTGGGAAACACACAGCCATGGGAACAGGAGCTTCCACTTCGATTCCACAATTACCTTTATCATTTCGATTACACAATTACCTTTATCATTGCGGAATATGGAATTCCATATGCTGCAGTGATGAATTCCATATGCTGCAGTGATTCTTTATTTCTTCTTGCCCGTAATCAAGTTTGATTGTATATTTGGGCTAATACTTATGGTAGTCCATTGCAATAGGGTATTCCCATTAAGTAATTACGATCCATAACAGAAATGCAAACTATATATAAAACAAGCGTGATGCAAGTTCAGTATTAACAATACTCCAGAGCTAAAATGGTTTCTTTGGCACAAGTTGGATTGGTAGTCCTTGCGTTGGTACTGGCATGGGATCCCTGCAGAAAGAATTGTCTGCGCATAGCTTCCATGTGAAGTGAGTTATGATGTAGTGAATTGCGACAAGGGTTTCGATTCTTGCAAACTCATATCCTGGACATATTCAAGGAACTCCTCCGAATGCAACGAAACTGTAGGGTGGAACCGATGCTTGGTTTTCAAATCTACTTGGATCAAATTTTGATGGTTCTGGGAATATGCTAGTGTCCATTTGGGTCATTGGCGAAACCCAGAATATATGAATGTCACATGCAGAGTTCTTAGTTCTAAAATTGTAGAAAGAATATTTAAGAGCAAGAAAAGATAGATGGCTGAGAAAAAGCAACCAATATGAGGATTTCACTTACTTGCCACCCTTTTGGAATAAGGTATCCACCGTATTCAATATCTTTCAGAGCCTTCCTGAGGCCACCAAATACAGGAGGATGAATTCTCAATGTTTCCATTGCTACTCTCCAGGTGTACTTCATTTTGGCTAGGTCTTCCCAGTTTAGAAACTCTCCCGAGGGCTTGCTTTTGGCCATCTCTTCCTCTTCTGCAAAATCAAGAAGCAGCCTTAACATTTTCGCAGAACTGGACCACATTAGTGTACCATTAGATGCATTGCAACTTTGAATTCTTTAAAATTATCATCATGGTTTAAGTCCTTTAATACTAAATGCAGTCTAGTTCCTTCCATATTCCAACAAAATGAAATACAAGGTGGGTTATTGAGTTAATTTATTATGCTCTCAAGAATAGATTACAACTGGGTTTGGAACTACTATGTTATATATGTGTTAATTACTTAATTTTTCTCCAAGTAACTTCATCTAAGTTAATTTTCATCGCGGCATTGAGATAGAGAGTCTAATGTGTATATACCTTGAAGAACAGCTGCATAAACAGCTGGTTCATTAGCTAGAAGCCGCATTATGAAAGTAATTAGAACAGCTGAAGTCTCATGTCCTGCCACCATGACAAGGATCACATTGTCCACAATCTCCTTCTCAGTTACTGCTTCTTCATTGTTCTCATTGCGGTTACAAAGCATGCAAGTGATAAGGTCTTGGTGAGGAGAAGCACCCTTTTGCTCAAGTTCCACCCTCTTCTCATGTATGAGCTCCCTCACCATGTTTTGGACCTTTGCACTTGCTTTGAGGCTGCGGTTGTAGCGTGTGAAGGGCAAGTTAATTGGAATCGACCACATCCCTTCTATCATCTCTTGGAAGCAAGCTACAAATCTATCTTTTCGAGTTCCTTGCTCTAGACCGAATAGAAGTGAGCAAATTATATCGAATGTGAGAGTCTTCGTGAGGGGTAACACCCATAAGCAATACACATATTTTGTTAACATAATGTTGACCTGTACATCCCTTGACTAGTCTTTTTCTTATAATGTTACATATATAAAAATTAGTACAATTAAGACTAATTCAGATGTTTTCCTATATAATTTCAGACGGCAACACTGCTCTTCTCTTCATTTTTAATAGTTACAATATGATTTAAATCTATGAACAATGTCTATAGTAACATAGTTCACAATTCTATAAATCATATTGTAACTATAAAAAATATTCTAGTTCGCAATTCAAGGGAGGAGCTTACTATCAATACCAAAAATAGTTCACTAATAGTTTACGTCAGCGAGATTTTATTATTTTTCATGGAAAGTCACCAGTACTAGCTAGGACTAGTTCCATTGGTGCAAAGTTTTTAAATTACTAAGCATGCATTCATCTCATAAATTAATAGATTCTGAACTAATCCATGACCTTATTCCAATACAATTTTCTTGTCAGTTATACGCATTCACAAGTGCAGTCCTTGCTCATTTGGCTGTACATTAGATAATAATTCCATGTTACAAATTTTTTGGTAACATGATCATATTCGTACGTACCTTGACCTGTTGCTTGCCTTGCCAATGCATCTCAAGATGCTTCTTGACTCCTTCATCCATTTTTCCCACGTACTGCTATAATGATTCAGGCTTTAAGAATGATACAATTGCACCTCTAACACGCTTGTGATCTTCAGGACTCAGCTCAAATATGTTCTTCTCTCCCAAAATCTTACGAGAAGACTGATTTTGTTGGCTTGAAAGCTTATCAGTACTAGTGAATACAAATTTGTTTGCAGCCTGTCCAGAAATAAAAACTGTTGGGTTGCCAAAGAGGCTTAGCTTTGATATTGGACCATACTTTGTGATTCTTTGTTGGAGCCATTTTTCCTCTGTGTTGGCACGCATGGCTCCAAGAAGGCTAAGACTTTGGCCTATTAAGGGTATTCCTAGTGAGCCTGGAGGCAGCCTTTTTGATGATCTTCTTCCCTTTGTAAGGAGAAAGAAGATGGGCATGAGGAACAGGAAGATGGCCAGGAAAATATTCATGATTTGTTTGTGGCTTTTGGTTTTTTGAAGTGTTGGGGGAAGATGGGAAAACAAGATTGGTTTCTGAGAGAGACACACAGTATGAGAAAAAAGATGGGTTTGAGAAACTGTAAGACTAAATAAGTTGAGAGAAGTAAATGGATTTCATTGACTTTATCACTTTTATATCTTTCCTTTTGGCTTTCGCCTTTTGTTTGCAGGCTATCTAGATGTTATATAACTATATATGGTGTATGGAAATTTTAAAAAACTAAAACCCACCTAATCTCTTCTTTGGAAATATATGCAAAACAAACTAGTATATAGTGATCACTCGTTAAAAATTGGAAAAAGTTTCTTGCTACAAGGAGAGAGGAGCTATGTTGGAGCAACTTTTCAGAAATGTGGCTTCCTTGGTTGATTAGATGAAAAAATTATTCATGGTAGATAACAGATTTGTCATTTGGTTGGTTTGATGAATCTTTGATACCATAAGCATGAAGACAAGTCACATTGTTAATTCCGTTCTTTATCCAAAAAACAAGTTAAAAATACTAGTATATCTGAGTGATTTTCTATTCGGAAATGTGATTGATTAACCTCTTATCCTTTTCTATTAGTTCTGTTAATTAGGCTCAAAATTATATTTTAGTGGGTTTAGAATAAGCTTGTGTTGGTATGGACTAGAAATGAAAGTTCATCCAATTAAGAAAGTCCGTTTGATACTTTCCTTGAATCTGACAAAAGTGTAGCTCCACATTCTCCCCATCGTCGGCAGCACCACTTTGGCGGGCGGCTTGAATTATTCTCAAAAAAGTTAAGAACAATCAGCATCCTTAATTTGCATTTGTGGCAAAAAAAAAAAAAAAAAAAAAAAAGCCTATGCATCGAACATGTAAACTACATGGGAACAGAGTTTACTTGCATATCTCCTAAAACTAAGGGGATCATTTCTTGAATGGACACCCACCATTAGATTCTCACGACAGGAAGTAAGTTAGAAGGAATTTCATGTAACGGAATGTAGGATAATATGTACTCTCTTTGTTCACATCGTGTGGATTTCAAATAGCATTTGAGTCCATATGCCATAAAATGGAAAGATGTATACATGTAGCAATAAGATATCCTCACCGCTATGCCCACTGCCCAGTACAAGATATCCTCACCCCTCCATGGAACATCAAAATTAACGACCATCACTTAGAATTGTTTTTTGTTTTTTTTGTTTTTTGTTTTTGCGGGAAAATGGTCAACCTTAACCTTAACTAGGAAAGGAGGAAGACAAAAGGCAAATCCAAAGACAATGAAACCATTTTTCTCCTTCGAATAGGGTGTGTCAAGTTCATGATTTTGCAAAGAATTCTTTCTTCTTACTTTGATTTACACGCCAAAAAGTCCCTATTTTGTAAGAGAACTCATCGGTGAGCGCCGTATAGGATGGTTACAACCAAATAAGATTACAAATTGAGAAATAGTATATATAATGAAAATAGATAAAAATGCCCATTGTGTATTTTCTTGCTTGTTAGCAAACAACTTCAACATGATAGATCAATGAGGGCATTTGAAACAAGCTCATTAAGGATAACATATACATATCTTACTTCTAAAGACGTTAAGGGAGTCTAAGCAAAACTCCAAAAGCTTGATTCCATGGGGAATACAGAAAAAAGGGATCCCATTTACTATTTATCTCATTCGCGTTCCAAAGTTTAGATGGCAATGTAAACAAGCTTATTCAAATTTCATAACACAGGAAGTGGGACCCGTGCATCCAGGGGAGCAAGCATTTCTCTCCAAACCAATAATCGGAGGAGATCATACTATGGCAATAGACACAATAAGGAAATTGAGAAACCAAAGTATGCATGGAAAAAGCAAACATATATATCTGTGCACATGGATGCGCCAAACTTAGTGACGCCTTTCAGAGTTCCTAAAAATAGAGAACTCAATGGCTAAAATCCCTGAAGTTACTAAAGTTGGAACGATGGACACCACACTTATGGCATGTTTGGATGTTTAAAAAAGGAGGGGGAGTAGAGTAGAGTGAGGGAGAGTAATGCAATTACCTTATTTAGAAGTTTTTTAAAGAATGAGGGGGAGGGGTTTGAAGGAGTTTGGAGGGGTTTGGACTCCCTCTAGCCCCCCAATTTTAATTCCCCCAAATTGGAGAGATTTGGAGGGGGAGTAGAGTACATAAACTATTGACCAAGTAAATTACCTAATTTACCCTTATTATATTAACAAAATTACACAAGGGGAATGGCTAATTACTCCCTTCCCCCTTACTAATTTTAAAAACATCCAAATAAGGTGGAGGTGAATCATTCTCCTCTACTCTCCTCCCCACTACTCCCCTTCCCTCTACTCCCCTCTACTCTCCTCCCTCTCTAAACTTCCAAACAAGCCATTAAGAAAACCAGATCAAGCTGAACGTGGATGTGACAGTTAAGAAAGATTGATGCTGCTTTTAACTGTGATTCATGAGAGCGAATGGCAAAAATGCTTGAAGCTTGAAGGCTTGGACAAGAATCATTTAGGCCTTGTGATGTCATAGTATGGAAGAGCTTGCATCAGCATGGGCAATAGAGGAGGAAGTATACCCTGTTTTAAGTGTATGCTTCCTCCCAGTCACAGCTGAGTAGGTCCCATAAGTTGTGAGTGTGAGGCAACATTCACCTGAAACAGGGCGTATTTTCTCACAATAGAGCTTGCTTTCCATGAAGGGTAGAGATGCAGCTTTGGGGTCTGATTCATCTTCAAAAGAGGATAGCTTGGCGTGGTCCATGCAACCATAGTTGAAGATATGATAATTCTTTTTAGGAATTTTTCTATATGGTATGTAAATAGTGTTGAGAATTCATAACTCAGTTGCTCACAAACTCAATCAATAGGCTATGGGAATTAGGTTCATAGGAGCTCTACATCCATGACCCATGTTCATTTCTTCCTTCATTTGTTAGAGCTCTGACAGATGACTCTTGTGATGTTTCTTTTGGCCCTATATGATTATCTTTTGAGGAAAATATAATCAAAGAGGAGGTCGGTCAGGCTTTCCTTCTTTTTGGAAAATATAATCAAAGAATGAATGAAAGAAGGGGGGTGGTAGGGAAGGGCAACAAGCACAAGCTTGGCCTGAAAGCAAGTCTCTAGGACCAAATCTGTCTTTTGTTTCATACACAACCAATAATATGTTAAAAGTATATGGTTAAATGATTAAATTTACGATATCTGTCACGTCCCTAACCCCAAAGGATTCAAAGCATGCGAAACCAAACCTTCGAAAGAAATTGTAGGGGTTTTTTTTTTTTTTTCTTCTTTCCAAATGATAAAATAAATAAACATATTGATCTTTCCACAATATAAGTCAGAACTCTAAAAGACATTTACAAACAATGCAAATAACAAATGATGCCTCCAAATATACATGAAATTCCAAAACTCCAAATGGATCAACATATAATCACAATTCTTCCTAGGATAGGCAACCTCAACGACAGAATCTAAACCTACCATGCCCAAGGCTAACAAAACTCAAGAGCCCAACCTCCGATAGAATTAGCAATGGCCTCGATAAATTTAGTAAGTTCAGTCACCAACCAATCATGGCATAAATCTCTCAATTAGCGTAATGCTCCAATCACCACCAATAAAACAAGCTCTATGCTCGAGGTATAGCTAAATTTTTTGAAAAACTGTTAGAGAGTGGGATGAGCTAAAGTCCAGTAAGTAGCATAATTAATAGGGGTGGAGGAGATGCAAGTTTCATGATGATAAACAATTTACAAATCATGTTTTAACTAGGGAAATTCTAACTGAATACTGGAAGATCATTTCCATAATAGTTTGACAAGAATGATTAAATAATGGAACACAAAGTTTCTCAAAGCAAATACCTTGAAACTATGTACTATAATCTGTGAGCACTAGCAATATAATTCCAAAACCATAAAATCTAACATACAGTAATTTATCACAAATATACCACACTACCATATAGACCGATTAAGGGATCCACCTATTCACAATCTCTGGTATGCAGACTCTTGGCCCTATGGACAGCAGCCTCACCCATACTCTCAAGGTTTTTCTCTCCCCCCATGAGCAGCAGGGAGAGCGCATCAAATAGGACCTCTTTTGCATGTGGTCTTTTAGCCCCATAGGCAGCAACCTCACCCACACACAATCAAGAAACCTCTTCCCCCCATGGGCAGCAGGGAAGAACGTGTCATCCAAAGTGAAAGGACACTGGCCTGGATCTAATTTTGTAGTCACAAAGACTACGGAAACCAAATCGGGCAATCACCAGAAAATCACACATGGCATAGTGTTAAAACCACATAAAGCTCACAGGTTACATATACTTTAAAACACAGTTTATATATTGGTAATTTCAGGAAAAAAAAAAAAAAAAGACAACAACAACAACAACATAAATAATCTAACTTCCACAAAGTTTGTAAGGTTTTCAACTTCATTCTTGTCAAGAGATTTTCTATCAATTTCCCACAAGACAAGATAAACATCTTTAAATTTTCTAATATACCAAAGATTAAATAAAATATGCTTATCTTTTCCATATCAACAATTCATGCATTTCTCCAAATGCAATACCAAATATGATGCATTTTCATATATAATCATATATATATATATATATACACACACACACACACTACATATTAAGATTACAACACAATAGTTTTTAGAAAAATATAGTTTTTATAGGTAGTTTCCAAAAGCGTGTCTAATCCAAAAACAACATTTATGCAACATGGTTATATTTTTCAAAAAATCCCATTAAAGCTACTAACATTTTCTAAAAATTGTTCTGTACTTTTTTATTTATTTCATGCGGCTAGATCTTATTACCCTTTTTATTATATTCTAAGGTAGTTTATTGCTTTTCTTTAGGGTTAAAAAGTTCATTACTTTGGAATATGCATGTGTACTTCTCTTTATTAATATATTTCTTTCTTTCTTTTTTCCTCTCTCAAAATTTGATAGGGATGGTAGTAGATCCAAAACACATTTTTTTTTACAATATGTAGGAACACTTTTTCCTTAACAAATAATTTGGCATGTATAACTTGTGCATACTAAAAGTAATGTTAGTCCCATAAAATTAAAAATAAATAAATAAATAAAGTGTTGTTAGTGGTAGATCTCAGTATAATTTGGCATGTATGATTTGTATTTCTAGCACTGTTATGTTTTTTTATTCATCGTTAGTTTATTTTTATTATTATTTTTATTATGCCAAATAGTTATGGAGTAAAAAAGATCAATAGCCTCCCAACTTGTTTGTAGAATGTGTATTCTTATTCTTTTGTTTTTACCACAATTATGAAACGGTAGTTGTCAACCATGAATATTGACAAAAGAAAGAGGAAGATGACTTTGTGAAGGACTCTGATTTTGAACATTGTAAAAGAAATTAGTGGGAAATATAATACAAAATCAATCATATATGATTATTAGGACTACTTAAAAAAGAATTTTGAGTTCCATTTTGAAAGATGATTGATTAGAAATGGATCAAGAATTTTTTTTTTTTTTTCCTTTTTGTTTTGTTAATGTATTTTATTTTATGGGCTTTAGGCCCAGCTAGTTTACTTGTATAGCACACTTGTACGTACTACACTTTACTTGTACCGCACACATATGCTTACTTGTACCCCACACATATGCCTCCTATATAAAGGCATCACATGTATATTCATCAATCATGAAATACAATACAATCACATTCAGTATTTCTAACATGGTATCAGAGCCACTACTCTGACCTTTCTTTTAGCAGTCTTGTCTCTCTTAGTGTTACTTCACCCTTATCGCTTCCACCGTCAAAACAGCCGCTGCAGCCACTCACCGTTGAACCTTCGACGTCTCTCAGCCGTTGTCCCCGGGTTCCGGAACTGCAGCCGCCGTCGCTGAGGAGTTTCACACCACAAAGACCACTGCAATCACCGTCTCCGTCGTGCATCTTGCTCCGATAACGTTTTTGCAGATACCACCGTGATCGTCTCGCCTCGATCTACTCAACCGTGGAAGTCTCGCAAGCATCTAAGCCTGCACGCGTTATCACGCGCCGCCTGAAGAAGCCGCGCCTCAGTCACGCGCCTCACGCGCTGTCACGCGCCTCCCTCAGGTTCTGCTGACGTCATCTGTGACGTCATACTACCACGTCACCTAGGGCTAACGTCATCATCCACTCATCTGCTAATGTCACCCACCGCAGCCGACGTCATCGTTGACCAGACCGTTGACCAGTGTTGACTTTGACCGAGAGTTGACTTTGACCGTTGACTTTTCTACAATGTTGACTTTTTACAGTCCAGGTTCTACTTACCTAGTTTTTCGCGTAGATTTCATTTTTGCAGTCTGTTTTTGCATATTGTGTCTCTAAATGGATAAAAAGGATAATTTTCTTCCTCGCCCCATCAATACTGTATTGGAGGGGAATAAGAATTACTTACCTTGGTCTCAAGCTATGCGCAGTTTTCTTAAGGGTCGCATACTCTGGCATTATTGTACTGGTGCAATTACTATTCCTGTCAAGGGGGCAAGTGAAGAAGATGCTGCCTTCCTCAGTCGCATGATTGAATGGGATAGTCACAACCACATGATCCTCACATGGATTCGGAACACTTCCATTCCCTCCATCTCCAACCTGTTGGGCAGTTTTGATAATGCAAAATCAGCATGGGATATGTTGGCCAAAAGGTACTCCAGTACTCACGGATCCATGAAATATCAGTTAGTGATTGAATTGCATCAACTTCGACAAGAACCAAGGCAATCCATCAATGACTACTATGATCAGCTTCGCTTCATTTGGGACCAAATTGACCTTTCTGATCCAATTTGGGCATGCTCAAAGGATGCTCAGCAATATGCTATAGTTAGAGATGAATTTCGTCTCTATGAATTCCTGATGTCACTTCACAAGGACTTTGAGCCCATCCGAGGTCAGCTTCTTAATCGCAGTCCTCCTCCCTCTCTTGATACTGCTGTAAACGAGTTGGTTAGAGAAGAAACTCGGCTTGCAACCCTTCAAGCCCAGAATAAGTTCAATGTTTTGGCTATTACTCCTTCTGCTCCTGCCATTGAGCAACCTCAACAATCAGGTGATTTCCCTGGCTCCAGCAATCGTCGCAAGCAGACCAACAAGAAGTTCTGCAATTATTGCAAGCGTCCTGACCACACTATTGAGACTTGTTACCGTCGTAACAAATCTACTACTGTTGTTGCTAATACTGAGCCTACTCCACCGATGCCTTCCATTTCAGCTAAGTCCTAGTCTTCTGGATCCACTATCAACCTCTCCCCCACTGAACTACAGGAGATCATAGCTCAGGCTATTCGTATGGCTGGTAATGCATCTCTTTCCACTGCTCTCTCAGTTCTGCCCGGTAAGTCTCAAACTTGGCTTTTTGATTCTACCTGTTGCAATCACATGATACCTCACTCATCCTTATTCTCCAAACTTGACCCTGCACCACATCCTCTTAATATTCATATAGCTGATGGTTCCACCATGCATGGGAATAGTCTAGGTTTTGTTTCGACCTCTAACCTCTCTGTTCCTGGGGCCTTCCATGTACCTGACCTATCCTATAATTTGTGCTCTGTGGGACAATTAGCTGAACTAGGATATCGCCTTATTTTTTACTATTCTGGGTGTATTGTGCAGGATCCGAGGACGGGGCAAGAGCTTGGGACCGGTCCTAGGGTTGGGCGTATGTTTCCCGTGGATAATCTTCATCTTCCACCTGTTGCTCTTGTCTCTGTTGCTGCTACAGTTTCTTCCTTACCTACTCTCGCACTTTGGCATTCTCGTCTTGGTCATGCCTCATCTACTCGGGTACAACAGTTAACTTCTAAGGGTCTGTTGGGTTCTGTGTCCAAAGACAATTTTGATTGTACTTCATGCCAGTTAGGAAAACAGCCAGCTTTACCTTTCAATAATAGTGAATCTATCTCTAATAGTATTTTTGAGTTAATTCATTCTGATGTTTGGGGATCTTCTCCTGTTACTAGTATTGGTGGATCTCGTTATTTTGTTGTTTTCATTGATGATTATTCTCGTTATAATTGGATCTTTCCTATGAAATCTCGTTCTAAAATCTTACCAATATACAGTAACTTTGCAAAAATGGTTGAAACACAATTCTCCAAACATATCAAAACTTTTCGTTCTGATAATGCTCTTGAATATACTCAATATGCTTTTCAAGCTCTGTTACATTCCTATGGCACTGTACATCATCTAACCTATCTAGGCACCTCTCAACAAAATGGTCGAGCAGAAAGAAAACTTCGTCATATTCTTGACACTGTCCGTGCTCTTCTTCTTTCTGCCAAAGTTCCTGCCCCATTTTCGGGTGAAGCCGCTCTTCATGCTGTTCATGCCATTAATCTCATTCCAAGCACTGTTATCCATAATCAGACTCCGTATGAGCGCCTTTTTGGGTCACCCCCTGACTATCATTACCTTCGCTCCTTCGGATCTGCTTGTTTCGTTCTTCTTCAGCCTCATGAGCACAATAAACTTGAGCCTCGATCTAGACTTTGTTGTTTCCTTGGTTATGGTGAAACTCAAAAAGGGTATCGGTGCTATGATCCTGTCTCTCATTGTCTTCGTGTTTCCCGTAATGTTGTCTTTTGGGAACACCGCTTGTTTGTTGAACTCTCTCACTTTCGTTCTTCCCTAACTAACTCTTCTGTTTTAGAAATCTTTCCAGATGAGTCTCCTGTTCCTTCTACAGATACTCTTGATCCTCCTTTGGACTTCTCTATTCCATCTCCAGATATTTTTGATGATTCTCCTAGACAGGTTGTAAATGAACAGGTTGATGATGAGCTACCCCACCTTGAACCTAGGTCCCCTGCTCCTGCTCTGCCTGAAAATCCTCCACAAGACATTCTACCTCGCCACTCAACCCGAGTAAGATCCATTCTTGCACATTTACTTGACTATCATTGTTACACTACCCTTGCTACACTTCATGAGCCTCAAACCTATCGTGAGGCCTCTACTGACCCTTTATGGCAGATTGTAATGAAAGAGGAAATTGATGCATTAACCAAAAACCATACTTAGGATCTGGTTACTCTCCCTCCTAGTCTATCTATGGTTGGTTGTAAGTGGATCTATAAGATCAAGACTTGCTCTGATGGGTCCATTGAGCGCTCCAAGGCTCGTCTTGTTGTAAAAGGTTTTACACAGGAGTATGAGATTGATTATGAAGAGACTTTTGCTCCAGTTGCCCGTATCTCCTCTGTTCGTGCTCTCTTAGCTGTTGCAGTTGCTAGTAAATGGGACCTTTTTCAGATGGATGTTAAAAATGCCTTCCTTAATGGGGATCTACATGAAGAAGTCTATATGCAACCTCCTCCTGGTCTTTCTGTTGAAACAAACCAGGTTTGTCGCCTTCGACATGCACTTTATGGCCTTAAACAAGCTCCATGAGCTTGGTTTGCCAAGTTCAGTTCCATTATCTTTCACTTGGGTTATACTGCCAGTCCTTATGATTCTGCCTTATTTCTTCGTCGCAATGATAAAGGCACCATTTTGCTTCTCTTATATGTAGATGATATGATCATAACTTGTGATGACCTCAGTAGCATTCAAGAACTCAAGGATTTTCTTAGTCAGCAGTTTGAGATGAAAGACCTTGGACATCTCAGCTATTTCTTGGGTCTTGAGATCACTCGTTCCACAGATGGTCCTTATATTACTCAAGCCAAGTATGCATCTGACCTTTTATCTCGAGCTGGACTCACTGATAGCAAGACTGTTGACACTCTAGTTGAACTTAATGCGCATCTGACACCCTCAGGGGGGAAACCATTGTCTAATCCCTCTCTTTACAGACGATTGGTTGGCAGCCTAGTTTATCTCACAGTTACTCGTCCAGACATTTCTTATGCTGTTCATCAGGTGAGCCAGTATCTGTCTGCTCCACAATCGACTCACTATGCTGCTGTTCTGCGCATTCTACGATACTTGAAGGGCACTCTCTTCCATGGCTTTTTCTACTCAGCTCAGTCTCCCCTTTTACTCCGTGCATTCTCTGATGCTGATTAGGCAGGAGATCCCACTGATCGCAGGTCTACTACAGGTTATTGCTTTCTTCTTGATTCTTCTTTGATTATTTGGCGAAGTAAGAAACAAACTTTCGTGGCCCGCTCCAGTACTGAAGCAGAATATCATGCTCTTGCTGACTCCACATCTGAGCTCCTTTGGCTACGATGGCTTCTTAAGGATTTGGGTGTGTCCACATCCTCCGCTATTCCCCTTTATTGTGACAACCAGAGTGCCATTCATATTGCTCACAATGATGTCTTCCATGAACGGACTAAACACATCGAGATTGATTGTCATTTTATCCGTTCTCATCTTGTCTATGATGCTCTCAAGCTTTTCTCCGTCTCCTCCAAAGATCAACTTGCAAATATCTTCACCAAGGCACTTTCTAAGGGACGCACTCATGATTTGGTTGACAACCTCAAGCTAGTCTCACATCCACCTTGAGTTTGAGGGGGGCTGTTAATGTATTTTATGTTATGGGCTTTAGGCCCAGCTAGTGTATAGCACACTTGTACTTGTACTACACTTTATTTGTACCGCACACATATACTTACTTGTACCACACACATATGCCTCCTATATAAAGGCATCACATGTATATTCCTCAATCATTCACATTCAGTATTTCTAACATGTTTGTTCATATTTCAGTAACACTAAATGGATGTTAGTTTTATTTTTCATGTCTTAATTTAGTTTTAGACTACTATTTTTTTATATGACAAAGCTCAGGTATATATGGTTCTTTGAAGTGATGTTTATTAGGTTTTCACGTAGCTGGTTTTATTGGCTAACAAATCATATAGTTGAATTTAATTATCGCTAGACAGTATAATACCATTTGTATTGTATTAGTCAATTTAATTACGTGATTGACTTTAGTTGATAACAAATTTTACCTATGTTTTCCTTCCCTTTTCTTTTTTATTCTTGAATTTCAAGAATTTTGTATTTAAGCTTTGACCCTAGCAGAAATTCTGGTTCGTTACTATCCGCCTGACAAACTTTTGATAACATGAACGTACGTACCTTGACCTGTTAGCTTGCCTTAATTGCGGATGCATCTCAAGATTCAAGATGCTTAATTTCTTGACTTGTTTATCCATTTTCCCCAGGTACTGCTTTAATGATTCAGGTTTTAAGAATGATGCAATTGCGCCTCTGACACACTTGTGATCTTCGATCACCACTGTTCCAATAAATTCAGTTCACCCAAAATCATCCGAGAAGACTGCGTATGCTGATTTGAAAGGGTGCTGCTATCGCTAGTGAATACAAATTTGATTGCAGCATGTCCATAAATTAATGAACACTGTTGGTTTGCCAAAGAGGTTTAGCTTTGATATTGGACCATACTTTCTGATTCTTTGTTCGGGCCATTTTTTCAGTGGTGTAGGCACGCATGGCTCGAAGAATGGCCTATCATGGGCATTCCAGATTTCCAAGTGAACCTGGAGGTAGCCTTTGTAATGATCTTTCCCTTCGTTAAGAAAAGGAAGATAGGGTATGTGAAACATAAAGAATAGTTAACAACATATTTATGACTTTTGTGTGGCTAATGGCTATGTTGTTGATGAGTTTGAGAGACTGAAAGACCTAATAAATAAATTCAGAGAAGGAACTGGGTTTCTTTTTTATTATATTTTTTGTTCTTTCTCTTGGGCATTCGTTTGTTGCCCCCTAGACTAGGTGTTCAAGAATTTTCTTTAGAAAGATATGCAAAGCAACCTTGTAAATTACTCATGAGCACAAATCTACACTTCAGCCAAAAGAATAAATGAGCACAAATCTATACTCTACCATCCATAGCTCCTCCCCTAGTAACAATAACTTTTTCTCCCATTTTTAAATGAGCTTCACTTTTACGCTCCATTACTCATGATATGTCATGTGTATAATGCAAATATTTTTTCAATTTTTAAACTTTTTTTTCAATGGTTAAAAGTTAAATGAGTTTCACTTTTTGTGATTTACTTTATGCTCTACCAATTATAATATGTTATGTATTTGATTTTTTTTTTTTTTCTTATTTTAAACTTTGATTATTTTATAAGGAAAGTTAAATGAATATATGATAAGATGTAATTCATAAAGTATAAGGTGGAACACAAAAGGTAGGATAGACAAGAAAATCAATTCCATATCGTACCGGCCGATATATACCGTGCCGGCCAGTACACCAGTACAGGCAACTTCTTTATTCTCTCCTCCTTCTTTCTTGCCTCTTTGGTTTCTTCACTGCTAATGCACTACAACTATGTGCTTTCAGCTTTGTGTCTTTCAAATTTTCTTATCTAATATTTAGTCAATGATGTCAGATGGTTATGTGGAAGTGGTGTGGCAATTTAATGCACTTACCGGTATATCTTTTGCTATTTTAGAGTTATCACGTGTCCATCTTTCTTTCTTTTTTCTTTTCTTTTTTCATTCTTTCACCCCTTTTTGTTTAATTCATTCCTTTACTTGTTGTTTATTGTAAATATTGTAACTTATTAGTATTATTTATTTTCTTAGTATACAATGAACAATTGAAATAATGTTTTATGGTAAACGGAGATTTTTGAGGTAATGTTTTATAGTAAATAGAGATTTTGTGTGTGTGTGTGTGTGTGTGTATAAAATATATAAAATAACGATAAACTCGAAACGGTACACTGGTATTAACCGATACCCGAAATATATCGTACTGCTGACCAAACCGGTACAATATCCAATACGGTATTGACTTCCTTGAGGATAGATGATCTATATTCAATGCGTAGTGTTTTCATTTGCACAACCGAATATTTATGACAATAGTTGCTCTACCATAGCTCTTCCCCGGTAACAATAATGTTTCTCGATCAATGAGTTGCACTTTTACTTTTTATGTGTGTTACAACCAAATCAGACAACAAATTTACAAATAATATATATATATATATATATATATATATATATATATATAATGAAAATAGATGTAAATGCCCACGGTATATTTTCATGCTTGTTAGCGGCCAAAATGGTCAAATACCACTTTTTGTCAAAATAATTTGTGTTATACCACTGTTTGCAAAATATTTAGCAATTTACCGCTGTTTTGAAACTCGAGTTCATGAAACTCGAGTTTTACATAGATATCGAGTTTATGAAAATCAAGTTCCAAAGAAAGCAACAAGGTGGCAGAAGTTAATCTAGCATTTTATAATTTAAAAGTCTACATGGAACTCGGGTTCGAAAAACTCAGGTTCCTTGTAATATAAAACTTGAGTTTTGAAGACCGAATTCTATAAAAATTTGAACATGTAGAAGTAAGACAATAGCAGCTGAAACACGCCAATCTTTTAGTCTTGTCTTATATCCCATGTGCGAGTAGGACAAGTAGAAGTAAGACGAGCTGCTGGAACAAAAGAAAAAAAATAAATCACACGAGCAAGCATTTCTCCCCAAACCAATAATCAGCGGAGCATTTCCTACCATGGCATCGGACATAATAAGGAAGTTGAGAAACCAAAGCATGCATGGATAAAGCAAACATATCTGTGCACTTGGATGCCCCAAACTTAGTGACAAAAGCCTTTCAGAGTTCCTAAAAATAGAGAACTCAATAGCTAAAATCCCTGAAGTTACTAAAGTTGGAACGATGGACACCACCCTTTAGAAAACCAGATCAAGCTGAACGTGGATGTGACAGTTAAGAAAGATTGATGATGCTTAACAGTTTTCATGTTAGCGAGTGGCAAAAATGTTTGAAGCTTGACGGCTTGGACAAGAATCATTTAGGCCTTGTGATGTCATAGTCGCGAAAGAGCTTGCATCAGCGTTAGCAGTAGATCTTGTTTTCCATGAAGGGTAGAGATGCAGCTTTGGGGTCTGATTCATCTTCAAAAGACGATAGCTTGGTGTTGTCCAATCCATGCAACCATAGTTGAAGATATGAGAATACTTTCTAGGAATTTTGCTATGTGCTATTTAGTTGGTGTTGAGAATTCATAACACAGTTGCTCACAAACTCAATCAAAAGGATATGGGAATTAGGTTCTTAGGAGCTCTACATCCATGATCCATCTAAATTTCTAGCTTCATTTGTTAGAGCCCTGACAGCTGACTCTTGTGATGTTTCTCTTGGTTCTATACATATCTTTTAAGGAAAATATAATCAGAGGTCAGGCATTCCTTCTTTTTGGTCTACAACTCTATCAATTTATTAAAAGAAAAGAAAAGAAAAGAATGAATGAAAGAAGAGGTTTAGAGGGAGAAAAAAGAGGGTAACAAGCACAAGCTTGGCCTGAAAGCAGGTCTCATTCAATTTCTAGGACCAAATCCATCTTTTGTTTCATACACAACCAATAGCTAGCAATACAACATAGATAAAAATCTATGAACAACCCGTAGAAGCATTATGTGTGATCCATACAGCTCTGAAAAGTAATATATTAGAAAGAAATCCTCTACACCATTAATCGGCCTTGGCTGGGATATGGTTGCCACCAGTTGCAATTTTGTACAGATAAAATGCAGTCATGATAGCACTGCAAGAAAAGCCAAATTGCAAGCATATTAGCTGGGAGATTCAAATATAGGTTGTATTGACAAGGAAAATTTTAGTAACTATATATCTATCAGGAACTCTTGTAAAAACTAAAATTTATCTAAATTGGTATTTCCCCCCTCAAAAATGGGATGGAGGGTAAGATGCTAAGATCATCAGTTGAATACTACAATCAACTGACTAGAAGACTACATTACAGCTGGACAAAGATACATTCACCTTTAGAGATATAACATTTGACCAGTAGATGTTCGCAAGAGCTTTCAAGAAGAAGCACAGTTTAATTTGATGAATGTAAACTGAACTCACCACCGAAAAGCAGCAGTTTTCATTTTCCATCGAATCATGTCAAGTTTTTCCTAAAAGACAGGGTGGCTCCTAGATCATCATTTTCACGACACTAACTTATACATGTCACATTCTAACATCTCATTTCAACTATCTCGACTCCTCAGAAGATACAAGGACACATGTAAAAATATCATGTGCTCCAAAAAGAAACTTACAACGGTTGCCTGGCACACAGGAACGTTAATAAAAATTGCAAAATATCTAATAAGTCTTTACTTGAACTCTAGAGTACAAAATAACTTATTCAACTAAAACTAAAAGATTTTTTTTAGTCATTCAAGACAATTTGCACGTTCAGAAAATGAGGGAGTCATGATTACAAATCATTGGCAATGACTGACTTTCAGCATTCTCATTTCAAATGGAACATCAGGACCCAAACTAATAACCACAAGAGCATGAATGCTTGTGGGATTTCAGGTGTCCCCTACTTGCATGCACAACCCTTACTGAAACCAGCAAAGAGGTAATGATTAATGACTCAATAATAATAACTGTAATCCCCTATATGCAGAACCATATTATCAATAATTCTAATTAGTAAGCAAGCAGACACACCCAATGGGTCTTGAACCCACATCCAAACTTTGGTCCCATTTTTAAGGGGAAAGTAAGTGATACTGAAGCTAGAGCTCATTTGCTTCACAACCTGAACCACATTGCCATGCTAGAAAGGGAAGAATATAATATCATGGATGTAGCAATGGGATTAACTTGTGAAAAGAGTAAATTTCATCTTTCATTGAATAAATGCAAGATATTCATATGAAAATTTATATATATATATATATATATAAAATAAAATAAAAAGGCAAACCAAATGCAAGAGATAGTAATAAATGAATTTTGGCGCATAAAAACAGCATTATGATACATTGATACTCATCATGTAGATGCTACATTAAGTTTCCACTAGTAGCGATATATTTAAAGTATGAAAAGCACAGATACTTAAAAGCAGAATTAATCCTCAACTTACCTGATACCAGCAACAACACCAGCTGGCATGATCTTAGAGGTTTGCATATAGCGCTGTGCCATGACCCATGTGAGTGCAGCTGCACAACCTGTTTTAGGGGCACATATCAGATCAAAATGGCTATTGGTTTAAGGTGGAGGATACAGCAAGCACAAAATCAGATTTGAAGAGGTTAGAAAAAGTAAAAGAAAACCACAGAAAGAATGGAAGTGTGTTTTTCTTTTCTGGTTTGTCTTCTACTAATATCAGTTCAAATAAATTTAAAGCAAAAGAAAATAAAGGAATTGTGGTTTATTTTTGGTTTTTCTAATAAAATCAGCTCCAGTAAAATCTGTTTTTGTGCATATGCACACATACATCATTTTACAAATCTTCCTCTCTTGAAATCTTTTTTTTTTTTTAAATAGATTGTTGGAAAACAGGAATTACAAAATGTAAACAACAACAATCATAATATTTCTCGATAATCTAAACAAATCAGCTATTTTGCAACTTCACATAGCATTATAAGCTGATGGCTTGTCAAAAATCACAAAATGAGGCCGTTACCAGAAGCCACCATTACTTTTTAATTGGTAACTTATACATGCACCCGATGGGTTTTGGAACCCACAACCTCACCCTCCACTCTTATGCGAGGAGGAAGTACCATTTCAACTAGAGCTCATTGGCACTAGAAGCCATCCATTATAATAATGAACATGATCCTTTGTGATTATGTAGCTACATATACTTTAACCCTGAGGAAGAGAAGAAGGCCAGAGGCTTGCAAAGGAGAAACAAATTTCCTTTAAGCAGCCTATTACCAAGCTTAAGCCTACTTTCTTACGCACTCTAGTTTCTTGAATTTCTCTAAATTAGTAGATTTCCTTTTTTTCCCCTCAAAATTTTGATGATTCTCTACATTTCCAGGATGTGCTTAGTTGGGACAAAAGTGCGCTTCTTCAGTGGCCTCTCCCTTGGAGACTTTTCAATTAATTTAAACATTTAAAAAAAAAAAAAAAAAGATCTCTCTCTCTCTCTCTCTCTCTCTCTCTCTAATTGTACTCCATAGCCAAAATGATTAAAAGCACCAAATGTTACAACAATTTTGAACAGACGAAAATTGAAGTCTCCTAAAACTCAAAGTCTCCCAACTATACAGAAGTACAGAGCTTCAATTAAGACCAGAACATTTCAAAAACAAGATATTGAGAAAACCAAATAAGAACCGCAACACCAAACAAGAAGAAGAAAACAAAAAATCAGGTTTCCCACACTGCTACCAAACCACAAACAACACAAATTTTACAATCCCAAACAAAACAAAACAAAAGCATAAGCCCAAATAAACATATACCCAGATCAGACTTTTGCTCTACATTGACCTTCCACAAACTCACCATAAAAATAACATCTTGGACTCACTCACAAATACAAAAATTTTAGGAAACAAAGACCTTGCAATTCCCCAAGAGCACAATCCTAAATAAAACATTAGATCAGACTTTGTCTCTAAATCTACCTTACACAACCTTCCTACAACTATTACATCGTAAACCCATTAACAAAAACAACTTCATTTTCTTAACAAACAAAAAACACAGAACTTGCAATAACATAAAGAAACCAAATCCCAAAAAAAAAAGACAAAAAAAATCGTACCAGTCTCAATAACGAAAGCGAGATACGAGTTCTTCCTCTTCTTGAAAGCGTCAAGGCTGAGATACCCAGCAAGAATGAGCACCAGTCCAATGCCCACACCTCCACCCAAAGAAGCTGTGCTCCCTTTCTTCATATACCCAACAACTCCTCCTACAATCAGAACCAGCCCGTACGGGATCGTGAAGCAGAAATCGTGCATTTTTTCCAACTGGGTTTTCTCGGGAAATTCCTTCGGAGTCCTGGAAAAATTTGAGCTCGACGAAAGTCTTTTTTTTTTTTTTTTTTTTTTTGGGTCAGTATTTCACAGATCAAAATAGAAAAGTTCTGGGCTTTATTCTGTTTGGTTGCGTTTGGACATTTTTGTGGCGCGTGGAATAGTCTTCTTTTCCACGATATAGGCAGGGTACGACGTCGTATTTCGTCATCTTCGCGTGGCGGACACAAGTACAACGGTATCAACCCATAATCGTGTGCGCGTGGTGTTTGTTCAGTTAGTCAAATGATTCTTTTAAGTTTTGATACAAGATTCTTAACCCAGACAATATTTGTTAGGATAGGAATTTTTTTTTTTTGGCAATTATAAACAGTTTAGAAGAAAAAAAAAAAAAAAAGTGAGAGATAATACATGTGCACTATAATTAAATAACATTTTTTTGCTATTTAAAATATTAGAAATCCAAAAAAAAATATGAATGAATACAAAATAAATCTATTAATAAATTTATTTATAACATGATATCCCATTGGTTCTATAGCAAATTCAAAAAAATTTCATACCATGGATCTCAAATCCATACACGAAGTAATCTTTACGATTAGCTCTCAATATAAGCATATCCAATCATTGCTACAATCATGAAATCTAAAATTACTAGTTTCCTTTACCATATTTTTCATTACTCAAGAGTGTTAGTGTTCTTGTGTATGAATGGTGAATCCATTCTTGGCAAAAGGTAATGTCTTAGATGAAGAATTCTTGATTAGGAATGGTCCAAGGTTTTGTTCATTTGTGGATCATAATCTTTATTAGTGGTCTCCATGTGAATGCAACTCCTTCATTGTTAGGTTCCTCTGATTATGTGAAAGGGCAAAGATAAATATTATAACGGTTTGATGGTCAATCATATAAATACATGTTGTAATCTAGAATAACTGATGAGTTATTAGACTAAAACTTTCTACCAATACAAACTTTGGAACTTAAAGGCTAGAAAATAAAATGAATCGAAGGGAAGACTTCCTATTATGATGATGATTGTCATTCTCTATATAATGGCATTAATGTCATTGCCCATGCTACCAATAAACCTCTTAGTCATTGCTATGCTACCAATGTCTAGTGTTTTTTTCTCAATCACAAGTGGTTTGAGGTACCACAATAAATCTTAGATGACAGGTTGATAAGTCTTCAAATTTTCTAACTTTCGATTGATTATCACAACAAATTTTAGGTAGCAAGTTTTTATTGATGGGTAAAAGCGTATTCAATTTTGTACATTCAACGCACACAATTTTTCATAAAATGTAAATAATTTTGTATATTCAAAGTATACAACTTTTCAAAGAAAGTACACAATTTAGTACATGTACACAAATTTTCAAAAAAAAAAAAAATATATATATATATATATATATGTAGGGTCACAATTTGTAACCCAAACCCAAAAGATATGGAATGTGAGCCCAATAAACCCAATACAATGAATTTGTAGAAAGTGGGTAAAGGAAATAGGCTGTTTCTGAACTAAACAACAGTTAACCAAGATTTTAAAAGGTGAACCCATACAAAAACACACTTGAAACGTGAAGAAACTGATATCCGAGGAGGTAAATTATTGTCTGAAAAGCAGATATCACTCTTAGAGCTACAATAAATTTTTCTCTTCCTTCTTTTTCTATTTTCTTTCGATCCCCCTCTTATGGGAGGTCTTTTATATTATATAGATTCTTCTTAGATCATCTTAATCGTACACTTATTAATCATCCAAGCCTTCACTTGAGTATGTGTTCCATCAGGCATCTTCTTTGGCTCTCTGTGAATGGTGATGGTTGAGACTGCACTGTTCAAGGGTCTTCTTCACATAAATGCGGCCAGAAAAGTTGATGCAGTGCATTTAATGCGGTGGCAGCAGCTTTCCTTTCAGGTATTTCTTCATTCTTATCGCCTTTGTATGTGCTTAAAGTTTATCCTGACCGCTGGAGCTATCTGGAAGGTTACCTGAATTACCCACGCATGGGCTTGTCATATTCGATATATCCGAGAATAAGGTTCTCCTCAGACTATACCCCTCTGCTCCTTTCTTGCTTGATTTTCACCTTTGGAACCTTTCCCAATCATTTGCTTCCTCTCGGACACATCCTCGTCCTCGAATAAAGCCCAAAGTCCAGTCCACCAATTTGGACCCTTACCCCCACAATATATATATATATATATATATACAATTTTGTATATTCAATGTACACAATTTATTAAAAAATGTTCAAAATTTTGTAGATTCAATGTCCACATTTTTTTAAGAATATACACAATTATGTATATTCAACGTACACAAATTTTAAAAATATGTAACAATTTTATATATTCAACGTACACATTTTTCAAAGAATATATACACAATTTTGTACATTCAATGTACACAATATTTCAAAGAAGTTACACAATTTTGTACATTTATGGCACAAATTTTTTTATGAATGTACATGATTTTATACATTCAATGTACACAATTTTTCAAAAAACATAAATAATTTTGTACATTCAATGTACATATTTTTAAAAATGTACATTTAGCTTACATGTACATTTTATGTACATTTTTCACAGAATGTTCATAATTATGTACATTTAGCTTACACATTTTTTAAAGCATGTACACAATTATGTATATTCAACGTACATAATTTTTCAAAGAATGTATACAATTCTACTCTTTTAAAGTAGACAATTTTTCAAAGAATGTTTAAAAAATGTACACAACTTTGTACATTCAATATATTCAAAAAATGTACACAATTCTATAGATTCAACGTACACAATACAACATTGTATACTATGGAGGCCGTGCCCAAAGTACTCAATCGCCTTTGAGATTGGACTCCTAATTTATTTGTTTAGAGTGAGTAAAGAGTTTCCTACAATGGGTAAATCCCTCTAAGGCTAACCTAACAGCCCAAAATGAAGGAGTTTGTGACCCAACTTGAATTTTATTACCCCTTTGTGTGTTTCCCAGGGAGTCTCGGGCTATGTACCAAGCTGTTTTCTCTTTAATTGTTTCTCTTCTTTTCTCTCAAGTATCACTCTCTCTCTCTCTCTCCCCCTAGATTTGTCTATCCCTTCTCACACCATCTCTTCCTCCTTATATAGCCTTTGCTCAATGGGTTTGTCATCATGAGTGACGACTTTTCTTAAAAGGTGGGACCGATTCTAACTTATATTCCTGGTCGGATGAGACCTGCCACACATTTCTGAGCTAACTCCATTGGAAGTTGTGTCAACCTTCAAATCTATGCTTGATAGGCGGATATCCCCAAGGCATTATGTAATGTTCTAAGTGTTGCCTTGGGTCAGTTTGTACTATACCATGCTCGGACCCTCCATCACTTGTTCGGTATGACTTGGGTGGGTCTGACTTATGTGGGCCTCGGCCTTAGGCCGATATCTGATTTAGGGATTGTACATATACATTCTTTGAAAAATAGTATACATTGAATGTAAATAATTATGTAATTATTTGAAAAAATTTGCATGTACATATTTGTGTACATACTTTGAAAATTTATTTACGTTAAATATATAGAATTAAGTATATTTTTTTGAAAAATTGTGTGTGTTGACTATATAATATTTTTTTGAAAAATTGTGTATGTTGACTATATAAAATTCATATTTTTTGAAAAATTATGCACTATGAATATAAAGTAACATGTTCATTCTTTGAAAAATTGTATATGTTGAATATACAAAATTGTATGTTTTTTTTTTTTTTTTTTTTTTAATGTGTACGTTGATTTGGAAATTTTTGTACATTAAATATACAAAATTATTTAAAAAATAAAAATCAAACAATTTAAATTTAGTCCTTTAATTTTGACTATAATTGTCAAATTAGTTCTTCATGTTAAAATAATTATAAATAAATAGTCAATATATAAATCTTTTAGTTAGTAAACGATATCGTTTAAATTTTTTTTTACTATTAAAAATTTAAATGAAAACATTCATAAAATAAATTTATTTAAAAGATATTTAATTCATATTAATTTAAAAAATGCATAAATAATTTCATGTATTAATAGATTGGAAAAGATAATTAAATTAACTTTTTATGAAATAATTAAATGAACTTATTTAGTTATTCACAATTGAATGTCCTTGGCTAATGTAGATTATAAGTGTAACGATTTCTTTTGGCTAACGTAGGATTGAATGTCTTTGGTTCTTAAAAGCATTTGACTAATATCTGAGGTATATGACATATCCCTCTACACATTAAATACTATAAAACTTTTTTTTTTTTTTGAAAACAAAACACTAAAAAAAAAAAAAAATTAAAACCAAATATATCATGTGCACATCATGACATGATATATGAGAAATTCTAAGAGCTGTTTGGTAAGAGTATTTAAATATATTTTTTTGTTGTGCGATTTATAAAATGATGGGTTCCAGACTTGAATTTATTATTTAGCTAATATTTTCTAAATACAGTTTTCAAAAAATTGTACCCTATTTTCTTAATTTAAAACAGGATTTTGAAAATGGCTAAGAGGTGTTTTCAGAATACAAAAAATGTTTTTAATAATATAGCTGTAAATAAATTAAAAATAGTGGACCCCACATATTTGTCTAAACTCTTTTATCTCTTAAATTAAGGAGTTTATCTTTATTACAAAAAGAATTCCCACACTTTAAATTTGAAACATATTATAAATCACATGATATCTAAGAAATTCTAAACTAACTGTTAATTATAACCATTTCTTTTTTCTTTTGGTTTTGTTTTGTTTTGTTTTTTGGTTTTTAGATATAGATATGAATAATTTGATTTTGAGTAGAAATTTCAAGCTTTAAAATTAGATATATAACTATACAACTAGTTTTTTTTTTTTTTTTTTTGGAGAAACAACTATATAACTAGTTAACTACTATCAAATGCTTTTTATCTTTTTTCTTTCTTTTTTCCTCAAAAAAAAAAAACTTACTATCACATCCTACGACGTCGTTTTAGTTTATCTCCATTAGGATAAAATTAGGGCTTAGGGTTTTTCTTCAATCTTCAGTTCACAAATAACCATCACTGATAAATAAATCAAATCCAAGCTCAGAACTTTTCAAAACCATGGTGCTGATATGATGATCCATTTTCAAACCCGAACCCGTTTACCCACCTGGTATAAACCAGTTTATCCCATCGTTATTAACTCTTTATTAGTACACAGCCCAAAACCCAGGCTTCCTCAAACCCTAAAAATGGGAGTGACTGAGGCCAATTCCAAGAGACCCGTTTGCCCATCATGCTCCAAACCCACCTGGCTCTGCCTCTGCAGTCGGATCCAGACCCCGGGTCTTGAAAATTCGGTAAGAGTAACCATTCTTCAGCATAGTTTAGAGAAAAAGCACCCACTCAATTCTGCTAGAATTGCTAGACTAGGCCTCAAGAATTTCACTCTAGCAACTGTTTCCGATGTTCTCTTTGAAGCCAGGTTTGTTATTCGGTTGTGGGAACCGGATTCTGAAATGGGTTCGGTTCAAAATGGTTTGGATTCTGATGAATTTGTTGAAAATGTGGACACGCAGAAGCTGGTTTTTGAGCATAGTGATGGGGTAGAGGGAGTTAGAGAAGATGTGAGCAATTCAGAATATGGGTTATTTGCAAAGTGCCCAATTGAGGAAAACACTAATTTAATTGGTGATAATGGAGGATGTTGTTTGAGAAATGGTGTCAGTGGCGCTAGAAATTCTCGAAACCCTGTGAAAGAAGTTAATTTTATAGGAACTTCAGGGTTTTCAGTGAGTGATGAATTAGTTTTTGAGCCAGGAGATGAATTGAAGGTTGAAGCTTGCATTGGTGAAAAGGGTACATTCAGTTTAGAGAGTCTACTTGAAAATAGAAACCTAGTTACACAACTTAATGCTCATACGGTTTCAGCTGCTTCAACATTGGATGAAGCAGTTTTGGATAATGAAACTACTGCTACCAATGAGAGTGAATTTTCTCATCTGGATGTTGATCCAAATGAAGTTGTCCAAAGACAAAGAGGTCATGAAGCACCAGTTATAACTGCAACCATTGGAAAATATGGTGTCATTGGTTCTCTTTTTCATATTTGGATGCTACAAGCCAATTTGCAGAAGCCAACATTTGATAACATTCTAGCTTTTTCTGAAGCTCGTGATGCTCTAGCAAAAGGGTTTTCTGTAAAAAAGTTGCAAAAGCGACAGTTAAGTGGGAGCAAGGAGTTGGAAGAGTATGAAGAGCTTGAACTTGAGGTTCCTCCAGGATCAGTGCTCCTATTCCCATCTGATTGTGCAATCAGTATTGATGGCATTGATGCTCTTGGTTGCGAGGTGAAGAATTTAATCGTCTTGGATGGTACATGGGCAAAGGCAAATAGAATGTACAATGAGAACCCCTGGTTGAAGCTTTTGCCACATTTGAAGTTGGATTTGAACAAGCTGAGCTTGTATAGTGAAGTGAGGTCTCAGCCAAAAGCTGGATGTTTGTCCACAATTGAAAGCATTGTATATGCCCTGAAGGCTATTGGAGACAACCCTGAAGGGCTAGATGATCTCCTGGATGTTTTCGAGTCTATGGTTGAAGACCAGAGGCGATGTAAAGATGAGAGGTTGAGCAAAGTCTCTTCAGTTTGAGTTTGTATAGTGAAGTGACGTCTCAGCCAAAAGCCCGATGTTTGTCTACAATTCAGAGCATAGTATATGCACTGAAGGCTATTGGAGAGAACCCTGATGATCTCTTGGATGTTTTCCAAGTCTACGGTTGAAGACCAGGGGCGATGTAAAGAAGAGAGGTTGAGCAAAGTCCCTTCAGTTTAAACTTCATTCTTATATTTGCTACATTTATACCGTTCTAACTTTCAACATCATCTTAAGAACATTGTGCAAGTAAAATTAAAGTAGATATCATAACCTGTGGTTGACAGTAACTATATATATTTTTGGTTTTGGGAGAGAGGTTTTGGGAGGGGTGGAGGAGATGAAGATCATGCTTCATGAATTTCAAAGGGGCTTCTCTGTACCTTTGTGCTCTTTTGTACGACACTACAATCTTGTACTAAATTTCACACTTCCAAGAAGGAAAAAGGAAATCTTTGTTGTTTTCCCCTTCTTCATTGCATGATTCTTATTCACATGATTATGTTAACCATTTAAGAGATTATATGTTAGAGATCTTGCAAGGCCCTTTATAAAACATCAAGCATGGAAGGGTGAAAAAACCTTTCTTTGGCACGATAATTGGCACATCCATAAGGTGTTGCTGCTGGAATATGGTTATAGAGTTGTATATGGTGCACTCAGGACATCTTGTACAAATGTCTTTAATGTTTGGAATTATGGTCAATGATATTGGCCACCAGCAGGGTCAGAAATATAGGCAGGTCTGTATCAAATTAGTTTGCATCAGGAAGACACTATGAGGTCACGCCTTCTCATTCAGGGCAGCTAACTTGCAATTCTGCTTGGAATGAAATCAGAATGAAGCAGCAGGTGGTGGATTGACATAAATTGGTTTGGTTTTCTACTAGCATCCCAAAACACATTTATCTCTGGTTAGCAGTCAAGGATAGGCTTCCACTCATGAAGCTTGTTGGAATGCAGAGACCATTTGATTTGTTAATTTTCCTTTGCTAGAAGGATATGGCAGCAGGTGCTGAATTTAACGAGTGTCAACAAGCAGCTAGGTTTTTGGTTCGATGTCATAAGATGGGTAGTTCAAGAGTTGAAAGGAAGAAGCTTAAAAGCAAATTTCTGCAAGCTGTATACCATATCTGGCTGTGAAGAAACGTAAAGATCTAAAATGGTCAACTGAAAACAAAGTATGGCTAATTCCTATCCTAATAACAGGATGGAGGGTAAGATTGTGGATTCACCCATTTGGCTATTTCGTGCAACTGTGTATGTAACCACAAAAATGAAAAATAAAAAATAGAGGATGGCTGTTGAAGGTCATTAGAAATGATGTTTTTAGCTCTGAGTTGGAGGTTATAAAAGAAAGTCCCAAGTTACATTAGAAATAGATGAGAATTTTAGCTAAGTTGCTGTGTCTGCACTCTGCAGCTTCTTTTCTTGTTATTAATCATTATAATAAGAACATTTATTGAATTAAAACTGGAAACTTTTTGTTAAAAGTATTGTAAATAAAATTAAAAGGTAGTTGAAATAATACATTGAGATTCATAAATAGTACTTAAAAGTGCAATAATACTTATAAATAATAGAAAAATAAACTTTAAAAAAAAAAAAAAAACTGAAAATTTCAGCTCTTCTCACGCCCAAGAAAATAAAGATATATCATATATATGAGAGCGGCAAAATTAGAACATGTATAAAATTACTTTCCTGCCCTTATACTATAACTTTAACACGAAAATGTCCTTCTAACACTCCTCAGCGGGGGAATGTGCAGAATAACTGTGGAAAGTATTTGTATATAGTTAGTTAGGCAACGCTTGAAACTATAAGGGAAAATAGACATCTCGAGTTTTAGAAACTCGAGATCCATAACATAGATCTCGAGTTTTAAAAACTCGAGTTCAATGCAAAAAAATTTTTAGTTTTATCGCCCCTATAGTGGCGTTTTTAAGTCCTATAGTGACGTTTTAAAGCCCTATAGCGGCGTTTCCTTGCAAAATTTTTTCATAAGTGTTCATACCACGTTCAAGAGCCCTATAGTGGCGTTTTTAAGCCCTATACTGACGTTTTAAAGCCCTATAGCGACGTTTTTCTGCTAAATTTTTTTATAACTCCATTAAACCCTATAGTGACGTTTTTAAGTCTTATAGTGGCGTTTTTCGAACTCGAGTCTTTAAAACTCGATTTTTATTTGGAACTCGAGTTTTAAATACTCGAGATGCTACTAATTAAATTTTTTAATATTTATTGTTATTTAGAAAAAAAATTCCTCCTCAGCTCTCACAGACTAACTCTGATAGTTTTGAGAGAGTGCTACTAGCTTAAAAACAAGTTCCAAATTCTTCCAATGCTAAAGCTTTTGTTATGGCGTCGTTCAACTCATCAAACTCACAAACTAACTCGTTTCCTCAGCCAATCCCTATCTGATGACCCTTACGACCCTCCATTCTCTCCCACCTCCAAACCCCAAAAACCCAAGAACAAAACCAAACACAAAGACCAGAATTCCAAGCCCGAACCAAAATTCCCTCTCAAGTCTGACCTCCCCTTTGACTTCAAATACTCCTACTCAGAGACCAACCCGTCGTTGGAGCCAATCGGATTCAGAGAACCACCGAGGTTCTCTCCTTTTGGGCCAGGTCGGCTTGATCGGAAATGGACTGGGACGTGTGCCCCGGCCCAACAACAGGAAGTGGACCTGGAAAGAGTGGCGGAGGAGAGGAACCGGGTTCTTGGGGACCCACTTACGGAGGAGGAAGTAGCGGAGCTAGTGGAGAAGTATCGGCACAGTGATTGTTCTCGCCAAATCAATCTGGGTAATTTTCTCCTCCCAAAACTATTGTGTATTCTTTGTGTGTATTTGGCCTGCATTGTGAATTTTATAGTGGGAGCAAAGATGGGTATGTGTGGGTTTTTTGGTTTGGTTTGCTATTAGGGTCTTATTTAGAAATGTAAGTGTGTGTATATTTCCTGCATTGCGAATTTTGAAGTGTGACCTCCAATGGGGAATTTTTATTATTTATTATCATGGTTATTATTATTATTATTTTTTTTTTTGTTTTTGTTGCTATTGGCGACTTGTTTAGAAATGAGTATGTGTGTAGATGGCCTGCATTGTGAATTTTGAATAGTGAGCAAAAATGGGTATGTAGTTTTTTAGGATTGGACCGTTTAGTTTTGCTATTAGGGTCTTCTTTGGAAAATTAATGGCTTGTTTGGAAGTTTAAAGAGGGAGGAGAGTAGAAGGGAGTAGAGGAGAGGGGAGTAGTGGAGAGGAGAGTAGAGGAGAATGAATCCCCTCTACCTTGTTTGGATGTTTTTAAAATTAGTAAGGGGGAAGGGAGTAATTAGCCCTTCCCCTTGTGTAATTTTGTTAATATAATAAGGGTAAATTAGGTAATTTACTTGGTCAATAGTTTATGTAATCTACTCCCCCTCCAAATCTCTCCAATTTGGGGGAATTAAAAATGGGGGACTAGAGGGAGTTGAAACCCCTCCAAACTCCTCCAAACCCCTCCCCCTCCTTCCTTAAAAAACTTCCAAATAAGGTAATTAGATTACTCTCCCTCCCTCTACTCTACTCCCCCTCATTTTTTAAACATCCAAACAGGCCATAAGTATAGTTGATTATTCTGCATTGTTAATTTTAAGGCGTGAACGAAAACAGTGTGTTTGGCAACTTGGTTTGATATTGGGGTCAATCTTTGAAAAACTAAGTCTAGTTGGTGATTATCTTGCTGGGTTTTGATCGACAAATAAAAAAATGTGAAATTTCTTTTTCTTTAGGTTTTTGGGTAAATCATAGAATATTGATTCATGTTGAGTTTATGCTGTGATATGAGTAGCTTGGTGGAAAGCGTACTATCCTCTTTTGGCTGCTTTTAAGTGAATGATGGCCGCTTGGCATTGTGGTATGGGTTAATGCATTGAGAAAGCAAATAGTGGGGGCCAGGAGTTAAAACTTTTTTGTTCTAAGAGTGTGTTAGGCTTGCTTTTTGGGAGCTTATTTTGGTGCCCCCAACAAAACAACCTTTTCTCCTCCTTTCAACCGTACCATCAAATGCAATCTTAGTTATAGCAGTTTGAGTGGCACCTTTCTGTTGCATATGTTACTTGGGGTTTGGGTTCTTAATTACTCATTAGTGTAGATTTTGAAATATTTTGTTTATTATACAATGTCTTAAAATATGAAAATATTCTTGTGAATCATCTCTAGCTCAAATGGCACCTCCTTCCCGTATAGTTTATTTACCATGTAGGGACAGGCATATTTGCATTGCACGTAATGCAAAAAGAATTTGGTCATTGAATAATAATGGATGAATGGGCTAATAGTGCTATTTTGTGTTAGGGGTGGGAGGAGTTACTCACAACATGTTGGATGACATCCACAACCATTGGAAAAGGGCTGAAGCTGTGAGGATCAAGTGCTTGGGTGTGCCAACCCTTGATATGGATAATGTTTGCTTCCACCTTGAGGTTTGAACTGTTTACAGCATCCATGTAACAAGTGAAGTATCTCCCATTTTTGGTTTTTAGAAATTATTATCTGATGCAGATAGTAGTTTTTCTGTAGGAAAAATCTGGGGGGAAGGTTATCTATCGGCACATTAACATCCTTCTGTTATACCGAGGTCGAAACTATGATCCAAAGAATCGGCCAGTTGTTCCTCTTATGCTGTGGAAACCATATGCCCCTATATATCCAAAGCTTGTGAAGAATGTTGCTGATGGGTTAACATTTGAAGAAACAAAGGAAATGAGAAACAGAGGACTGAATTCCCCCCCGCTAATGAAACTTAGTAAGTGAACTTAATTTTTGAAGCCTAAAGGAGAATTATTACTATTCTTTCTTGTTGCGATAATGAACTAAAAATGAGTGATAAAAGGCAAGGATGCATGATTCTATAACCTGAATTCGTACTGGATGATATATTCTTTGCAGCCAGGAATGGTGTGTATGCGAATGTCATGGAGAGAGTGAGGGAGGCCTTTGAGACAGACGAGGTGGTGAGACTAGACTGTGCCCATGTTGGTACCAGTGATTGCAAAAAAATAGGTGTGAAATTAAGGGTATGAGCTCTTTCCATTGCATCATGTATAGAAATTTATAATACTTATAGGAATAAGTAGTGGATTTCTACTCCAAGCTTATATGGTTGTGGTTTTCATTCTCTTCCAAAATCAGGATCTGGTACCATGTGTCCCTATTTTGTTCAAGGATGAGCAGATAATACTTTGGAGGGGGAAGAGAGATGAGGAACAGGAATCTAACCTATCAAAGGAAGTTACAAGTGTACAAATGTTTGAGTGAGGCTCTAGAATTTGCTAGGCTAATTTTTCAGTCAGATCTTGCAGACAATTGTTTCATCTTCTCAAGCAAACAGAGATAGAAGAATTGTTCCACAGAGTTGCTGCGATAACGATATTGTTGGATTGATTACATCTGAAGGCCTCCTCAATATGTAGTAGGATTCCCATCACCCTGGCTAGACATGTTAGCACAACAGAAGTTGTCTATCTGCTGCTATTTGCATTATGCCATTACCAATCTGTACAAATTAAAAGCCAACAGATCTGAAAGGTTTGTATCATTTATATTACCTCTGCAACTCCTGACCCACCCAAAATAATTGATAAGAATTTCTTACATTTTGCTTACTTTTCAGCTGTTTTATTTGGAAACCGTTATTACTATACTCAAATTTTTGATGTCATCAATATTCTTTATATATGAAACTATGAACCAATCATATTTTTAATGTGCTTTGGGAGGAAGTCAGTTCTTGAATCTTAAATTGTCATTTGCAATGACCCAAAAGAGAAAGTCGGGTGAGAATTGAGAAGGCCAAATGAATATCCATGTTGGCTGGTTACTTGAGTAACTTAGAAGGTTGTACAGCTATAATAATGCTGTATTCTAGAGCTATAGCACAATACAGGATAGCCAATGCCTGGAGGATATTGTGGTATACTGATCCGGATATTGTTGTATTTTATTGATTTCAAATGCCTGGGATCAGCATATAATGTAGTGAAGCACCTGTTAACTTTGTTTCTTTTCTAATTTTTCGAAAAAGAGAATCACAAGCAGTGTTTGATGAGCTCCTTCTTGTTTCAGTTGAGAAGAGATAATTCCTCCAGTTGCACTTGTGGTTCTGTGGATTGAATAACCCTTTTTTTTTTTTTTTTTTTTTTAGTTTTAACAAAGTGCATGTCTTGTTGGTTGATACAAAAGAGAGTATAGGTCATGACTGATATTTTAAGGTCTGTTTCGTTTTGTTTTGATTTGTGTTTCTTTTTAGGACTAATACTATAAGTAGAATAAGAAAGTTACACATTTTTCAAGAGCGGGCGCCATAAGTTAAAACACTCTAAAAAAAAAAAATAGTTACATTTCTATCAAATTTAAAAGAGAAATGAAAGGCAATTTTCACTTAAGGTATTTTTCCACTTATCAAATGAATTTTCTTTAACATTTTCATTTGAGAGAGAGAGAGAGAGAGAGAGAGAGAGGGTGGGTGGGGGGGGGGGGGGTGGTGTGGAAGAGTTGGTCTTGAGATTAAATTTCTATTGTTGGAACTGGATAAAGGGAGTGGGAGAAGAAGACAAACAATATTATAGGCATCAATTAGTTTTTATTTCTGATGATTACTCTTTTATTATTAAATCAAGACATCAATTAGTTTTTGTTGTAGATGGGGGATTGAACCCAGATTTCAACGACAAAAAACTTTACCAGTTGAGCTAATTATAATTCACTTTAAAACCTTTATACATAACTTTTTTTTGCTCAGGTAAATACATATGTTCAGAACTATAGAAGTGCCAATAATTCACGGTTACACCTCAAAACCAGGCAACCATGCGACTTACAAGGACTGCACTCTTCCAGGATATCACATTACAAGCCTTATGATCTATTTACGATTAATCAAATCAATATATCACCTCCATACTAATAAGCATGTTCAAAAGCTCTACAGAGTTTAGTCTAAAATTGCTAAACCTTGCAAGTTCTTTGCATAGAGTACCTATTGTAAAATATGCCTAGAATAAATTGAAATTATCTGAAAAAGAAACAATCGTCATTCATGCCATAACAGTAACCTTGAAATTGACCTCGATGATATACATGGCAATAGATTGCAGTCAATATACAAACAATATGAGTTACTGGTAAAATACAAACAAGACTGGTGGCTGCTTGGATTTGGTGAACGTAGTCTCAGCCCTTGAAACACACAAACACACATAAGAAGAATCACGCAGACAAGACAACAGTGTTCCAATTATTTAACCAGCAACTACTGGTCTTAACAAAACTAATAACATTGTATTACGCAATATTTACAGTGACTCTTTAACAAGAGAAACAACCCCCCCCCCCCCCCCAAAAAGGCATTCCCTGATCAGGTGAAGCCAACAGTACACAGATTACAAGTTCTAAGGTGCCATAAGTATATCCCTCAGTTCATTTTTCTTCTCAGAAACACATCCTGAATTGACCAACGATGTTATCCAGACCTGATCAGACCTTACAGGTTCATCGTCATCATTCCTATGCCAGCTCCAGAAGGCATGAGTTGAATTCACAATCTTGAGTTCACCATGACCAAAACTTGCTTCGCGAAAGACTGACCACTCAGGCTGTGGGTTTATATACCTGTCAATTTTCAAAAAGTTAATGAAATTCTAGCCTCTTACCTAGGAATAACAAAGTAAAAAAAATTGATTCACCAACAAAACCAGACTTGTCATAACTCTGAATGTTTTACCATTCTGTGTATGATGCATATGCCTATGTAATTCCAATACTTTGCGGTATATACCATATTGTCGTCTTGTAGATGGTAATAACTGAGGCAGTTTCCATTTAATGTACTTAGGTTGAAAAGAACATTGTAAGTTTGTAACCTGCCAACTGATTTTTTCACCCGCTTATTTGAAAAGGAGACTCTCTTAGACAAAACATTAAATAGTCAAGCTGTCCCTTCACTAAATAATGCTTTGTGCAATGGAATCAAGAGTGACTTAGATTTTTGTGTAATGGTTTAAGATGGAAATCATAGTAGTCAGTTATTGTATTTGAGAGAAGAAAATAAAATATATGTATATCCCTGACTTCATCCAAAATATATAAATAAGACTTACAGAATTGTTCTTATATGCACATAGGAAATCAAACATTTTGTGTGTGCATGGTATATAAAGTTACAGATACAGAAGGTTTTGATAAGGTGAGGACATACCCATGAGCTAAACCTTCTCTGTTTCCACCATCACCAATTGTAATGTGGACAGCACCACAAGGATCAGGTCTTCCATTATTGACACGTTTCTGTCAAATAGATCACAAGTTAAAGTGCCACAAATTTTATAGGAATAAAAGACTTCTAAAACAGTCCAGGCATACCGAGCGTTCATATGCATGAACATGACCAGCAAGTACCATATCCACACTGGCAGCATAAAGCAAGGATTCCATGGCTGCCTTCATGCCATCACCTTCACCTTTATGAGCCTTGTTACTGTTATACCAAGGAACATGGAATAGAACAAGCAGCCATGGTGTCTTTGTCCGGTCCACCTTTGAAAGATCAGCCTATGTAACAAGAGTACAAGAAATTCCTGTTATAACTGAGCTACCCTTCATTTCTTATGAACCATTGACTTGGCATATAAAAATTAAGATAAGAAAATTTTAGATTATACGCTTGTGCCTCATGCTAAGCATCAAATTTGCACTCATATCTTGAGGCTCACCTCAAATATGAGGTGGGAAGTTTATAATTAACCAAAGAAATTAAACACTGCAACTTGCATTTGAAGAACACAGTGGCTTAGAAGCCAAAGTTCCCAATGTGTCTAAGTGATGGCTTAACATCAAAATTGTAGTCATTCTCTGTAATTATAATTGCACATTGGACTACTAGCATCTATGAATTTGAAGATCCTCATGCATTTTCCTTACAAAGCCTTCGTTAAAACTACTAATAAAAATAAATAATAAAATAAAAAAACCTATGTTAAAACTCCAAAGGTTGCTGACTAATTGAAAAGATTGAATTCAGTCTCTTATTAATGGATTTATGCAAAATTCTTAGCATTACAATTGGTTTTCCATGATTCTTAACAGCCACGGTGTGCTCTCGGCATCAGAAGCTTTAGGTCTTGCCAAAAATTGACTAATTTCTGCAAAAACTTGGTGTGTCTATAACGAGATCAAAATTGGCTATAATACCACAATAAATACATCATAAAACTCACAGCAAACAGCCACTTCCCTTATTTGATCTTTCTTTTTATTCCTTTTTTTTTCCCCTTTTTTTTAAATGGCTGATCACATTTGATCAATTAACCCTAACATTTATCTCAACTAAAATTTATTTGCTCTTATCCATCAATCAAATATTGATGAACAACTGCTAGAATTTAGTGTAGTTACATATTAGCAAAATAGCATTCCTTGTGAAAAAAGGGGATTCGAATGACTAACCTTCAGCCAACTGAATTGATCCGACTGCTCATCATAATCTGTGTATGAACCAAGCATGATAACATGAACACCTGCAACTTCAAAAGAATAATAAAGATTTGAACTAGATCCACTCTCCTCAAAAGGCATCTTCCATCTAGCGTTATAGGATTCAAACCCATCCTTTAACAATGGTATGTTTTCCTGTTCATGGTTCCCTTCAGTAACCATCCACGGCTTCGCACTTGCTAGGGGCTGAACCAGCTCACCAAATGTGTCCCACCGATGCTGCATGTAATCAGCATATGAGAGGTCTCCAGGAAGCAGATGCACATCATACTTGCACTGGTCAATGTGGTCTAGTGTTGATTTGGTCCAGCCAGTTTGACCCAGATCCCCTACCACAGCAAAAGTAACTGGAAATTGAGCTGGAGGGGTCTTGAGTTGGAACTCAGGACCTTGTCCTCCACATCGGTAAAAGTAAATTGTGTCATGTTCCAGAGGCCCAATGACAGTGTGGTGTATCTTCCCTGAGCTATAGAATAGATAATTATAAGAGGTACTTTCTCCTTGAGCTACAGAACTGTATCTCCCAGGCAATGTCCCATACTCAACAATTGAAGGAGAAGAATCATCATCAGTGACCCATGTCACTCGCATGCTCTCATCTCCAGCCAAAGAGATGTGCACCTACATTAGGCATTTCCACAGAAAAGTACTTCAAACTAAATGTCAACTATAACTAAACCTCAATAGCACAATTATAATCAAGAGCTACAAAAGTGCAAATATAGAATAAAAACCTTGAAATGTCCCAAAAACCAATTATCTGAATGAATATTCGCAAATTTATTCATGTAATTATCATGGTATTTACACACTAGTTTCAAACACAGGATGGTATTCTCAGTTGAACAAAGCAAGCACACATCCCACCCCATTTACTATGATTCAAAATCTTCATTCCAATTATGTTCTAGAACAAAAGATCCTACTAATTCACTCCTCATTTGTATCAATAGTCAATATCTTCAAGCATATACCCTACTCCACTAAGCTATGAAGCATAGACAACTAAAGTACCAAAACAAAACAAAAAGGTTAGGATTTCTTAAATTCAAATATTTATGATGCTTTAATTTTCAATGAAGCAAAAACTATCACCAAAAAAAAGAGAGAACAATACATTACACCAGACAATACAAATGTCAATTCAAATTCAATTCTTTAAATAAAAGTTAAGTATTTAAAGTATTCAATATTGTAAGAAAAGTACCCATTAAAAGCCAGCTGGTCCAAAATACAAATTTATTCAAAAGAATCTTCCCAGTAGTATTAGTTTTAGTTTAGTCCTTCCAAAAAGCATGAATATATTTATTTACACTTTCTAATCAGACACAAGTATATAAATACATAGATATGTATATATAAGATCCGACCCGGATAACAAGAAATCAAAGAAAAACAACATTGGATCCGATAATTGCAACTATGTAACAGAGTTTAAATCTTAATTGTTTCTTTCAGAGAGAGAGAGAGAGAGAGAGAGAGAGAGATGATAAGGTTACCTGCTGAGGATAAAAGGAAGGCTTAGGGTTCAACTGGAAATGCAAAGTTTTGCGAGGCTGAGGTCGAACGTAGTCGGCAGTTATGACAGTTACTGAGATGAACAAAGAGACAGTTAATATTATAAGCTTCATCAGCTCCATGGTTTTTGTCTCTCCCAGCAAAAGCAAATGAAAATCTCTCAGCTGCTTTTGGCTTTGCTATATAGTGCGGTACTGGAATCATTTTGATTCTTGTTTTGTTTGTATGTTTGTTTTTCTAGTACCTGCTAAGGAATGTCCGTGACTGTGTGTGGGGCCAAATGACCGTATCGCCCTTCTTGATTCTGTTTTATTACTCCTTTTGACTTTTGTTGTGTGCCTTTATAATTGCCTCATCCAGCTTTGTATTAATAATTGTACTCTTCACAGTGCACGCGGTCTGAGAGTCGGAGTCGGACAACAGTAACTTGATTCTTCTTCTTCACAGGCAAAAGCGAGTTCCAAGACTTAACAGCTTGGATTAGATTGTATTGGGTAAATGGAAGTTCTCCCTTGAATAAATTGTGCGGACTCTATTCACTTCGACTAGTAAAAAAATTTTAGTTAAATAAGTAATTTAAGGTTTAATTTTTAAAAATTAATTAGTGTTTTTGTTTGATAATAAAAAAATAATTATCAGAAGTGGAAGTTATGGTTGCGTTTTGGATAGCTGAAAAAGTCAGCTTATTTTATTTTTGAACTTATTGTTGCTACTATTCAGTTTAATTTTAGTACTATTCATGGGTCTCAATATACTATTTCAACTAATTTTTAACTTTATTTAAAATACTTTTAGTAAAAAATTTCTAGTTTCAACTAGATAAGTTATTCCTAAATAAACTCTATAAGTTGAAACTCCATTAAGAAAAAAAAATGTATGCAGTATTCAGGGGCGGCTTGATGTATTTGGAGGCCTAAGGCGAAAATTGATTATCTTGTTTTAGATGCGAAATTATTACTAATTAACATAAATTATGTAGAATTTTTTCTTTTTTTAGAAATTTTATAGACAAAAAAAAAAAAAATTGACAAAATTTTTCATACTTGTTGATGTATGTGGTAGATTGATAATGGTAAGTAAATGAGTGGTGTTAGTGGTAGACTTAGATGAGAACTAGTAAAAGTTTGATAACTAAACTCTTATTATTATTATTATTATTATTATTATTATTATTATTTATTTTTTTTTTCTTAGAAGTGCAACATTCACAATATTTTTTTACAACATGTCCTAGGTTTTAAGTTGCTTTTTGTTTTCTACTTGAAAATATCACTATAATTATTTTTTTGCCATCAATAACAGGCTGTAACAATTTGCTACTTAGCATTAGTTGTAAAAGTGTTGTGAAAAATATTGTGGACGTTGCAATTTTTCTCTATTTTTCTTTTCATCTGGTAAAAAAATATTATTTTATTTATTGATTATATAATACCCCTATTGGTTAAAATATGGGGGCCTTTTTTTTACTTGGGGCCTTAGGCGACCGCATCTCTTGCTCCACCATTCAGCCGGCCCTGGCAGTATTATTAATATAATATAGTTGGACCAAAATTTATAAGCTTAAATTTAGAAGTTTATTAATCATTTCACCACCCATCAATTTGCCTCACACATCCTTCCCCTGTATATGTGTGTGTTTCTCAAATAAAAAAAATAAAAAAATTGCCTCACACCTCACTATAAGAATCTTGGCCTAATCTTTTTTTTTTTTTTAATTAAAAAAAATAGAATTAATAAGGATATATATATATATATATATATATATATATATATATATATATATATATATATATATATATATTTCGCTTTACTCATCTAAGAGTAAGCCTCCAACAAGTTGAGTCAGCATTACCTAACAATGGTTTGCTTCTAGACCAAGTCACACGTATCCTACAACCTATGGTCTCATACTCTCATGTTAGAGAAAGATAAGAAGCCCCAAATCACTTTATTTAATTATTTTGGGAGAACCTCTTTCATTTATAATTACAACTTTCGTTAGCGACACATTAGGAGAGGTTGTTAACCCATCAAAAAAAAGAGAGAGGTTGTTAACCAAAAAAAAAGACACTTTAGGAGAGGTTGAACCTCCTTTGTAAGTTGTAACCCGCCACCCTGTGTAACATTTGTGAACGTCATATGGGAGTTAATGCCATTAATAAAAAAGATAATGACTAGCGTATGCATCTTACTGCAGACAAAAGTACACAAACAGTTCCTATCAAAAAAAAAAGTACACACATACTATTTTGTCTCTAACTCCCTTTGAATGGTATCCAAAAGTACACATACTAATGTGGCACTTTTGGTACTCTTATCTCTCACTAATTCTAGTTATATCTATTTCTCACCGTTTATTTTGCTATTGGTATTTATTCCCTACCAATTATACTTATCTCTATTTTTCATCATTTATTTTGAAAAAATATTATGTCTATAATATTTTTACAGTATTTTTATAACAAATTTTAAGTGACAAGTTGTTATTATTGTTAGGACAAAAAAGTAATCTTAACGGTAAGTTCAAATTTTAACCAATAACAACTAACTACCTATGATTTGTTGTGAAAATGTTGTGGACATAGCACTTTCTTTATTTTGTGCCATGGCATTTGTGTATACAGATATGTGTAATTGGATGTATGAAATAAACAATGTCCTTAATGAAGTGAGCAGGGTCAACTGAATGGTAGAGCAAGAGATGCGGTCACCTAAAACCCTAAGTAAAAAAAAAGGCCCCCAAATTTTAATCAATAGGGTTATTTATAATCAATAAATAAAATAATATTTTTTTACTAGATGAAAAACAAATAAAAAAATAGAGAAAAATGCAACGTTCACAATATTTTTCACATTATTTTTCACAACACTTTTACAACTAATGCTAAGTAGCAGGTTTTTACAGCTTGTTATTGATAGCAAAAAAATAATAATTGTAGTGATATTTTTGTAAGGTGGTGGGCCTGGATTGGGATGTTGGGCAGCTTTTTGTCGTACTAAGCCTGAGTTGTTTCTGGGTAACCGGCCCAATTGGAGCACACCTTGGCCCGGCTTGTGCGCAAATCACACAACATCTGCCAAAGTCTGTTTATAAACTCACAGTAGGCAGAGTCATTGTTAAGAGGTTATGGCAGGCAGACATAATATAGATAACATAAAGAAAGTACAGTCACTATTTCTGTCGCAATAAGTAAGGCAAATAACTTAAAAGGCCTCACTTTTAAAGAATAAAACTCAAACAAATGGTTAGAGCGGGATTAGTAGAGTTAAAAGAATGAGTCTGTCGCACCAAGTATTACCGCGGGACTCTAACTAGGGAAGGGAAAACTGCTTCCTCAACACAAGTAACTTCAAAAGAGAAATTAATTGCTTTGAAAGGCTAGCCCCAAATGGTATGTGCCCAAGTATAGGTCGTTTTTCCTCCAATGGAGAGTAAAGCTATTGAGGGAGAGGGGGGGTTAATCAATTTGGGTGCATGCCTGCCATAAAACACTTTGTTTTTTCCTTCTTCATTCTCTGTTTTTTTGTTTTTATCTTTTTTCTCTGTTTTCTTTCTTTTTTTTCTTTTCTTTTCTTTTCCTTCTTCGTTCTCTGTTCTTTTGTTTTTATTTTTTCTCTCTGTTTTCTTTCTTTTTTTCTTTTCTTTTCTTTTCCTTCCCCCCCTCCCCTCTCTGTACACAGCCACGGGTCCCTTATATAGAGCCTGCCGTGACCGATTTTACTGTTCTAGCCCCTTAATGGCCCTTGTCTGATATGGGAGCCTTTTACCAACCACTTACCGAGTCAATGGTTCTAACTACCACCATTGACCTGTGACTTTCAGACAACGAAGGTTCCTTTTCTATTCGTCTAGTGTGTATCCTCTCTCTCTCGGTTTCTCATGGCATGCACCCAGTGGTTCTTACCCACCCTTACCTCTTTTGGGTGGCACGTCATCCCAGCAGGACTATGCCCACCGAAAGAGCCTGGGCAAGAAACACAAGAATGAGTTTCCACTCCTCTCCCCACCGCCAGACTATGCTCTCACCCATGACCTCACTGTTTCCCATAGTGGCTGGGTATAGGCTGGCGATGCCTGGGTCGTACGCATGCTTTACCTTCTTGATGTTTCATACGTTTGCCGAGATCTGAGAATGGGTGTGCATATCCTGCCGTACGCTTTTTGGCCTTTTCTGGTGTGGATTGCATCTCCGGCAGGCCAACGTTTATGACTTGTCCCTTTTTTGGAGGGTTGAGCTTTGTTGGATCATTGGGCCTCCCTTTAGTTTGGGCCCTTTGTCTTGCTGGGCTTTGTAAAAAATGAGCCTCAACATTTAGCCCCTTGAGCATATGAAATGCTCCGGCGGTTTATATGCGAATAAAAGACTATTCCTGTCTTCTTTTTTCTTTTTTCTTCTTCTTTTCCTTCGCGGGCTTTTTTCGAACAGTGATCTTCAACTCACGTATATATTATTTTTTTCTTTTTTCTTTTTTCTTTTTGCCACGAACAAAGTTGCTTCTTCGAATTCCCCAGTTTGGTAGTTATTTTGAAGAGCAGCGTTGCTTCATTAATTTCATTCCCCATCCGGCGGCTAACTCATCACCTCCCTTCCCTTTGGTTTTAATGATGGGGGCATTTAAAGGAGTCTCCTTCCTCTTCCCAACCACTTCTTCTCTTTTCCATACAAGTGCCTTTTCCATTTTCTTTTTTCCACCGTGCTCTTCCTTTCAAACACTCCCCTTTACTTATTCCGATCCGTCATGTCGCCGGTAAAAGCCAAGCCTCCTTACGCCGTAATGGAAATGGGGTTGCTTCTGATCCTCCCTCTGCTCACGACGAGGGTGAGGAGGTTGAGTATTCTGAATCGGATTCTTCTGACGAGGAGGAGGCACACCGCCCTTCTGATGACGAGGTTGTTCCACTAATAGATCCTTGGTATGACATCCATACCCATTTCCCAAAGGTTCCTGACGATTACATTTCGCCGGCACCAGGCCAGGTGTGGCTTGGTCTCTGTCGCCGTAACACTGAGGCTCCTTAGGCACCGTTGCCCTCTTCGATTCCCGATATCGTCATCCACCAGGGTATTTCGCTCCCCGTCTCGATTCACTTTGAGTTTGGGTCGGGCCAAGCCTTAGGTTGGAAAGAATGGGTAGATCGAGAGTTATCAGATGTGGATTTCATGGGTCTGCTGCGGCGGGCCGGTGTGTTGCAGGCCGTCGTTTTGTCTCGTTGCTTGTGTAACTACAGGGACCTCTTCAATCTTTGCCATTTGGTCCGCCGGTGGTGCACTGCCACCCACACTTTCTTTCTCTCATGCGGTGAGATCACCGTGACATTGGAGGATGTGGCGAACCAACTCCTTTTGCCCATTCTTGGTGACGTTGACCTGGGTACCCTGGAACTCTCTCTGGAGGAAGTGGTCGTGGAGGCCGAGTTGAGAAAAGGAATGACTAAGAACGCCAAGCTATCACATTGGGTTAGTTCTTCTTCCAAGTTTTCCAACACTACTTGCCGTGCGGCTTTCATTTCCTTTTGGCTCTGTAAGTTTGTGTTTGGCTCGCGTCCTCATTATGTCGTTAAACCTTTGTTTTTTTGTTTGGCTATCAAGATTGCTGCTAAGGTAAGTTTGCCATTAGCTCCCATGTTTCTGGGACACTTGTATATACAGTTGGACATCCTGCGAACTGATGAGGACTAAGTAGGATCCTGCCATATAGTTACCTCCTCCGTTCATAGCACTATTATGTAGCATCTGTTGTATGAACGCTGTGCAAAACACTTGACTAAGTGCAAACCTGCTCGCTTTGCAAAAGAGAAGTATGTTTCCTGTCCGAGGGTTATTACCAATTTTTGTGGCAGGTTTGAGTCTGAGTTTCCTTTGGCTTTTTATTGGTCTGGTTTGAAGCCTATTTACCACCCTGCTGTTGAGTTCTTTGATAAGGGTGTTGGATTTTCTTGGCGAGCGTATAGACATTTGGGTGCAAGATACACTTATGGGGATTCTGTTATGGGTTAGTTTGTGGATACTGTTGGTACTACTCATCCCCTGACTGATTTTGATGAAAGGGGGATCACATACTTGGCAGCCACTAATGCTGGGTGGCTGCCTTATCTGGTTGACGAGGGGGTCCAGTTTGTGTATTATCCTGCCAACCGAGTAAGAAGGCAGTTTGGGTTGGACCAAGATATTCCAAATGATCTCTCTTTTCTTGCGGAGTCTCCTACTTCTGCCAGGCCATTTCTACGGCCTACTGCTTTTGACTTTTGGAGGCAGCGCTTTATTGTAGTCACTGTCCCTAGCTCTTCAAGGGAAGGTATTTGCACTCCTCCTATGCATGAATATTGGCGGGCTGTAATGACCTCTTTTGAGTAAGCACTATTGGGCAGCCGTGGTTTCTCCTTGATTCCTCCTGACAGCCTTGGCATGGTTGTTTCTGCCAACCCCTGACTATTGCTTCCTTTCAAGTCCGTGTTAGCATACGTTAGTAAACAGGGTCGGTCTTCCCTTCTTAAATGGGATGAGAGGGCTAAAGGATGGCATTGGCTTGCGAGTGACTACCCTCCGGGTTGGGATACGAAGGTGAAAGTCTTGAACACTCCTACATTGGGCAAGAAAGGTTCTGTCAAACCTAAGTCCACCAAGAAAAGAGGTGAGGCGATGTCTTCTGGGAGTGATCTGCCTCCCATGGGCCACATAGTTCTAAAGGACTCTCCTCCTTCTAAAGCCCGTACCCTTTCCAGCACACATTCTATCGCTGGCAAGCCCAAGCATACCGTTTCCCAGTCATCCACAGATGCTCCTCCTTCTAGTAGGACACAAGGTAGTAAAAGAAAGACATCTCCCCCTCCTGCCCCTGCCACTGAATAGAGAGTATGTTGTCTCTAATTTTCTTTAGTCTTTTCTATATTTGTTTCTAGGTTTTCCTGCAACTAACACTTGTGCATGTTGACCCTGTCTCTTTTGCAGTCTAAGCACAAAGAGGATGTATCTGCCATTCATCCTATACTTCTTGACGAACCAGAACTTTTGGTATTATATGTTTTTTTTTTTTTTTGCATTCTTCTGTCACATGCCTTTAGTTGCGTCTTTTCCTCATTTCTGCGTTACTGTCTAACTGCGGTTTTCTTAGTCACCCTTACCTTCTTTTTCTCTTGCTCTTATCTTGCAGGATCAGCCTGAGCCCATTTCCATATATCATCCCATAGCTGAAGAGATTTCTGCTGAGACCCCTGTCCTTTCTACTGAGTTGGTGCCTATGGAGGGCACTCATACTGAGGGGATTAGGGAGGCTACTCCCATTCCTGCCGAGACACCCACTTCTCAAAAAGAGACCACTCCCCCTGCTGTTCAGACTGGGGTTACCTTACCTGCCGCCCCCTTTATCATTTCCACCAGCGATCCCTTTGCAGCCCTTTCTCAAGTTATGAAGGAGGGTTCTTCCTTGGTAGTTACCCCTTCTTCCATCCCCAATTCTGCCACTCATGGGCCTGCTGCAGACTTGTCTTCTGAGGAGTCTGAGGAAGAGAAGAGTGAGGTTGAGTTGGCGGGTATGTGCCTCTTCCTTCCTCCTTTTTTTTTTTTTTTTTAATATATGCTTATGCCATTCTCCTGCTGCCGCTTCCCTTCATTTAAAGCACTCACGTTCTTAATTGTAGAGACCTTCGAAGAACCAGAGGTTGCAGTAACTGCAGAGCTACTGACATCCACTCCTCCTGCTGCTTCTACCGTGTCTGTTTTGCCATTCCCATTTCTGCTTCTACCACAGCACCAGTCTCTGCTTCAGCAGCAATTCCTGCCACTCCTATCTTTCCAGTTCATGGTAAGTTTTCTCAACTTTTTCCCTTACTACCTTCTCGTAAGTTTATTGCTTCCACATCGTAAATACTTATGTTGCGTTTCCTACCTCTCATTAGGTTTGCTTCCCACCATCCCTTCTCAGTTTGAGGCAGGGAGTAGTTCTACCGCAGTTCCAGACCCTGTGAGCGAAGCTGCAACTTTCTTTATCCGTTTTGATTAGCTTGAGACGAATGATCTTAGCCTGGCAGATTTCTAGGGAGCAGGTTCTCCTTATGTGGACTTCCATGGCTTCCGAGTTCCCAATGAGTGTGTTTCTCACTTAGAGGAAGTTTACAGCAGTCGTGATGACTTCATGCAGGGGTTCCGTTTGGGTCGTTCTGCTAGGGAACATTTCTTGAAGATGCTGGGGAGTGTGATGAACGATATCGAGCACAGCTTTATTGATTCTGTTTCTTCTGAGAGGATTCTGCAATGGAGAGCTGCAGTTCAGGAGCTAGTCGTGTGGGTTTTGCTGTGGAGTACCTTTTAGACCATCTCCGTGAGATTGCCTGAGCCTTCTTTATGAGGAAGGTTCAGCCTGCTGTAAATGCCATGGACGCACGGATTGAGACTTTGAAGAAAGAGATAGCAGACGTAGAGGGTCGTTGCGAGCGCTTGATTGCCAGTATTGGTGGGCCAGACCGTTTTGGAGACCAGTCTTTGCTCTCAGGACTTCATTGATGATGACGTGATTTTTTTTTTTTTGTCTTTGTTTTCTCTTTTTTTTTTTTTTTTTTTTTAATATCTCCTTGGCCAGCACACTTCATTATGGTTTTCTAGAACACTTATTTAACTAGTTTGGCAAGATTGATACAATTTGGGTTTGTAACCTAATGTGCCACACTTAGTCACCTTTTGCTACTGTGTTATGTCATGGAATGCTTTTATAATGCTTTGCATATTTTCATTGCATAATTCATGAAAGCATGTTATAAACTTGTCTTATGACATGGTCACTTGGAGGAAAGTAAATAACAAAGCAGGAAAAGGAACAAACTAAACTCGGAATTTGTTGAACACAGCATAGAAGGAGGGTAATCACTTGATCTTAACTTTAAGTATAGTAACGCTTCAACCATTTCCCATTGATGGGATCCATCAAATTCTTGCCATCCATCTGAGTCAGTCGGTAGTATCCACTTGGGTGGGCTTCTCTCACCACGAGGGGTCCTTCTCATTTGGGTGCAAACTTGGATGGTCCTGCCATACCTCATCTGACATAGTCCACCACCTTTAACACAAGTTGTCCTTCTGTAAACACTCTTTCTTTAGTGATCCTGCCATAGGCTTCTGCCATTTTTTACCTGTATCTGTGGCCACGTTCCTAGGTTTTTTTCCCTTTTTTCGTAAAGTCCTTCTAAATCTTCACACCTTTCTGCCGCAAAGACTTCCTCTTCTTCTTCCTTCCCTTGTATCTGCATGACTCTTAGTGATGGGATTATCACTTCCACAAGGCTCACAACCTCTATTCCGTATACTAGGGAAAAAGGCGAAAATCCTATGGCAGACTTTGGTGATTTTCGGTAAGCCCAAAGGCCGTCTGGCAGGTGCATTGCCCATCCTCCCGTATACTCTTGACTCATTTTACTAATGATCTTTATGAGGACTTTGTTAGTTGCCTCTGTTTGCCCATTTCCTTGGGGATAATAAGGTGATGAACGGTGATGCTTAACTTGGTAAAACTCCAACATCTTCCTCACTTCGCTATTGACAAATGGCATACCATTGTCACTAATGATTTTGTGGGCCACCCCAAACCTTACAATTATATTCTCCTTGATGAAGTTTGCCACTACTCCTCTTGTGGCCTTGCGAAGTGGTACTACCTCTGCCCATTTGGTGAAGTATTCAGTGGCTACCAAAATCCATATATATCCACGAGACGGAGGGTTGATTGGTCCTACCAAGTCCAGCCCCCAAGTATGAAAGGGCCATGGAGTAACCATACTATGCAAGCTTTATGGGTGGGTATGAATGAGATTAGCCTACACTTGATAGCTGTGGCATTTTTTTCACAAATTCTGCTGCATCCTTCTTTATGGTAGGCCAATAATATCCCATTTGCAGCAGACACCTGTATAGCTTCTTCTTCCCTTAGTGTTTCCCATATTCCCCTGAGTGCACTTCTCTTATTATTTCCTTTACTTCCTCAGGGCTCAAACATCTTAATGGGTCCCCATCATATCCTTTCTTGAAAAGGACTTCCTCATGCAAGAAATAACGTGTTGCCAATCTTTTGAGTTTATAACTCTCGGAATGCTTCTGTGGCAGGATGCCTTCTGTTAGGTACAGTTTGAATGGGCTTCTCCAGTCTTCACTAGTCAATATAGCATAACTTTCTCCCCTTTCTGCCGCAAGCTGACAGGTCCCACATTGGGTTTGAATTTGGTCTGCATCTTTGCCCATACTTGGCCAATAAAAGCCTGTCCTTTGGAGTCTACGGTAGAGGTTAATTTCTCCGCAGGATCCACAGGTCCTGTCGTGCACTTCTTTTAACTTTCTCTAGACTTCTTCCTAACCCACACACCTGGAAAAAACCCCTCCTGGCATCCTGCGGTACAGTTCTCCTCTTACTAGAGCATAGTCTTTTAACACTTTTAATTCTACAGCATCCTTGTCCTTCATTAAAGCTTCTTTTATGGGGAACCGCCAATCTTTCTCATCCTGTTTTTCCTGGAACCTTTCCTTCAACGTTTCGATGATAGACTCTCTTCTTTTACTGACTTCTATCGTGGCACTGTCTCCTTCAAAAGTTATCTGCGAGCCCAATGCAGCTAACGCATCTGGGAATCGGTTTTCATTCATTGGGGCATGTTCTATTTCAAAGGTAGAGAACTTTTCCTCCATCTTTTGGGCCATTGCTCTATACGGAGCTAAGTTGGGTTCCTTTAGGGAGAAACTTCCTTTGGCCTGGCAGACCACTAGGTCCAAATCACCCAGTACCCTCAAATGTTTAACTCCCATTTCGGGAGCCGTAGCTAGCCCAGTTAAATAGGCCTCATATTCTGCTATATTGTTTGAACAGGGGAATTCTAGTTTAAATGACAGCGCCACTACCTTGTCTTCTTCATGATACAAGACTACTCCCACCCTTCCGGACTGAGTAGTAGAAGACCCATCAAATTTCATTATCCATTGTTCTCTGATCTCTTCTGCCACGGCTACTTCTCCTGGAACTTCATCATCCAGCAGGAATTCTTTTTCTCCCAGAAACTGTGCCAACAGATCCGCTATTGCCTGACTTTTCACCGCCCTGGGTGTCCCCATTCTCAAGTCTTACTGTGATAACTACAACAACCATTGGGATAGTTTGCCAGAGAGGATTGGTTGTTGCAACAAAGCTTTGATAGTGTGGGACTTGGTCATCAACCATACTTCATAAGCTAAGAAATAATGGCGCAATCTCTGGGAGGCATACACAATGGCCAAGCACGCCCTCTCTGCTCTTGGATAGTGAGTTTTCGCATATTTTAGAGTGCGACTGATGTAGTATATTGGTTGTTCCATGCCAATTTCATCTTCTTGGGTGATCAGCGCCCCTACGGCATATGAGCTAGTGGCCAAGTAGAGCAATAATGGCTTTTTGCGGACTGGGGCTTGCACGGTGGGGAGGTTCATCATGATCTGCTGTAGCCTTTTGAAGGCTGCCCGCTGTGCTTCTCCCCAGTTAAAGCTTTCCCCTTTCTTGAGCAGTCTGGTGAAGGCAGAAGTGATTGATGCCAATCTAGGGATAAATCTCTGGATATATGAGACTTTTCCTAAGAAGCTCTTTAACTCTTTCACTGTGGCTGGCGGCTTCATAGTTGCTATGGTCGTGGCCTTGGCAGGATACACATCTAATCCCCTGCTATGAACCAAGAAGCCCAAAAATTTTCCCGAGGACACCCCAAATGCACACTTGAGGGGATTCATTCTCAACTTGAAGGCTCTGCACCTTTCAAACACCTGCTTCAACGTATAGAAGTGTTCCTATCTTTTCTTTGACTTCACCACTATGTCATCCACATATTCCTCCAATTCCTTATGCATCATGTCGTGAAATATGGCTGTCATTGTCCGTTGATAAGTCGCACCCTCATTTTTCAACTCGAATGGCATTACCATATAGTAAAAATTACCTATGGGTGTTCTGAAGGTAGTTTTCTCCGCATCCCTTGATGCCATCCTGATTTGATTATACCCGCTGAATCCCTCCATAAATGAGAACATAGCACTTCCTGCCGTAGAGTCTATCAACAAATCCATGTTTGGCAATGGGAACTCATCCTTTGAGCAGGCCCAGTTGAGATTTCTGAAGTCCACACAGCACCTTATTTGCTCGTTCTTCTTCTTTACTGGCACTATATTGGATAGCCAGCGTGGGTGTTGGATGGGTTTAATAAATCCTGCGGCTAACAATTTCTGCACCTCCTTGACTATTTGCCCTTCTATTTCTGTGTGGAATACCCTGGCAGGCTGAGCTACTGGCTTAGCCCCTGGGTCAATGTTCAGCGTGTGCACTACTAGCCCTAGATCAAGTCCTGGCATTTCACTGTAGTCCCATGCGAAAACATCTTTGAACTCTTTTAACAATTGTACCAACTCTGACTTTTCCCTTTCCGTTAAACTTGAACTAACTGAAATAGGCCTTGGTTCCTGTGAGTCAGACCCCAGGTTGACCTCCTCCAATTCTTCTTCTGCCATAACCTGAGGGTCCTTTTCTGCCATAGTTTCTTCATGATTTTCTTCACTACTTTTCTCTTCTGAACTATCTTGAATTGTGCAACACACTAGACTCATGTGTTGCCACTCTCGCTTGGGGCCCACTTGTGTCTCACTCGTAGGCCCCGCGCACCTTCATAACTTGCAAATAATTCTGCCATCAGGACCTCGGATTCTAACGCATTGCGGGTGCGTCTTCTGATCCTGCAGTGGGTGCTGCTTTTCTTTTCTTCTTTTGAGCTAACAACTCCCTCAGATCGGGCTCTGGATCATTTTGAATGTCTTTCCACCTAGGTACGAAGGTACCACGCGGCCTTGCTAATGAACTTTCTCCGGATGGTGCCCATTGGTCGTAGAACATAGTTTCCACAAGATGGGCTTCTGTTTACTCGAATGGCGAATGGTTCGCTGTTATGCGTATCATCTTACCATTTAACCTTCCTTTTACACACTGGTGATAGGTGGATAGGACTAACTGGTGCTTGTGTAACCAGGGTCTCCCTAGTAGCACATGGTATGAGACTTCTATCTTTACTATGTGGAATCGAGCCAGGGAAGCTATAGGGCCTACTTTTAACCATAGCTGAATGTGTCCTGTGGTTTATTCTCCCTTTCCGCCAAAGCTTGTTACGTTCATTGGGCACCCCTGGATTTTTCTTTCCGAAATTCCCGTCTCTTGTAGAGTGCTTAATGGGATGAGATTCACAGAGGCGCTTGTATCCACCAAGGCTCTCTTTATGGGGATTTGATTTATAGATGCTGCTAAGTAAAGTGGCCTCCTGTGGTCTGGATATCCCACTTCCATGTCCTCATTGCTGAAGGTGATCTTACTTGATTCTTGTAAAAGGGCTCTGTCCCCTGTACTTTCTGCGGTCAGACATTCTACCCTTGCTCCAAAGGCGATACTTACCAAAGCCTCCGTGGCTACCTTTTGTTTTCTCATAGTGAACCCCAGTTGGTCGAACAAATTTTTGAACTTGGTACTTTGCTATAAAGTGGTGATAATCGCGGCGGGCAGAGCTAGACTCTCCTCTTCATCCCCTCCTGGGTCTGCACAGATCACAACCGTTGCTACACCCTTCCCTTTGTGGTTTGGGAGTAGGTTTCTTTGAACTTCTGACTGGGACAACTCCAGGGTCCCTTCCTTGATCCTGCGGTGTATCAGTCTGCGAAGCGCCCAACATTCTGTGGTAGAATGTTGCACATAGTTGTGTAAGCGTCAGAAGCGTGGGTCCCTTCGTTCTTCCTTCGTGGGCTCTTTCGAGACCTGATTGGGTTTAAAGATCCCATCTGCTATCCATTTATCCAGCAGCACGTCTAGCTCATTTGGAGTGCACGGTATGGGTGGGGGAGTATCATATTCCCTCCCCTCTATCTTCCTTCTTCGCTCGCTAGTGGTCACCGTCATCGCCTGTGGAGCATTTCTTTTGTCAGTGCTTGGCTTCACTAACTGGGCTGTCTTTCTGGCCTTTTGTAACAACTGTACGAACTGGGAGATGTCCAGGTTTTCTAGGACTGCTCTGTATTCCTGTATCATGTTAGTCATACACATTTCTACCAAGGTTCTTTCTTCACAATGGTCATAGCAGTCAAGTGCTATGTCCCTGAATCTTTTTATGTATTCCATTAGATCTTCGCCGCTCCTTTGCTTGGTTGCTTGCAAGGTCGCAAGCGTTACCGTTTCCTCTCCGTGAAAGTACTTGGTACAAAACACATCCACCATGTCGTCCCAAGTCGGGATGGATCCTGGCTTTAGGCCAATGTACCAGGTATATGCTTGGTCACATAGTGATTTAGAAAATTCCTGCAAACACAAGTCCTCGTCTGCCGCGTAGGGACCAAGGGTATCTATGAACTTGCTTACGTGTTCAACAACACTTCCTCTCCTGCCATTGTACTGGGCAAAAGCCCGTGGCTCGTACCTTTCAGGGTATGGCTTGTTGAGCACCTTTAGTCGTTTTTCCTCAAATGGAGAGCAAGGCTATTGAAGGAGAGAGGGGGTTAACCCATTTAGGTGCATGCCTGCCATAAAACACTCTGTTTTTTCCTTCTTCGTTCTTTGTTCTTTTGTTTTTATCTTTTCTCTCTGTTTTCTTTCTTTTTTCCTTTTCTTTTCTTTTCCTTCTTCGTTCTCTGTTCTTTTGTTTTAATCTTTTCTCTCTGTTTTCTTTCTTTTTTTCTTTTCTTTTCTTTTCCTTCCCTCCCCCCCCCTCTGTACACAGCCATGGGTCCCTTATATAGAGCCTGCCGTGACCGATTTTACTGTTCTAGCCCCTTAATGGCCCTTGTCTAATATAGAAGCCTTTTGCCGACCACTTACTGACTCAATGGTTCTGACTACCACCATTGACTTGTGGCTTTCAGACAACGAAAGTTCCTTTTCTACTTGTCCAGTGTGTATCCTCTCCCTCTCGGTCTTTCATGGCATGCACCCAGTGGTTCTTACCCACCCTTGCCTCTTTTGGGTGGCACGTCATCCCAGCAGGACTGTTCCCACCGAAAGAGCCTGGGCAAGAAACACAAGAATAGGTTTCCACTCCTCTGCCCACCGCCAGACCATGCCCTCACCCATGACCTCACCCTTTCCCATAGTGGCTGGGTATAGGCTGGCGATGCCTGGGTCGTACGCATGCTTTACCTTCTTGATGTTTCATACGTTTGTCGAGATCTGAGAACGGGTGCGCATATCCTGCCGTGTGCTTTTTGGCCTTTTCTGGTGTGGATTGCATCTCCGGCAGGCCAACGTTTATGACTTGTCCCTTTCTTTGGAGGGTTGAGCTTTGTTGGATCATTGGGCCTCCTTTTAGTTTGGGTGTTTGCTTCGTGGCTTGGCGTCTCCTGCCATACCACATTGTTATTCCTGTTGCTTATCTCAATCCTACCGGGCCCTTTTAGGCCTGCCGTGTGTTTTTCTTCTCAGTAACCCTGTATACTTACTGGGCCTCTTCTTTCATTTCTTACGGGCTCCAATGTCCCTTTTTTCTTGTGGGCATCCTTGGCCCATTTTAGTTCTGTTTCACCCATGGGCTTTTGCTAACTCATTTTGGGTTTCCTCGGCCCAATTACTCTATACTTCATCCTTTGGGCTCATGGGTTCTCCATTAGCCTCTTACTCTCTTTGTTTTCATTGCATTGGGCCTACTGTGGCCCATTCTTACTTTTCTTCATACTTTCCATGGGTTTGTTTCTTTTCTCTTTCCGAGCTTATTCAAGCCCGTTTGCTTCTTCTGGACCCATCTCATGGACCCATGAGCTATTCATTCCTGCCATGACTTCTGTCTGCTGTTTCTTTTGGTCTGCCCATGTTGTTAGGCCCTTTGTCTTGCTGGGCTTTGTCAAAAATGAGCCTCAACAATTTTCAAATAGAAAATAAAAAGCAACTTAAAACTTAGGATTTGTTTTAAAAAAAATTGTGAATGTTGCACTTTTAAAAAACAAAATTGAATAATAATAAGAGTTTAGTTAGCAAACTTTTAATAGTTCTCATCTAAATCTACCACTAACACTACTCTTTTACTAACCACTATCAATCTACCAAATCAACAAGTACGAAAAATTTTGTCAAATTTTTTCTATCTGTAAAATTTGTAAAAAAAAAAAAAAAAAATTCTATGTAGTTTATGATAATTAGTAGTAATTTTGCATTTAAAACAACAATCAATTTCGCCTTAGGCCCCCAAATTCATCAAACCGCCCCTGGAAGTAAGGCCATCTTGCTAGCCTAGTCATGCCTACTAATGGATGTTCCGATTTGTCAAATTTGTACAATTTCAGACCAAAAAAAAAAATTGACTCAAAACATAGACCTGGTATTTTTCTTTAGGGTTGTGTAAAAAGTACTAGACCAAGATAACACATATCCCATAACCTAAGATCTCATGTTAAACAGAGTTGAGAATGAGATAAAGGTGAGAGGCCCCAAGTAACCTTTTTTTTTTTTTTTTTTTTTTTTTTTTTTTTTTTTGGGGTGGGGAATCCTCTTTCCTTTTTATTTACAACATTCATTAGCCACACAAGGGGAGGTTGAACACCCCCTTTGTAACCCACCACCCCATGTAACCTTTGTCAATGTTATATGAGAGTTAATGCCATTAATCGTAGCAGCTCCCTCCCCAATCGTAGAGCAGAGAACCATCGCGAACTCATACCTCAAAACCATGGGCTCAAGATCAGGTCCACAGCGGCGGCACTGTGGTGTTTGATTGTGAAAAGTTAAGATAAAACGTGGGCAGCATATTGCGTTGTGTTGTGCTTTGCGGCTTGCGCACGTGACATCTACCAGACTGTGGTGTTTGGGATTAGCCACCGCTCTGCTAGAGTGGCTTCTTTGCTTTTGTCCATTTTTTGGTATTTTGGTGGTTAAGGATATCTTGTATTCTTTATATGATCTGGTAAATTTGTTTTCTTCGAGGCAGACCAATACAATAGCTAAAATATGCAAAACTTAACTCAGTAATTATTTCGAAGAGATGTTAGATTTGTAACAAATACAAACATTGCATTAGTTTCATGTATTCCATTTCCAGCAGCTAGCAGATAAACCATATGACAACTTGGTATTGGCCGGTTTTGTCATATGAAACGAGAATGTAAATAGTTTAGTGTCAATGGTCTCTGCGTTTTTTTGCTTAGAATTATTGTAGTTTTGAATTGTACATAAGATGTTGATTTTTATACTTTGTTGTGTGTATAAACTTGCTAAAGGCTAATGGATAAATGGAAAAGGGTTGCCTTTGTCTGCAGTAAATGCAGATAGTTGTAGATGCCATGTTCTGAAGGCAGCTGAGATAAGATACAAAAATATTGATAGAAACCCAATCACAGCTATGAATCCCCAACAAATCCAATCCAATGTTGGCAAGAAAAAGAGAAATCCAAAACGAGAGAGAAATAGAGTTGGAGAGAAGAGAAGAGTTCTCACTGTCGCTGCCGCTGTGGACCACTAGACCTGATCTGGTTGAGCCAATGGTTTTGAGGTTTGGGTTCACGATGGTTCTCTGCTCTGCGGTTTGGGAGGCTTTAGGCTTTAAGTTTTGTGTTTTAAATTTGGTCAAAACTGCACAATTTTTATTGTGCCAAGTCTGCCATTATTTTTCACAATTTTGGGCTGATTTGGCAAAAATAAAACAGGTCATCATGGTGATGTGCCAATTAACAGTAGAAATTAACTGAAGGATGTGAATTGCTAATGGAATCAAACTTTAGAATGTAAAATCAAATTTCTCAAATTTTAGGGTGTAAAATTCAAACAATCCCAAACTTTGAGGGTACAATTTGCAATTTACCCTTCTTTTTATTATATTGTTTGAGCATTTTAATGGAGGGAATGAAAAATTTTAAAATAAGGGCCTAATAGTAATATTCTCAAACCTCAAATTTTCAAATTTCAAAAATTTTGGAAGAATCGGAGGGAATTTAATTAAATTTAATAAATACTATAAAGAAACTATCAAAAACCCCTAAATTTTGTCATAAAATGATCAAACAAGGTTACTTTAAATCAATTCCATTCATTTATGATATTTCTTTTCCATTACTCAAATCATTCATTTATGAACTCTCAAATATGCAATATTTTCATGTACCATTCGAACCAATGACCCCTCCCTCCCTTTTAGAATATTCTTTTCATTCTCTTATTTGAGCGTTTTAATGGAGGAAATGGAAAATTTTAAAGTAGGGGCCTAATAATAATATTTCAAACAAGGCTACTTTTAAATCAATTCCATTCATTTACAAACTCCCAAACCTCAAATTTTCAATTTTCAAAATTTTGGGAGGAATCGAATGGAATGTAATTAAACTTAATAAATTTTTTAAAGAAACTACCAAAACCCCCTAAATTTTTTCATAAAATGATCAAACAAGGTTTACTTTAAATCAATTCCATTCATTTATAATATTTATTTTCCATTACTTAAATCATTCATTTATGAACACTCAAATATGCAATATTTTCATGAACCATTCGAACCAGTGACCCAACAATTATTGTTTTCATTATTATTGTAAATAATTTATGCTATTTTCTACATCTTCTATAATCTTGATTTTCATATGCATGCTGCTATTTCTTAACATTATGTCTAGAATGGGGGAAATGAATGAAATGGAATGGAATGAGTAGAATTGTTTTAGAATATTCTTTTTATTATCTTGTTTTGTTTGAGTGTTTTAATGGAGGGAATGAAAAATTTTAAAATAGGGGCCTAATAATAATATTCCCAAACCTCAAATTTTCAAATTTTAAAAAATTGGGAGGATTGGAGGGAATGTAATTAAATTTAATAAATTTTTTAAAGAAACTATCAAAAATTCCTAAATTTTGTCATAAAATGATCAAACAAGGTTACTTTAAATCAATTCCATTCATTTATGAGGTTACTTTAAATTCCATTCATTTATGATATTTCTTTTCCATGAGTTTTAATGGAGGGAATGAAAAATTTTAAAATAGGGGCCTCATAATAATATTCCCAAACCTCAAATTTTCAAATTTCAAAAAATTGGGAAGAATCAGAGGGAATGTAATTAAATTTAATAAATTTTGTAAAGAAACTATCAAAAATCCCTAAATTTTGTTATAAAATGATCAAAGGTTACTTTAAATCAATTCCATTCATTTATGATATTTCTTGTCCATTACTTAAATCATTCATTTATGAACTCTTGGGAGGAATCAGAGGGAATGTAATTAAAGTTAATAAATTTTTTAAGAAACTATCAAAAACCCCTAAATTTTTTCATAAAATGATCAAACAAGGTTACTTTAAATCAATTCCATTCATTTATGAGGTTACTTTAAATTTCATTCATTTATGATATTTCTTTTCCATGAGTTTTAATGGAGGGAATGAAAAATTTTAAAATAGAGGCCTAATAATAATATTCCCAAAGCTCAAATTTTCAAATTTCAAAAAAATGGGAGGAATCGGAGGGAATGTAATTAAATTTAATAAATTTTTAAAAAAAAATATCAAAACCCCCTAAATTTTGTCATAAAATGATCAAAGGTTACTTTAAATCAAATCCATTCATTTATGATATTTCTTTTCCATTACTTAAATCATTCATTTATAAACTCTTGGGAGGAATTGGAGGGAATGTAATTAAATTTAATAAAATTTTTAAAGAAACTATCAAAAACCCCTAAATTTTGTCATAAATTTTTTTTTTTTTGAGAAAGAGTTTCAACTTATGATGTCCGCTTCTGATAATAGCTTTTTATCATCAGACCAAGACACCAATCAGAATTTTGTCATAAAATGATCAAACAAGGTTACTTTAAATCAATTCCATTCATTTATGAGATTAATTTAAATTTCATTCATTTATGATATTTCTTTTCCATGAGTTTTAATGGAGGGAATGCAAAATTTTAAAATAAGGGCCTAATAAAAATATTCCCAAATCTCAAATTTTCAAATTTCAAAAAATTGGGACTTTAAATCAATTCCATTACTTATATTTATTATTATTTTTTTTTAGAAGGAATTCCATTACTTAAATCATTCATTCATGAACTCTCAAATATGCAATATTTTCATGTACCATTTGAACCTGTGACCCCTCCCTCCTTTCACTTATGTCCAACACTTTGACCACTACACTAGCTCACTATTTTGTGTCACTTATTGAATTCGTAATATATTAGTTTTACTTTTACATGATTAAGGGCATATTTGGTAGACTGTAATGATGATTACATTAGAATAGGAATAAGTATTACAAGGAATGCAAGACGCTGAAATGTAATACTTATTCTTATTCAGTTGTTTGGTAACCCTATAGTAATAGAAGCCTGAATTTGTATTCCACATGTTTGGTACAACATCTTAAAATGATGTAATGAAAGCTTTTTAAATCAAATTGCCTAAAATGCCCTTATTATAATAAATACATTTTTTTTTATAAGGATTACTTTAATAAACCCAATCTTAAATGGAAACCTCTAATGAAAATTTTTTTTTTTTGGTTTAATAAACCCAATCTTTTTTTTTTTTTTGGATTACTTTCATTTCATTGCATTAAAATTAACTTGTCTTTTTTTTGCTTCTCAACGTGTCTTCTTCTCAACGTTGTCTCACACCTGTAAAATTTTCCCAACAAACAGTATCACTATTTCATTATTCGTTCAACTGTAAATACTACCAACAACTAAATATCTCAGTTTGAAATCCCATTCATTCATTTTTATTGATGTACGTTCTTTGTTTCTATTAGGAGCTTAGAAAAAAAAGACTAAATCTTAGACCCTACCCTAGTATTAAAGGTATCCTTTTTCCCTACTTTTTGGATTGGTAAGAAGGCTTTTGGGGAACAATGGGTCCAAAAGGGTCTTCTACAATGTATGGGGTAATGTTTCTAGGAGGAGGGGAGACTAAGGCTGAACTATAACTAGGTTGGCCTTGGGTTGGTCTCTGGTAGTTGGGTCTTGGGATTGTGGAGACAACATATCTGTTGGCTAAAGAAGAAGAGGAAAGAGGGACTAGCTGATTACCAGGAGGGTTATGCAAGATTCTGCACAGGAACAGTACCCGGACAATTCACTATTCCTCAAACAGTAACAATGAACAGTGAATCAGAAAAGCAAGGAGACAAGACACTATTCATGTACAGTGACTGTTACTGATCACTCTACAATACCCAACAGAAATTCACGGATTCACTATTTGCTTTCGACTGAAATGATTATTCACCCGAGTAAAAGCATTTTACCCTCCGAAATTTCAGCATTCTTCAGTAGGATCCGATGCTCCCTTCCTCTATATAAGGCAGCCTCTTCTCCAGTCTGAGGCAAGTCCATTTCTGCGAAAAATCATCTCCCTTCAGTGTGAGGTCCATTTTGAGAGAAATCACCTCCCTTCTCATTAAAACCTATAATTTTGTAATTAGATGGCAGTTTCAATTTGTATCCCAGTTTACAGCAATTGTAACCTGTACCTTTTATATTTCCGCACCCAGATGGCTATAACCCATCCCCTGTATCTGTAACACCCCCCCCCTTTTGGTATCAGAGCCATTCAGTTTGCTGATAAGTTTCCTGATGAAATCTTAGAAAAAACACAGCTTCAAAGGTTTCTAGGATCTCTCAACTATATAGCAGATTTCTATCAAAATCTCAGGCAGCAATGCAAACCCCTCTTTGATAGGCTTCGTGCTAATCCTCCTCCTTGGACCCCAAATCATACTGCCATTGTCCAAGCAACCAAAAAATATGTTAAGTCTCTCCCTTGCCTAGGAATTCCTTCAGAAAATTCCTTCAAGATTGTCCAGATTGATGCTTCTAACATTGGTTATGGTGGCATCCTCCTTCAACGTGCTAGTCCCACTTCCCCTGAACAGATTGTTTGTTTCCATTCAGGAATTTGGACTCCCACTTAGATTAATTATAGTACTATTAAAAAGGAAATTTTATCTATAGTACTATGCATTTCAAAATTTCAAAGTGATCTTTTAAACCAAAGGTATTTAATAAGAATTGATTGTAAATCTGCAAAACATGTTTTAGAAAAGGATGTTCAAAACATTGCATCAAAACAGATTTTTGCTAGATGGCAAGCCATTCTTTCAGTTTTTGACTTTGACATTGAATTCATAGAAGGAACTCAAAACAGTATCCCTGACTTCCTAACCCGTGAATTTTTGCAGAGTCCAAACCAAGATGTCCGGGAAAAAGCCCATACAACCCCAACCCCCAAAGCTTCCTAAACAGCAAACCACCAGTAGTACCAGTCAGGCAAAGAACCATCCTGGTAATCAGGTAGTCCCTCTTTCCTCTTCTTCTTTAGCCAACAGATATGTTGTCTCCACAATCCCAAGACCCAACTACTAGAGACCAACCCAAGGCCAACCTAGTTATAGTTCAGCCTTAGTCTCCCCTCCTCCTAGAAACATTACCCCATACACTGTAGAAGACCCTTTTGGACCCATTGCTCCCCAAAAGCCTTCTTACCAATCCAAAAAGTCCAACTCTTGCTATCTCAAAAAACCATTTGTCCAGCACATCTCTTATATTGAGCCTCATTTGGTCCATATAACAGATCCCTTAGCACTGGCCATGGAAGTATTACCCAACGGTTGGCATTTCCTCCTAAAAAGCCCAGGGAAAAACATCAGATTCTACAAGAGCATCCTTATTCAAGAAAAGTCTGCTCGATTAGAAAATATCATGAACAAAAGAGACCCCTCACAAGTTCTCTACCACAAGTTCATCATCAAAGGTTTTGTTAGTTGTGCTGATTGGGGACAGCATCCTTCCCTACTCAAAACTCTCACAGACACCAAGAGTCTCACAGGTTCAGAACTCCAGTATAGTTACTATGACTACATGGACGCCTTAGAGAAAATCCTCTTTTACCAAAATCAGGACTTTGATCATTCCTGGTTTATAATGTTCGATAAGGGTTTCTCCAACCAGATACCTTCATGGTTCCTTAAATGGTGGGAAATGTTTGGCTCAGTTCCTCAAATCTTTCCAGAACCTTTATAGGATGCCCTTAGGTATTTCAGCTCCAGATGCCAAGTTACAGCTCATGGTTCCCAGTTTCCAGCAATTTTGCACATGACAGTTATGTACAGAATCCACTGGATAAGTATGTGGAATTATGCAATCAACTCCAATTTATTAGACAGGGAATTCTCAGTAAAATGGTGGGACACTTTCAGATTCAATGATGTCATCCACCAGATGAATAAAGACTTCCCTCCCCCGGTTCAAAAAGCCATTGCTTATAACACAAGATCCCAGTCAAGCCTAGACTCCGTCCAGATCACCGAAAAATCTAGCAAAGAATTGAAAATCTCGCCCAACAGATACAGATCCAAGCAGAGAAGTTAGAGTCAGAAGAAAAAGTCTCTCCTGCCTCCTCAGCAGCTTCGGTCAACAAGTATCCATTTGACCCATTCCAGGATTCACAAGATCCCTATGATGGCTACAATTTGGATGAAGATTAGAAAAGCACCAGTTACTATTTAGACCCGGTTACTATGCAAGATTCTGCACAGGAACAGTACTCGGACAATTCACTATTCCTCAATTTTCTTGTATTTCAAATCATCCTGGAGGTAGTTAAGATGGTGGGTTTTGGCTTGTATAAGGCTAAGAGTTTTAGAAACAGCAACATCCTGGAGAGTGCTAATATCTCGAGGTTCAGGGCTTCTAAGAAACTTAAACTTAACTGGTTGGCCAAAAGGATGGGTAGTGATTCCTTCACTATCCATGGTGAAAGGATACAACAGACACATAAAGGGATTTCCTAAGATCACTCTATCTGTCATGTTTTTCACAAGAACAAATGTGGTTTTGAAACATGTGTTGTCTTGGCACACATGGGCTTTGGGTATTTTGAATTCAATCTGCATTTTACCTCCACTTGCAGAAGTTAACCTTTCTTTGGTCTTTCTGAAGTACTTAGAGGGAATGATTCCTTCTTGAATGCAGTTAAGATCAGCGCCTGAATCTATTAAGGCTATGACCTCAAATTCAAAATATTTGCTTATGACAATCCTGACTTTGGAGTGCCATTTCTGGAAGTTAATCCTACTAATGGTTACCAAGAACTTGTCATTAGATGGGACAGGGTCTTGTTCATGAACCATATCTGCAGTTGGGTTAACTGTTTCTTCAACTTCATCATCAGAAGGGTTCAGTTTCTTCCTCATTGCCTTGATGAGAAGTTATTTCCAGATTCTTTAATCTTTGATCAAGGAAATTGTGATCAACTCTAAGGATGGTAAGTTCTTGCTTAAGGGTTCTAACCTCATACTTGGTTTCCTTGATTTCCTTTTGAAGGTCGTTGACTGTTACGTCCTTCTTGGATTTGGTAAATCTCTTGTAGATTTGTTCCAAATCAACTTTGGGTTCAAGAAGCTTAGACTCGGGTTTATTGGTTTCCCTTACTAAGGTTCTCTTAAACTCTGTAAGCTTGTGGGCTTTGATGACTGGGTCTTCGATCTGTTCTATGAGATCTAAGAGGAGCTCTTCCTGCTTGGAAAGGACATTGAGGGTTTTGTTCCTACAACAACTATCCATGCAAGGTATAGGTTCATCTAGGCCACTAGAGGTGCTAGAAGAAACTCTAGAGGGTTCAGAGGATGACTGGTAGATCTGACGAATCTCACTACTAGGGGACTCACTTTCTGAGTGATTCAGTTCTAGGAGCTTAAAGATTTCATCCTTACTGGCTTGGTCACTAACGAGGGTATTGATAAGGGTTTTGGCCTTAGCTTTACACTCTTTCCTGAAATGACCTTTCTTTCCACAGTTAAAGCATTTTCCTAATGCTTTGGGTATGAATTTGCCTGTGGATTTGGACTTACCTTTCTTATAGAAATCATCTTTGCTGTACTTCTGTTTTCTATAATACTTGGCTTTGGTTTTCTTCCTATGAGAATGCTCAGAGGGTTCCTTGCCCCTGTATTTGGATTTTCTCTTAGGAAGGATGAAGGGTAAGCCGTACTGTGTACAGAAGTTTCCTACTTCGTACTTGGCTTTGCCTTTGTTGGCTTTGCTCTGGATTTTGAGATCTCTGCACATCTTCATTCCTTCACTTCGAATGGTGCTAGAGATGTCTCCATAGGTTAGGTTATCATAATCTATGACACCTAAGGGGTTACACAGGTTTCTTTAACCTTTTCTCCAAAAAGGGTAGGTAAACCATTGATGAACTTCTCCTTCCAAAATGGAGAGTTGCAATCATTTCTGTGCATGACTCTGGTAGTAAACACATCCTCATACCACCGAAAGTCACCAAGGGTTTTACATCTAAGGTTACTCAACTGGTCGTAAATCCTAGATGTGATGTTGCTGGGTTTTCCTACGGAGTGTTTCATGATCGTATAGACCAGGGTATTGACTCCGTCAAGGATACCTTTTCCTAAATCTGTGTCAAAGATGGGGAGTCCTTCCTCATCTTTTTGGACAGCATGTTTGATGTCTTCCTTAGACTCAATTGTTAGGAAATTGTTCCACCATTGAAGGAGTTTACCTGTGAATCCTAAGGAAATAAGATCTATGACCTCAGTATGGGGATGTCCTTCACTGATGTAGTTGTTGGCTACCATGGTCATATGTTGGAGTTTGTTTAGAATTTCCTGTTCAGACAAACGACTGAGGAATCTCTGGGAGGGATGTGCTGGATGACCTAATGCTGGTAGAGGAGTTACTTTTAAACAACTTCTTCATAATTCTGGATTAAAAGCCTAGCTGAAAAATTACAACCTAATTTTCTTTAACCTCAAACTTCTGGATCTATCCTTAGATCTGAAACAGGGGTACAAAAAGACAAATGCCTAACCTCATGCAACTCAATCTCCTACTGCCACGATCCTTACTCTGAGATAACTCCCTTTCGCTCACGCCCTACCATCGGGACTTATTGTTTGATGCGGGACACACACTCAGCCTGGGATACACGGGACTTACTGGGTTGACAACGGCACAGAACACGGTCTTACGTGTCTCAACAGTACACATCTGCAACAAATTGGACGGATAAAAATAGAAACAAGAAAAAGCAGAAAACTGGGAAACAATTGATCAACATTGACAAATAGTCACAGAATCATAAACAGGTATGTAAAGAAGACTACCAATTGTACCAAAAAACATCAGGGTACCAATAACAGCAAATCTGGAAGATGTAATAGATGTAGAATATAACTAATGGTAATGGGAGAGTTATCAAGAAATAAATGTAAAACAAAATAAAACTTTCAGGAGATAACATTCAAAATAATGATAATAATGCAGAAAATAATGGATAACTATGGCGGTAGAACCTGCCAACTTGATTAATTCAATATAAACTGTAACTTACAATCTGGTAGTGATATGGTAAACCCATACCAACAGGAACCCCAAGATCCTTTCTAGCAGGAACCTGGAATTGATTATGAACTTCTGGTTATCAAAAAAGAGTTCACTCCTGATATGGATGCCCTAGGCAAAGAGTTTGAGTCAGAAGAAAACAGACTCAAAAGAGAAGCCTATAGAGCCAACCACACCCTTGAACAAAAGAAAGAAGTTCTCAAAAATTGGACAACATTCATGAAAGAGATATCCAGTAATGTCCCTTTCTTTGAATATTTTGAGAATCACTTTGAGTGGCACAAGAAGTCTTGTGTACTCACCAAAACCAATTGGACAAAGCCCCCTAGTAAAGACGCTAGTGGCAAACCCAAACCCCCAGAAGTTGTTAGATCTCACCATCCACCCCAGGAAGCCATAGTCTTCAACCACCGTGGAACAGATCTAGTTGCCTCTCCCTTCAAAACCCCTACCACTCAAGAAGAAACGGTAGTTAAGAAGGTCATAGAGCAAAACAACTACACCAACCAATGTTTAGGTGTTATAGGTAAACAGCTTGATAGAATAGAAGACAGAATAGATAGCAAGGTCGTTCCCCAACCAGGAAGCCCTAGCAAACCTGTCAAAGCCCTAGAGAAACCTCTAGTCAAGCTTCCCACAACTAAGCAACCCAACCTTAGAACTAAGAACCAAATAGCCTTAGAAATAGTCAACCAAAAGCTTGAAGAACTTGTGAAGAAGGAACCAGTCACCCCTCCACCAGTTAGCACTTCAACCAGTGTTGATCCCCGTCTTGAAACCAACAGATTAGTTGTTCTAGACATTCACACAGCCTCTAGTAGTTCTAGCAAAACCTCCTCAGACAATGAAAAGGAGATAGAACATCTAGAAAACCAGTTTAGAAACTTAGAAGTGAAAAGGCTTACCCATTCAAAGGTAACCCTTACTAGCTTGACCAGAAATTGGTATCCCAGACCTACCCCTCCAAACCTCTAGTTCGAGGAAAGGAATGTTAGCAACCAATTCTCAGTCTCTTCAGGTAAACTCTATGAGTGGAACATAGATGGTTTGTCTGAACAGGAAATTCTAAACAAACTCCAGCATATGACCATGGTAGCCAACAACTACATCAGTGAAGGACATCCCCATACTAAGGTCATAGATCTTATTTCCTTAGGATTCACAGGTAAACTCCTCCAATGGTGGAACAATTGCCTAACAATTGAGTCTAAGGAAGACATCAAACATACTGTCCAAAGAGATGAGGAAGGACTCCCCATCTTTGACACAGATTTAGGAAGAGGTATCCCTGACGGAGTCAATACCATGGTCTATACGATCATGAAACACTTCGTAGGAAAACCCAACAACATCACATCTAGGATTTACGACCAGTTGAGTAACCTTAGATGTAAAACCCTTGGTGACTTTCGGTGGTATGAGGATGTGTTTACTACCAGAGTCATGCACAGAAGTGATTGCAACTCTCCATTTTGGAAGGAGAAGTTCATCAATGGTTTATCTACCCTTTTTGGAGAAAAGGTTAAAGAAACCCTGTGTAACCCCTTAGGTGTCATAGATTATGATAACCTAACCTATGGAGACATCTCTAGCACCATTCGAAGTGAAGGAATGAAAATGTGTAGAGATCTCAAAATCTAGAGCAAAGCCAACAAAGGCAAAGCCAAGTATGAAGTAGGAAACTTCTGTACACAGTACGGCTTACCCTCCATCCTTCCTAAGAGAAAATCCAAATACAGGGGCAAGGAACCCTCTAAGCAGTCTCATAGGAAGAAAACCAAAGCCAAGTATTATAGAAAACAGAAGTACAGCAAAGATGATTTCTATAAGAAAGGTAAGTCCAAATCCACAGGCAAGTTCATACCCAAAGCATCAAGAAAATGCTTTAACTGTGGAAAGAAAGGTCATTTCAGGAAAGAGTGTAAAGCTAAGGCCAAAACCCTTATCAATACCCTCGTTAGTGACCAAGCCAGTAAGGATGAAATCTTTAAGCTCCTAGAACTAAATCACTCAGAAAGTGAGTCCCCTAGTAGTGAGATTCGTCAGATCTACCAGTCATCCTCTGAACCCTCTAGAGTTTCTTCAAGCACCTCTAGTGGCCCAGATGAACCTATACCTTGCATGGATAGTTGTTGTAGGAACAAAACCCTCAATGTCCTTTCCAAGTAGGAAGAGCTCCTCTTAGATCTCATAGAACAGATCGAAGACCCAGTCATCAAAGCCCACAAGCTTACAGAGTTTAAGAGAACTTTAGTAAGGGAAACCAATAAACCCGAGCCTAAGCTTCTTGAACCCAAAGTTGATTTGGAACAAATCTACAAGAGATTTACAAAATCCAAGAAGGACGTAACAGTCAACGACCTTCAAAAGGAAATCAAGGAAACCAAGTCTGAGGTTAGAACCCTTAAGTAAGAACTAACCATCCTTAGAGTTGATCACAATTTCCTTGATCAAAGATTAAAGAATCTGGAAATAACTTCTCATCAAGGCAATGAGGAAGAAACCGAACACTTCTAATGATGAAGTTGAAGAAACAGTTAACCCAACTGCAGATATGGTTCATGAACAAGACCCTGTCCCATCCAATGACAAGTTCTTGGTAACCATCAGTAGGATTAACTTCCAGAAATGGCACTCCAAAGTCAGGATTGTCATAAGCAAAGATTTTGAATTTGAGGTCATAGCCTTAATAGATTCAGGCGCTGATCTTAACTACATTCAAGAAGGAATCATTCCCTCTAAGTACTTCAAAAAGACCAAAGAAAGGTTAACTTCTGCAAGTGGAGGTAAAATGCAGATTGAATTCAAAATACCTAAAGCCCATGTGTGCCAAGACAACACATGTTTCAAAACCACATTTGTTCTTGTGAAAAACATGACAGATAGAGTGATCTTAGGAAATCCCTTTATGTGTCTGTTGTATCCTTTCACCACGGATAGTGAAGGAATCACTACCCATCCTTTTGGCCAACCAGTTAAGTTTAAGTTTCTTAGAAGCCCTGAACCTCGAGATATTAGCACTCTCCAGGATGTCGCTGTTTCTAAAACTCTTAGCCTTATACAAGCCAAAACCCACCATCTTAACTACCTCCAGGATGATTTGAAATACAAGAAAATTGAGGAACAATTAGCTTGTCAGTCCACCCAAAAAGAGATTAGGAAGTTTGAAGAAAAACTTAGACAGGAAGTCTGTTCTGATTTACCAACAGCCTTCTGGCACCGGAAGAGACACGAGGTTGCTCTCCCCTATGTCAAAGATTTCCATGAAAAGGACATCCCAACTAAAGCTCGACCTATCCAAATGAACCAAGAACTCATGGATACTTGCAGAGCAGAAATTGAGGATCTCCTAAAAAAGGGAATCATCAGAAAATCTAGGTCCCCTTGGTCTTGTTCAACTTTTTATGTACAGAAAAATGTTGAAATTGAAAGAGGTGTCCCTAGATTAGTCATCAATTACAAGCCCCTTAACAAGGTCTTAGAATGGATAAGGTACCCAATCCCAAACAAAAAAGACTTAGTCAACAGGCTTAGCAAAGCTGCGGTTTTCAGTAAGTTTGACATGAAGAGTGGTTTTTGGCAGATACAAATCAGAGAGTCTGATAGGTACAAAACAGCCTTCACCACACCCTTTGGCCATTACGAATGGAATGTAATGCCCTTTGGTCTAAAAAATGCACCTTCTGAATTCCAAAACATCATGAATGAGATATTCAATCCATTCTCTAGTCATATCATTGTGTACATTGATGATGTCCTCATCTTCTCTGAATCCCTGGACCAGCATAGAAAGCATCTCAGAGCATTTTTCTATACTATCAAGCTCAATGGTCTTGTTGTTTCAGACCCAAAAATCAAACTTTTCCAAACTAAAGTTCGATTCTTAGGCTTTGATATCCACCATGGAGTTATCAAACCCATAAATAGAGCCATTCAGTTTGCTGATAAGTTTCCTGATGAAATCTTAGAAAAAACACAGCTTCAAAGGTTTCTAGGATCTCTCAACTACATAGCAGATTTCTATCAAAATCTCAGGCAGCAATGCAAACCCCTCTTTGATAGACTTCGTGCTAATCCTCCTCCTTGGACCCCAAATCATAATGCCATTGTCCAAGCAACCAAAAAATATGTTAAGTTTTGGTTAACAGGAACTAGAAGTATCCTGGGACAAAAGCATAACTAGAAGTATGCTTGAGCAAATTCACCAGCCTTTTTATTTCTTTTTCCAGAGAAGAGTTCTCTTCTTTTGATTGCTTTACACAATTCACCAAATGAAGTTCTTTTTGCTCCCACTCAGCCTTGGAGTTTTTGATTGCGTTCTTGGATTGTTGAATTGTATTCATAAGAACATCAATCTCATGTTTTGCATCATTAAGCATGCTTTCATACTTCTCATTTGTTGCTTTCAAAACCAACTTTAGAACTTGTATCTGGGTTTCATCATTTTCATATATATATATATATATATATAGTTAACAGGGGAGTTGGCACTGCTACGGCAGTGCCTTAGGTACACATAACTAGAAGTATCCTGGACCAAAAGCATTTAAACATTTAGACACCAACTATGAGCCTGGGAATATATTGAGTAACAGAAACAGAGGGCAGTACCTGTAGAAATTGCAGATCTATGGGCAGAAAAAAAATCTTGAGAAGAGAGAGCAGCAATTGAGGGTGAGTAAAAGGAAATACCCATACAAATAGATGAGAAAAGAAGAGAGAGAGGGTGCAATACCTATGGAAATTGCAGACCTAAGGGAAGAAGGAAAAAAAAAATTTCCTTGAGAAGAGGGAGCAGCAACTGAGGGTGAAAGAAAGACAATACCCATATAAATAGATCTCTAGTAGCGGGAAAATAAAATTTTAGAGAGGAGGGAGATGGAAAATTTAAGGAGATGAAATTTTGGAGAAGATGCAGGTAGTGAGGGATTTTGGAAATTTGTTAACAGAGCAAGGAGAAGGAATTTTGGAGAAAATACAGGTAGTGGGGGATTTTGGGATTTTTGTTAACAAAGCAAGGAGAAAGAAATTTTTGGAGAAGACGTGGGTAGCGGGGGATTTTGGGAATTTTGCTTAAGCAGAGCGTGTTACGTTTAGCAAGGGAATACGAATTCAGTACTTTTAATAAGGAATTTCTATTCCTCATTTTAAGGAATAGAGATTCATATGGAATGATTATTACAAGTAATAAAAACATAACCAAACAACTGTAAAGTTAAATTATAGGAATAACTATTACATTATAGTTGCTATTACAGTCTATCAAACATATTCTAATAGTTTTCCATTTTATTACATCATTTCTCTCTCAATAAATTATTATTTGCTAAATTTATTTGCGTTCAAGAATTAAGCTTTTTACATCATTACATTTGAATGTTCAATTTATAAATTTATGTTAAAAATGATTTTATTTTAGATTAAAATGTTTTTTATTTGAAATATTACTAAGGGTCCGTTTGGATACCGTTTATTTTGCTGAAAACTGAAAACACTGTAACAAAATAATTTTTAAATGTATGAATAGTATCGTAAGACCCATTTTAAATTTTTTTTTTAATAAAGTATTTATGAGTTCTGTGAACAGTGCACAAGACTCATTGAACAATGCATATTATCTCCTGAAAGTTGAAATGCATGCATAAAATTTAAAAAAAGAAAAAAAGAAAAAAAAAGGAAAACGCAAAAGCAGCTAGTGAAACGCCAATCCAAACGCATACTAAATACAAATTTTTTTTAATACTTGTTTATTCTTTATTATTTTTTTATTGACTTTACAAAAATTATGAAAGCTCATTTAAAATTTGATTAAATTGCTTTAAATATTTTTGTAGTAGAATTTTACAAATTTAATATATTTATTTATATTTTAATTAATTATCAAATTAATTACGATACAGTTCATAATCCTAATGGAATTTCGTTCCTACCCCTAAAAACTTTAAACTTTTTTTATTTTTGGGATGTTGACAGCTTTGATTTTTAAACCATACTTTTTAAAAAGTGACCGATAAGATTTTTTTTGGAGAAACATGACCGATAAGATGATTACCACTAGTTGGAGAAAGTGACTGATAATAAGATGATTACCAGTACCACTAGTTTCTCAAAAAAAAGAAAAAAAAAAAAGAAGATGATTACCACTTCCACTAGTGGAGCTAGATTTTCCAACTCAATAATTATGCTAGCTTTTCCAAAGATTTATTGCAAGATCCTGAATGTGGAGACTGCGGTCTGCGATAGTATTTTGCAGGGTCATTGACTACACTTGAATGTCTTGGGTGGCATTTTTTGTACTTTTCTATTTTCAGTGGTTGTTGCTGGCTGGAAAACCTTGCATAAACTACATGCAAGGAAGCTAAACTATCTTTGAGTTCTTTGCTTAAGCAGTTCTGATAGCAAAAATAGTAGAGATCCCCACTTCCTTGAAAAGCCATACATCTCCGTCTTTCAACAAGTGACTGGAGACTTTGCAGATTCCCATAACAAAAGGTATGCGAAAAGCTGCTCTACGATCTTCATTTTCCACTAATTCCGGCACTTTTATTGCTTTACGATCTTTGATCATGCTACTTAATTACACTGCAGATTTTGTCTTGGTTTATTTCTTTTCGTTTTTTATTTTTATTTTTTAATCATTCTAATATTCTATCGGAAAAAAAGAAAGAAAGAAAGAACAATTACAAGTCAAACATGATGATTTTGAAGATCAAAATAGTTAAGAATTGTAGAGTTTGTAAAATACCCGTATCATATTGTATATTACACCTACATATGTTTTTAATTTTTTGGGAAAACATTTTTGGCCTCCATATTTTGACTTTATTTTCAATTTGATTATCAAGTTGTCACTGCTTCCATTTGATCTTTATATTTTTAAATTTAATAATTTTGTTACCTTTCATCATCTCACTTACTGTAAATTTAATATTACACCTACAGTCCTAGTTTAAACTGCACTACTAGTTTAAAAATGGTATTTTTGTAAGCAGGACGGAGCTATTCTTTGGCTTAGGAGGGCAATGCCCCCCAAAATTTGGGAAAAAAATTAGTGGTATATATATATAGTAACTGATTTTAGCAATTTTTGCTAAATAAAATTACACTTGCCCCCTTAACAAAATAATTAGCCCTCTTAAACAAAAAGAAGAAGCCCAATATATATACTATATATACTGATCTAGAATCTTAAAATACAAAGTAGCAAGTTCAAAACAATTAGCCCAACTACAAAATGACTAAAGAGAAGCTAAAGAAAATTTAGCCTCATCAACCAATTTTAGACCCGGCCCTTGAAAAATTTAAACAAAACCAATCTGAACTCAATACCACAACAGATTCCCAAAACCATTCCATCAAATTCCAAAAAGAAAAGAAAAGAAAAAAAAAAAAGAGCAAAAACCTAATCAGAGATGCTTGTGAAGGCCGAGGCATGACTGAGTGTGAATAGGCAAAGTGAAAACACCAGGAACTGGTTCGAGATAGGCAAAGTGAGTTACCATTTCAATGGTATGTTGCAACTTGTGAGCTTGCATCTCTCTCTGGTGTCTCTATTGTTGTTTTTTTTTACCTAAACTTTTCTTTCTCTTATTGAAATTTGATAGCTTTTCTTAGAGCATTCGCATCAGTCCGTGTATTTTACACGCCCATTTTTACACTAAAAATCCACTTTTTCTATTTTACACGTTCACTTTTACGAATAACCCACATCCATCCATCTATTTTACCGCCACTTTTATTTAAATAATCAATTTTCTCTATTTTTTTATTATTTTCTCAACTAACCTTATTATACAGGCGCGCTCTCTTTCCCTCTCAGCTCATTTTTTTCTCAACCCATTTTTTCTGATTTTGCTCTCTCTCTCTCTCTCAGCCCATCTCCCTACCCATAACCCATCTCAATACCCATTTCTGAATCAGCTCTACCTCTCGGTCCATACCGCTCCGCAGCTCTGATCCACAGCTCCCACGAGCTCCGATCCACAGCTCTGCACCACCACTCCGCTCCGCAGCTCCGATCCAAGCTCCCACGAGCTCCGATCCAAAGCTCCGCTCCGCAGCTCCGATCCAAGCTCCCAGGAGCTCCGATCCACAGCTCCGCACCACCACTCCGCTCCGCAGCTCCGATCCAAGCTCCCACGAGCTCCGATCCAAAGCTCCGCTCCACAGCTCCGATCCAAGCTCCCACGAGCTCCGATCCAAAGCTCCGCTCCACAGCTCCGATCCAAGCTCCCACGAGCGCCGATCCAAGCACGCCGATCCGCCACAAGCGCCGATCCACTCTCTCTGTCTCCATTGGTGTGTCCGTGTGTGGGTGTGTTTGGTTTTGTGGTGTCTGTGGGTTATTTTGTTGTTGATTTTGTTGTTGATTTTGTGGTGGTTGATTTTTGATTTTGTCTGTGGGAGTGTGTATCGGAGGAAGAAGATGATGAGGGGTTGGTTGTGTGGAGAAGAGAGAGAAAAAAAGGAACGAAATTAGAAATATTAAAATAATCTATACATGAGCTACAGTAACAGTGTATATATACACGGTTACTGTAGCTCATGGAAATTTTTAGAAGAATTTACACAGTTTTACACAATCTGATGTGGGAGGATTTTTGGCCAAAATGTGTAAAATGAGGAAATTTTTAGAAGAATTTACACAGTTTTACACAATCTAATGTGGGAGGATTTTTGGCCAAAATGTGTAAAATAAGGAAGTTTTTGTATTATACATGATTATCCATATGCTGGTGCGAATGCTCTTACATGGGTAATGAGTGGTGGGGCTTTAAAGACTAGAGGGACTCTCAGAGTGTGTCAGTGAATATGTGGTGTTAGCGTGTGTGGTGTGTTATGGTATGCGAGTGGTGTGTTACAGTGTGGGGTTATTTTATTTTATTTATTTTGTGGTAGTTATTTTTATTTTTATTTTTTTTGATTGGATTTTGCGGTAGTTATTAAAAGTAATAAATAGTAGTTAGTGAACTTTGTGTTTGGCAGAGTCCACTTGGGTTATTCATTTTTAATTTTTAACTTAATTAGTCGGTTGATTAGTTAAGAAACTATTTGAATTGTAATGGGATCAACGTAGTTGAAGTATGATCAACATAATTACTCAATTAGAATGTGATTCTTAATCTCTTTGATAATGTATATTGAAAGGGAAAGAGAGATGCAAATTTTAGTACAAAATAAATTATATGTGATTTTTGAGATTTAAATAAATGTCAAGTTCCATCATAAAATAGATGATATAGATTGAAGTTCTAATGTATTAATAAAAAAAAATATATATTGAAAAATGGTTATTTTGTATTTTCGCTTTTATTGATACTTTTTTTTTTTAGTAAATTATTGATACTTCTTTATTATTGGATGGTAGCTTGGATTGTCATGAAAAAAATATCTGTTAATGTCCCCCCCCCCCCCCCCCCCATTTGTAAGTGAAATGACAACCAAAATAATTAAAAGTTGTGGACTAAATTGAAAATAAGGCCAAATATAAGGAGCAAAAAGTTATGTTTGACTTTTGAATCATTTACTATGCATTTTATACATAAAGTTATGTTTGACTTTTGAATCATTTACTACACATCTGATACATATATTTTCATAGCAAAAAGTTATGAAAATATGCATATATTATGATCCATAAACATTTTTTTATGCATAATTTTAGACTACAAAAAATTATAATTAAAATAATTTATTGATGACATAACTATTGATATTTAATCTTTTAGAAATTTTGTAGGCATAGAAGATATAAGAAGAAAATGTAATCTAATGGTGAATTTGTCAAAATTCACACCCAATAAAAATATATTAAGTAAAATTGTAACCTTAAGTTACAACCAATTTCGTAGTCAAACTTTTTACTTATGCTTATATACTTCCACTTTACGTGACTTTGATACTTTTATTGACAATCTTTTTTTTTTTTTTTTTTTTAAATTATGTCATTATATACAATAGCAAAATTATCAAAATCAATATTATTAATTCTACCTTTCAAAAAAAAAAAAAATTTATTAATTCCATGTTTTACTGTATGTATTAAATATCAGCATTTATATTCTTATTATACTTTTGAGTTTTTTTATTTATTAAGATTTTCTATAATTTAAATGATTAGATCTTGATTATCATAATAATATTTAGTTTTTTCTCTTATGGTTTTCTATAATTTGAATGATTATATCTTGATTAATATTATATATAATATGTTAAGGTAGAAAAATGAAATAATTTTAAATTATAATAATACAGGACAATAAATACTTTTATTTTTATTTATTTATTTATTTTTGGCTAAGTAAATGAGTGAAAGAATATAGATTAAATTACATGTATGGTCCTTAAAGTTCAATGTTTCAAAATTTTTATTTGTCCTTTCATGTTGGATTTAGTTTTCAGTTTGGCGCTTTCAGATTTAATTCTGTTTTCATGATAACCCTTAACATTTTAAAATTTTCATTTTGACCATTTATATTTGATTCAGTTTTATATTTAGCCATTAATGAAAATGAAAATTTTGAAATGTAAATGGCCAATTAACTAAAAACTTAATCAAATGTGAAATGACTAAAATATAAAATTTTGAAATGTAAAGATCCAATATGAAATCAACTCAAATTTAAGGACCAAAAGTATACTTTAGTGAAAAGAATATTATAATTTAGGATTAATTATTATGTAATTATTTCCATACTCTATTGTGTATACACACATTTTTATGAAGAAAAATAAATTATTACAAAATAATTTGAGTTTCTATATATTTTTTTATAACTTGTGAAATATAACATAATGTTCTTTTATGTTTTTTATTCGATTTAAATTCTTACTTCTTTATATTTTTTTCTTTTATATTGTATTTTTATAGGTTCTAAAATATTTGACATTGATAAAAAATTTTTATTTATAATTGTGTTAATGAAATTTGATATATAACAGATATAAGAGTACATATTAATTAATCAATAAGAAAACTTTATGAAAAAGAAAATGTAAGAAAAGTAATTTTCTCTCTTTTTCCTTGCAGTAGAAGGGCGAGTGTTGAATTGACACATTTTCATTTTCAAGCACAAAATGCTTAAGGATTTAGAAGAAAAATGGTTCAAGCTCCAAAGTTAGCAGAGTATAACTGTATAAGCAAATTGCAACTATCTCATTAAATAAAAAAAAAAGGCAAGCAAAATTAAAGGCAGCGTACTCCGTTCCCTGAATACTCTTCATTGTGCCATCCGTAGCAATTGTTTTGCTTATCGTTCAATTTGCATACTCTGAAGTGTGTTAGCTCGTAAACAAGGTACACTTCTAATTTCAAATTCGTCGCTTTTCCTTTCGTTCTTGTCTATCTTTAAACTTGTATAATTTATCTTTTATTTTCAGATTGGATGGAATCTGCCACCTCCATTTTATTTGAGATTGGAAAGTACACTGTAAAGCCGATAAAACGTCAAGTTAGCTATTTGTTTCATCTCAACACTATCTTCAATGATCTTAGGAAAGCAAAAGAAGAACTGGTATCGATACAAGCAATAGTGCAAGAACGAGTTGAGAGAGCCAGAATGAATACTGAAGTTACAGAAATAATTGTACAACAGTGGCTCACAAATGTGAACCAAGTAGTGGCAGACGTGCATACTTTAGAAAATAAAATAGAAGAAAACAAGAAATCCAGCAATTGTCGGTTTCCTAAATGGATTGGGCGATACAAATTAAGCAAGGAAGCCACCCAGAAGACAACGACTATAAGAAAACTCCATCTTGAGGGCAATTTTACCCAGGTTGCCCACCGTGCTCCAACTCCTGGTATAGAAATCTTTATGTCTAGTGATTTTGAAATGTTTGAATCAAGAAAAATGACTTTTCAACGAATTATGGAGGCATTATGTGACAATAATAGTTACAGTATTGGAGTATGTGGTATGGGAGGGGTTGGGAAGACAACCTTGGTGAAGGAAGTACATAAGAGAGCCAAAGAATCAAATCTTTTTAATGACATTGTGACGACTACTGTGTCCTTGACTCCAGACATAAGAAGAATTCAAGGGGAGATTGCGGACCAATTAAATCTAAAACTTGATGAGGAGAGCAGTTCAGCAAGAGCAAATCGAATATGCTTAAGAATAAAGAGTGTAGAAAAGATTCTCATAATCTTGGATGATGTCTGGAAAGATGTTGAGTTGGAAGTTATTGGAATTCCATTTCATGATGATCACAAGGGTTGCAAGATTCTTCTAACTACAAGGAATGACCATGTGTGCAATTTAATGGATTGTGGAAGGAAGATTCCCTTGAACTTCTTATCAGATAAGGAATCATTGGCTTTAATAAAGAAAATTGCATGTATAATTGATGACTATCCTCCTTTGAATGATGTGGTGATGAAAGTTGTTAAAGAGTGCAAAGGTTTGCCTATTGCAATTGTTACGGTGGGAAAGGCTCTAGCAAGAAAACCTCTCAATGATTGGAAGGTAGCCCTCAAGCAACTAGAAGAGTCTAGACTTATGGATATAGAAGGTGTTGATGATGAAAAAAATGTTTATGTATGTCTTAAGTGGAGTTACGATCGTTTAAAGCGCAAAACCAAGTTTTGCTTTTTGTTGTGTTCTTTATTTCCAGAAGATTATGACATTTCTATTGAAGAATTAGCTAGATATGTGATGGGGTTAGATGAATTTGGAACCATTACCTATCTTGAAGAAGTGAGGAATGAAGTGCGTGTGATAATTAATAACCTCAAAGATTCTTATTTGTTGTTAGAAAGTAATCGAGAAACACATGTGAAAATGCATGACGTGGTTCGTGATGTTGCCTTGTGGATAGTATCCAAAGGAGAAAATGAATTCATGCTAAGAGTCTGCACTCGTTTAGAGAAGAATGAAAACTTTGATAGTATGACAGCAATATCCTTGATGACTTCAAACCCTGAACATCTTCCCAATCAAATAGCATGTCCAAGACTCAAAATTTTGTTATTGGGACGAAATGAATTAGGCTTCAGTGAAGTTTCTGACACGTTGTTTGCAGAGGTGAATGTTCTCAAAGTTTTAAGTCTACAACTAAAAGTCTTGTCATCACAATCTCTTAACTCGTTTTCAAACCTTCGAAGCCTATATTTGGCAGGCTGCAATTTTACCGACATCTATTCCTTGGGAAAGCTTAAAAGACTTGAGGTTTTGAGCTTTTACCATTGTCGTATGGATGCATTGCCAAATGAATTGGGGGAACTGAAGAATTTAAGACTGTTAGATTTGATGAGATGTGACCAACAAAACCCGATTCAGCCAGGTCTATTACAAAGATTATCCTTACTAGAAGAACTATACATTGTTAAGGACAGCTTCAAAGATTGGGATGATGAAGAAAGACAAGCAAATAGATGCAATGTTAAATTATCAGAGTTGAGTTCACTATCTCGCTTGATTGTGATCTCTTTACACTTGAGCTTGACCCGTGTTCCTGAAGGCTTTGTTTTTCCCAACCTGCAAAGATATGACATATCTATTAACAGCTTCTACGGCTATCACATATTTACTGGCCATCAAATTCCAGAATATCCATACGCCAGAATCTTAAGAATCATCAAGTTGGATGCCTCCTCACCTAATGCGTTCAAGCTATTGTTAAGTAATGTGGAATATCTTTTAATTGATTCTTGTGGGATGGAATACCTCATTGATATAACTAGAGGAAATCATGCTGTTATGTTCTCTAATTTGGTCAAACTATCTCTTCAAAATTTGAGCTGTCTGAGAACAATATGCCAGGGACCTGACCATCAGTTTACTTTCAGCAATCTCACAGTATTAGAATTGAATTATTGCAGGTTATTGACCAAGCTACTCTCACCCGTCGTTGCTCAAAGTCTAGGAAAGTTGGAAAATCTAAAACTCTCAAACTGCAATGCATTGAAGCAAATAATTTCCAAGGAGGACAGAATGCTATTGCATGGTCAAAATCAACATATATCCCTCCCGAAATTAAGATTTCTTGAAATAGTTGGATGCAATCAACTAGAATATATCTTTCCAATCACAGTAGCTCAAAGCATTCCACTACTAGAAACGCTTATAATGAGGAAACTTCCTAAATTAAAGCAAGTATTTGGGCATGAAGATGAAGGAGAAGTTGGGGATGGGAATGACGTCATACTATCTCAGTTGAGATGGTTAATCCTTGAGGACTTGCCAGATTTTGGCAGTTTATATCGAGGAACTTGTTCTTCAATGTGGCCATCTTTGGAGGCGCTAAAAGTGGTGAACTGCCCTGAGATGAAGTCATCATTTGCCGCTGATCTGGAAGCTAATATGCGAGCTCTAGGAAAGGTATTTTTTTCAATAAATTTACACCCACATGTCAATCTCACAGAGTGCATGAGCCCAGCGCAGGAGATAACTTCGTTGTCTCGGTCTCAGCAACCCATATTTTTAAGGGTCTTCTTCAAAAATTTCTTTGAGTAGTGGCTAGCAATCACCATTACTTGTGCAGAAATTTATTGTTATCAAACACATACCATATAGTTTCACTTTCAAATATCTTTTAAAAAAAAACTCTTGCTTCACATAAATGTCATAAAACACATATCTTATCCTTCTTTCCATGAATAAATATATGTTTGAGTCTATTGGTTTAATTAAATTTGTAAATGTGTATTTTTCAGAAATTAAAAGTATTGCACGTGGAAAGCAGACTGTGTGACATAGTTCTACTTCTTTTGACTCAAGGTTTGTTAAATCTGGAAGATTTGGGAATTAATAACTGTGAAGAATTAGAAGAGATGTTTAAGCCTGAAGGATTTCTTTCCCAAGGAAATCATCAAGAACAATTGTTGCTCTCAAGGTTAACAGTGTCCAGGTGTAAGCGATTAAGAAAGCTCTTCCCACTAACCATTGCTCAAAGTCTACAGAAATTGACATTTCTTAATATAGATAGGTGTGATGAATTAGAGCATTTAATTACTCAGGATGATCAGATCTTACCACAGGCTCACCTCCAGCACACATGCTTTCCACAACTAGTTGAAGTCGGTGTCAATGAGTGCAACAAAATGACGTGTCTCTTCCCTGTGACCATTGCTGATGGTCTTCTACGGCTACGACGTGTAGAAATAAAAGGAGCCTCTCAATTTGTGGAAGTATTCGCCCAAAAAGATGGAAGAGATGGCCAAATTCGAAAAGATGTCATACTCCCTAAACTGAAGTACTTAAGATTCACACAACTACCATGCCTTGTCAACCTTTGCCCAAGGAACTACCATTTTACACTGCCATCTTTATATCGCTTAGAGTTGGACGTGCTAACTTGTCCAGACATCACTGGCCGTTTTACCCGAACTTTAGACGACGTCGTGCATGTAAATGGAGAGGTAAGTACAATTCCTGCAGTTGGTTTTGTTTTTTTTTTTTTGGAAGTGCTTTCTATTTGATACTATTACTAGTAACAACTAACAAATACTACTAAATAACATAATAATAATCATCCCTAATATCCACTTTTCTCTACTTCAAAAAATATTTATATTTAAACTCTAACTACTTCTTGTTAACAAAAATTGTTATATATGCATTTTTCTTTTATAATTAAAAAAAAGAAAAGAAAAAAAAGAAAGAAGCAAAGCCTCTAGACATGGCATGGTGTTTGTGATGATAATAATAATATGGTAGCCCATCCAATAGTCCATATTCTTAATATTAATAAATCCTAATACATTGTAACCCTTTGAAAAAAAATCCCTAACTTATAATGCATATAAGGGTAATTATTAGTTTCATTTTTAATTTTTACGTTGGAAGTATTTAATTAGTTTAAGAAAATAAAAATTTTAATGAGATCTGCAATGTGTTTGGAACTTGGGAGGGAGAGAAGGGTGGGGGGAGGAGAGGAGAGGGGAGAGAAATGATTACTCCTTCTTGTTTGGACATTTTAAAATTTAAGTAGGAGAAGAGGAATAACTATCACTTCTCTTTATTTGGATACTTTAAAAATTACTATGGGAGAGGGGAGGGAAATGATTAACCCTTTTCTTTGTTCGGATATTTAAAAATTTAAGTAGGAGAAGGGGAATAACTATCACTTCCCTTTATTTGGATACTCCAAAAATTAATATGGGAGAGAAAGGGGGGGGGGGGATGATCATATAAAATAAAAATTGACAATTATGATCATCTTTCGCTAATTTTAAAGAAATAGATATAAATGAACATCAAGAGGTAAAAATTGATCATTAATTTTTTAATAATTGGAACCTCCCTCTCCTGCCGACCAAAGTTTCCCAACTTGAGAAACTAAATATTAGGGGTTTGGAGAGAAGGCAAGAGACGATCAATTGAAGCAAATCTAGCTCTCAGACGAGCTAGGACACGAGTGGAGGCTCTTAATATGATTTCGTAACTAGTTTGTTTTGGTGATTATGCCGATTGGATAGAATCAAATGTAATCAAGTGTAATTGAATTCTAATGCAACGACAAACCAATTTCAATAAAAGTAGAGAAATAAAGTAGGATGGAAAAGATATAGAATCAATAAAAGAAGATGAGTAGAAAAACTTATTAGATATCATACCCTTGATACCCCTTCAACTTATTCGACTACAATAGACTTTATGGGTGGAGCTAATTGAAGCCTACTTGTGATGAGTTTGAATTCTATATATTGTATAAAAAAATCATATATATATTGCCTATAAAAGAATGTTATTAACGTAAACTTCGCCCATCATATCATGGAAAGACCCTGCAATATATATAAACGTAGATTTAGCCATAAACAGGACTTGCCTATTTGGCTAGTAAGGGCTAAAATATCATCGGGCTTTTGTTTTCCACTTTCTTCTTGACTTGCCTGACTTTAATCAAATTTGTGATCTTTCTCATGTTTCAATTACTAGTGCAGTCCTCCAGATAGATGAGAAAGAAGAGCTAGCCTGCAAGGCTCACAATGATTCACACAGCAAGACCCTGAACAACGACAATGCAAGTTTATATATAATAATCGGCCACTGCAGGCTACATCTGTTCAGGGAACAACGACTGGAGTAAATTGTTATCTAATGATCTCAAGAGTCAATAACAATGCTCATAGTCTAGAGGGTATGTGATGCAAGCATACCGGGTACGTAGCTTGCTGCAGTTTTCTATTAATGTTGGTTTCTCCTGAACTTGTTCTGGTTTGATTTCATATATAACTGTGACATTTATCTTCTTTGTACCCTAGGTGGTCAATGCTTGTGGTGGGATTACAAAGGTGCTACTTGTTTTTAGCTATCGGTGACGGCCTTTGTTCTTGTTGTGATGTGCTTCGTATTTTCTGTTTACTTAAGAAGAATAATAAGTTTAGTTACATGTTTGAAATTATGTTGGGTTTATTAGTTATATGAGAAGAGAGAGGAAAAAAAAAAAAACAAAAACAAAAACAAAAACAAAACAGAGAGAGAGAGATCTAAGGGCCTCCACCTACCATCCAGCCTCCCCCCACCATCAAACTACCAAAAGGTCCAAAACTACTATTGGTAATTTTTTTTTTTAATTTTAATTTGGCCGTTAAATATGATTTAGGTTTGAGTATTTTGGCTAGATTGGTTTTGATTAAGGTATATGAGTTCCAATTTGTTTTGTTTTTAATATTTATGTTTGACTTGGTTTTGTAAGGGAAAGATTCAGAGCCAAAAAAAAACCCCTAAATCTTTGTTCATGGATGAAGAACCAGGAGATGTCACGCTTGATGAATTCATAGAAAGAGGAGGACAAGAAGCCCAATGATCAATCGTCTAATATAAAGTTTAATGTGTGAAATTAATGTTATCTTTGTGTTTCTATATGTCCGATTTTGGTAATGTATTAATTTATTTGATTTGGGGTTAGAAATGACCAAAAAAAAAAAATTGTGAATATATCCTGTAGTAACCAGTTCTCTGCAATTTTATGTAAATTGACTTCTCCAATTTTCAACTGCTTCAGTAACAGTCATGATATCCAAGATGTGTCCTGCTTCACAGCCTGTTCTTTTTTAACTTTGAAAGCAGCACTTCCCCATTGGGAATTACCATGGCAATGTTCATAAGAGTCTGAATCATTTACAGACTCAATTATATGCATCTGATTGTCTCCAAATTAATTTCATTGATGAGTGTTGTACCATAAGAAGACAAAAAAGCAAATGCAACTCTCTAAAATTTATGCCAAATTTTTCAGAAACAAAATTACATTGATTAGCATTGACTGGAAAAAACAGTATGTGGAGTAATTTATAACTTCAATATGCTATGCATACAACCCAGTTGTTTTAACAATAGCCATAAGCAAGTTTTTGTGAACACCAACCATGTATTCTCTACTGCAATTGAAATTGAAACATTGAACTTGATTCTTCTATTGATGATACATAGTAGAGAAGGATTCGCTTAGGCGTATTTTTGTAGTTTGGTTGGCAGGAGACCATTAACCTTGTCAGGAATAGTGCTTTTCGTAGCCTCTCATGTCATGGATTTCGTATTCTTGATTATTGGCTCTTTTCATTGGCCATTTTGTGTAACCAATTTACAAATTATCCAAAATTTTTGAAAATTTGATTAGCTGATAAAATTTTGTTAGGATGTTAGTGTGTTGGCTAAATTCGCGTCAATACTTCCAATTTCATTTGATAGCCACCTTTCAACATCTGGATAGATGTCTACTGCATTCTTTCTTGAAACCTCAACCCATTGCTTTGCCTTGAGATTTATAGCCTCTAGTTTTTCCACTTGCTTGGTAAGATTCTCAACATTGTCCTTGAAGTTACTGAGAGAACCAAACTGCTTATGGATACGAGCCATCGCCAGTCTTATTGAATTCAATAAATTCGGATCAAGTAAGAAAAATAGTTCAAGCTTTTGTTTGCTAAGAACGCAGCAGGGAAGTGATACTAATAGAAACAGAAGGAAGAATTAAGGGTTGTAGGAATAGGGTAATCCCTTTTTATACAATACATAAGTTGTTAATTCTCTAGGAATAGGAATAGATTATTTATTAGTTAGAGTCTACTAAAAAATCAAAAATCAAAAAATCAAAATCAGGTTCCGAGGTGGGTCGGGTCAAATTCAAATGTTTATATGTTCTTTGGGTTCTAACGATTCCAGAAGAAAGAGTCCTGGGTTGGTTTCAAAATCCAGACCACACACTCTAGCTCGCAACTTTTACTAATTAGATTTGACCCATATTTCCCAACCCAGGCCTCTCATTAGATCCCCACTTAGTCCATCTCTAACACAACCCAACTCTTGTTTAGTTCGTTTACACGTATTGTTACTCTTTCCTACTCTTTTTGAGCAATGCCACACAAACACAAAATTCTTCATAACAAATTTGATAACTATTGAGTTGTCAAGTCATTATTGATCTTTATCTAAACCCACCATTAATACTACTTTATTGTCTAACAATTACCATTGGTGACTTACACCTTGAAAAAAAAAATTGTGATTCTAAAGTCTAAATTTATTGTGTTTTTTGGATGCCACCTTTTTTGTGTTCTCTTCCTCTCCTTCCTTGTTTCACCATTGCCAAATTGAAGTTAATTAGATTTTCCTAAGGGGCGAAAAAGAATAAAGCTCCCATACTGGTAAAGGAAACAAGCCTCTCTTAGTTCTTATAAACCATCTTAAAAAACTTTCCACTGTTAAAGAGATCTTGTAAATTTTCCAAGATGTCGTTAGTGGAATGCCATGCTTTTGTTAGACCTAGCCACTTTGGTCCATGTTTAATGGGGAATTAGCTTGGGTTTAGTGCTCCTGTACACTGAACCTGTTAAGATGCTGACACGTGTCAAATGTTTGCCATATATGAACATTCCAATGAATTTAGTGCCCAATCCTTACCTTGTTCAATTGAATGGTTCTTTTATGGCTCATGTGGAACAATATTTTCCATTTGGCAAGTGTTCATCTAATAGTAAATATCGAAAATTCTTGAAGGGAAATAGCTTGTACTTGCTATTTTCTCCGCACCCAAAAAAAAAAAAAAAATGGTGGACAAACTATAAGTAAAAATTTACCTATTTTGAACAGTGGTAGATTTTGTCAAACTCGAGTACTCAAAAAGTGATAGATCCCTATATATTTTCGAAACAGTAGTATAGATTGATATATATTTCGGTAAATAATGCTATTGTGCCATTTTGACCCTATAAAATGTATGGTTCAATAATGGAATCGTGTGGGGGTACCGAGGTATGGAAAGTAGGAAAAGAAAGTGGAAAATGATGTCACCATTTCCTCGAATTATTATCAGGACCCTAACATTTCAATTCAAACCCTACAACACTAATTATTATTATCGTTGATGTAAAAAATACAACTTTTCTACATCTTCTCTAAATTTTGTTTATTTATTTATTGGAATGGATAGGAGAAATTAAAGAAATCATAGAACTAATAATCTTTCACTGAAGATTAGTTTATCATGTATAGGCCAGAAAGAAGAATATATTCGATGGATTAATAAGCTCAGTTTCAACTTAATTATTGTAAAAAGTCAAAGAACTCTTTCTCTCTCTAAATAAACTCAATTCTGTTATTGATGATGAATGAGTACAATTGATTGAGTATAGATACAAGGCTAAGGCTGTTTATATACAATCTAAGAAGAAGAAAAAAGGAAAACCTAATCTGAAACTAATTCTTGATTAAGCAGGAAAGTTTGTTACACTAACTTCCTATAAGCATAGTTCTCAGAACCGGACCGGACCGAGAGGTCGGATCGTGAAAACCGTGAACCGTGATGAAAATCGGTTTTTTAAACATAAAGAACCGGGCATATGTGGAAATTCCGTAAACCCCTAAAACCAGGGTTGGACCGTACGAACCGGTCAAGAACCGTGCGGTCCAACCCCTTAGCAATTTTTTTTTTTAATATAAAAACAACTTAACACAATTTTATTATACTTAATTAAATTATCCATCTATTACCAGGAATAAAAAAAATTATAATTAAAATCCTTTAAAGATACTCAACTTTACTTCAAAAATTAATCATAAATTTTAATATTTTCATGGTTATTATTTTATTTTATTAACTTTCTTATTTAATTATTAAATATATGCTTGAAAATCATTAAATTTCCCTCACATATATATATATATATATTAGTCAATTTTGCTAGTTTTATAAATTTAATATCTATATTTAGGTTTTAATTAATTATTAAATTAATTATGACATCATCACGGTTCGACCCCGGTTCGACCTCGGTTCGACCTCAAAAACCTTGAACCTCTCATTTTTACGGTTCAATGAACGGTTCGGGTCTGAAAACCTTGCCTATAAGAAGAAGAACATATGCTAATTACAGTTAACAGTGAATACTGTAAACATGTGTTTTCTCAATACTTTTTAAACCACATATTTTACATCATTTTAAATAATGATGTTAGAAATTTCCAATCAAACGGCCCTAAATGATAGGTTGCCATTTCCATAGAACAGTTGCTATATATATATTGCAAAGTATTGATCAGATTCATTAACTCCTTGTTTAAGTCACACGACTGCGTTTCACTCTCAGTATAAACGACTGCATTTCATGCTCCAGCTCTTCTTTGTCTTCAACAATTATATATTTTGTATTTGCATTGTTTTTTGCTTTGTTTTTTTAAATTTCTATATTAATTAATGACAACATATGTAATAGTTCTTTTTGTAGATAACTGACAAGACGAGCTCCACCATGTGGCTGGCAATGGAAAAGTTTAGTAACGTATAATTTTTTCACAATTTTTTGTCATAATTGTGACATGGCAGAGTATGATTGATAAAAAAAAAAAAATAGTGGATCTATGTGTAAGTGATAGTTAATCATTCATAATCTACTACGTTAGAGTTGTAGCAAAAAATTGTAGAATAATTTGTGGTCTTAGAACTACTAGGCTAACAATACACTACAAAGAATGAGGCCATCAATCCCAGAGATTAATACTATATTATTATTATTATTATTATTATTATTATGGAATACTATATATTATTGATATATATTATTGATAAAGCATCACTTCGCTTTTGCTTTAGGAAAATAGGTTATACAAAAAGATTAATTTATTGGAAAATCCCGAAAGTAGAAGATAAAGGCATTCCATATGCTTTTCTTTTTCAAAAAATTTTAGTTACAAAATTGAATGCACTCTTAAACTACAATCTTACTTAATATCTTTTTATTGAAGTTAAATTTTGACAAATTCTCTATTGGATTACATCTTCTTTTAATATTCTTCATGCTTTCAAAATTTCTGGAAAATTAAAGATCAATAGTGTGGGTACTTGACTCCACACAAAGGATTTGTTCGCTTTGGGGAGCCAGTCCCTCACGAATTTGTCCCCACACTCGGTCGAAGAGGACAAATTCGTGAGGGCCTGGCTCCCCAAAGCGAACAAATCCTTTGTGTGGAGTCAAGTACCCACAAATAGTTATGTCATCAATAAATTGTTTTAATTGCAAGTTTTTGTAGTTTAAAGTTATGCATAAAATATAAGTTTATAGATCATATAGTAAATAATATCCGATTGAAACAAAATTTGACATGTATATTAAGAGTATAAAGAACATGTAGTTAGATTTTCAAAATATGTAACAATGTTTATTTTATTAAGTAAGGTTGTAGTCTTAAACTACAACAATTTTGTAGCTAAACTTTGTCCTTTCTTTTTTAGCAATGCCACAAACACGAGATTTTTCTTAGCAAATTTAATAATGGTTGAGATGTTAAGTTGTTATTGATTCTTATCTAAATCCATCACTTAATTGTCTATCATTTACAACTCACCAACCTTATAAAAAAAAAAAAAAAAAAATTGTGCTCGAAACTTATTCAAGGTTTTTTGGATGCCACCTTTTGGAGAGGAAGGGAATACAAAAGGTAGCATCCAAAAAAAACTGAATAAGTGAAAGTTCAAAATGGGTATGAAACACCCTTGAACGTTTAGATCCCAAATTACAAATTATCAATTCAAGCTTATAATCAAACAATTAATGTGCGGAACATGAACATAAGCCAACCACAGAATTGATATCTAATCTAAGCCAAATATAAACACATCCACAACAGTAAATATAAGGCAAAGATAAAGGAAAGGAAGATGCAAACACACGGACAACACACAATGTGTTATTGAAGAGGAAACCAAAGTCCTCGGCGTAAAACCTCTCCGCCGCCTTCCAAGCGGTGAAATAATCCACTAAAGAATGTAGTTGGGATACATGAACAGTAGAAGACCCTCCAAGCCTAATCTACCCAAGTACCTAAGCCCTCCAAGCTTCTTGCTCCAACGAGGTTACGCCGAACCTATTTCTTCTTTAACTTCCCGGATTTCGCTACTAGATCATAGCATCAACCAATGTATATTAGTTCCTTCCTAACTGCTTCCCAAAAGCACCAAATAAACTTTCTCATAGACGTGGGTATGGTGAGATAAGGATTTGGTAAAGAACCTCTCAAGGGTATGACAATAGAGAGGAAGAGAGTAGAGCAATTTGTAGAGACTCTAAGGTAATGATTGTGGATGAATCAATCTTGTTTTTCTCTAGGGTTTCTCTCAAAAATTCTCTTTGGAAGCTCTCTCAATTTAGTGGGTATAAAGGTCTATATATAGTGGTGTGTTTTTGGAATACGAAGAGACAGTTTTTGCCAAACAGGGCTGGTTGGCGGCTTGGCCTTGCGGCTTGTCCAAGTCGCGAGTTCAAGTCACGACGTAACGGCTTGGCTAGCCTGGGACTTTTGTCCTGTAGTGCGAAAGCTGGCGCGACCCTTCAGCTCCCCTGTGTGCTTCTCACGTGCCTGCAGTTGGCGGCTTGCTAGTCGCGAGTCCTAGCCGCGAAACTCTGCTTCTTTGCACAAACTTGAGCTTTTCTTCACACTCTCTTCACACACTACCGTTACATGAATCCCACCTAAATACAGGGTTACTAAGTGCTAAATTACAAGCAAATTGGCACGGAATAAAGCCAATAAGATGGTTGATAAATTTCAACCTTACAACAAGTTTTTTAAGTTGTAAATGTATAGGAAACAATCCTGTGCATCCATAACAGTGGAGCTAAAAATTTAGCTATTTGGCACCACAAAAGTTATTTTATCTATTTTACCTACACACATGCTGTAGCAGTAGATCTATTTTAGCTTTCAACATAATAAAATAATATAAACATCACAATAAAATAAGATATCTATTACAATAAAATAATATATCAACTATACACAACCATCACAGCCACACACACAACTGGGCAGAGAATAAAGTATATATATATTTTTTAGCTCTAAGATATAGTGCACATCTATCTATAGATGTGCACTGTAGCAATGAAGCTAAAAAAAATAGTTTTAACTCTACTGCTGTATGGTTATTTTTATGTTTTGGTGGAGCTAAAATAGCTACCAAAATAGCTATATAGCTTTTTAGCTCTACTGCTACAAGTGCTCACTTTCCACTATCAAAGAGATCTTGAAATTTTTCCAACGTAAAGTCACTGGAATGCCACATATTGCCATGCTTTTCTAAGACCTAGCTATTTTTAATATTCTTTGCAGAATTGGGTTATGGTGATATTTAATTTACCATTCACTTTTAGTCCCATGTTGAATAGTGTTTTTACGGCTGGCATCAATAGTGTTTTTGTGGCCATGTCGAACAATACTCACCATACAGCAAGCATAGTTAATTAGATTAAAATCTAGTTTTGAAAACACAGTGGCCGCTCCCGAATTGTTTTTTAGGGGGTGTCATTAAAAAAATTAAATTAATAATAATTTAGTAAAAGAGAATTTAAATTTATCAAATTATCAACCAAAAAAAAATACAACTACTTGAAGTTTATTTTATTTTATTTTTTTTATAAAAGAAATATATATAAAGTTTTACAATTTCCTTTTAAGAATTTTCATATTCTGAAATAGTTACATGATAGTTCATTACTAATTGTCATTATCTATTATCAATGTAGATAGGTGTGACTATTTTATTTTATTAAATTTGTATAACATTTTTATTTTTATTTAGTTGTTATTTCCTATTTGTCATTGTTTTTATAAAAAATATTTTAAACTAAATGCCTAAACTAAACCCATCGGCATTGTATTAATTATTGACCTATGTAGCTACATTCATTTATACATAAATAATATACTCAGTGTCTACTTAACCAATTAAAACTTGAAACATCATTTACTTTTGTGGGGGAAGAATCCACCCTCAATCATGTTTGTCCGCTTTGGGCATGCTTTGCAACGTCCGACCCTTTGGGTGGCATGCTTAGGCAACGTCCTCACGGCTTTGTTTATCTAGCGACGTAGGCCTGCATTGCGCAGAGTGTCACATTGAAGAAAGAAGCGCCCCACCTATGCCTTATAAGCATGAGCTCAAGGCATAAGTGTACCACTACTACACATGCTTATAAGGCATAGGTGGCGCACTTCTTTCTTCAATGTGGGACTCTGCGCAATGCAGGCCTACGTCGTTAGATGAACAAAGCCGTGAGGACGTTGCCTAAGCATGCCACCCAAAGGGTCGGACGTTGCAAAGCATGCCCAAAGCGGACAAACATGATTAAGGGTGGATTCTTCCCCCACAACTTTTTAAAAAAATATACACACATATAAAAAACTCTTTGTATTTTCTAATTATTAAATTATATAAAGTTATATTATATTTATAATATACACGCGCACATTCACACACATCACAATTCACACAAATAATATTATGAAAAAATAAATAAATAACGCATTCAATCAGTATCACACACATACATAATATAAATTTATAATAAAGAGAGATACTAATTTAGATAGTTAAAAAAGAAAAAGAAAAGATGAGATGAGATTCATGAGATTGAGATTAGAAATCAAATCAGAGAGAGATAATGAGAGTATTCTGTGTTGTTTTTTGTTTTGAAATCAACTGGGTAAAATATTATTTTGGTCTCTAAACTTTATTTAAAATTTATTTTTCACCCCTAAACCTTTAAAAAGTTGTTTTTCATTCATAAACTATTGAAAAGTCCATTTCTTCTTCCTAAAGTATTCAAATTTTTTTTTTTTATATTTTTGTTCTTAAACTTCACCAAAAGTTTGATTTTTCATCCCTAAACTATTAAAAAAAGTTTTTTTTTTTTTCATTTCTATTTTTTTCTCTAAACTATTAAAAAACCTCGTTACAAAGTTTAAGGATTAAAAAAGAACTTTTTAAAACTTGGAAACTAAAAACTAACTTTAATAATGTTTAGAAACCAAAATAGTATTTTATCATTTTTCAAACACATGGATGAAGTTACATTTTTTGTGTTTTTTAGCGGCAGGGTATTTTGTATTTTCCAATGGAGTATTTGCATCAATTTGTGCATAAATTTATATCAATTTTAGCATAAAAACCAACTTTTTCTATTGTTTGCTAAATTGTTTCTCTTTCTTCATACACAACAACAATAATCCACTCACTTCTTTCATCATTAGGATACATAAAGAAACAATAAAAAACTAAATGCAAAATAAATAGTGTTAATGCAAATTTACACGATTATTGTAGCAAACTTATAAATTATATAATTATACACTAACTGATGTGGGTAATATTTAGACAAAACCATGTAAATTTTATACATTTTTCTATTATACACCCACTAATACGAGCGGTGTCATTGTTGATTCTAGGAAGGTGCTAGGTAGTTTCGCTTGGCATGGTAGTTCAACACTGTTGGCAAAATAATCCTATAAAGATATTTGTGACCCCCCTAAGTTTTTTTATGCCCAATAAAATTAAACTTTGGTCCATAATTTGGTCCACTTAACAATATATTAGGGCATTTCAAGCAAAAAGAAAAAGCCCAAAAAAAGATTGCACAGTACTATTTTACATTTCATACAAAAAAAATTATATATAGCCCCCCAAAGATAAATTTCGGGCTCTGCCACTAACCGTGTGGGATAACAAGGTTTCAAAAAGTTGGAAAAGAAAGTGGGAAATAATGTCACCATTTCCTCGAAGTGTCTTGCTTATTATTGTCAGGACCCTAACATTAATTTCAAAACCTACATGGTTGTGAATTTTAAAAAATGCAACTCTTCTACATCTTTTCTAAAATTTATTTATTTTTGGAATGGATAGGAGAAATTATAGAAATCATAGAGCTAATAATATTTCACTAAAGATTAGTTTATCATGTATAGGCCAGAAAGAAGAATACTTATTTGATGGATTAATAAGTTTAGTTTCACATTCTCCAAAAAAAGAAAAAAAAAAGAAAAAAGGTTTAGTTTCAACTTAATTATATATTTTGTATTTGCATCGTTTTGCCTTTTTTATTATTATTATTATAAATTTCTATATTAATTAATGACAACATATGTAAGAGTTCCTTTTGTAGATAACATGACAAGACGAGCTCCACAGCGTGGGCTGGCAATCCACTATGAAGAGTAGGGCCGCCAATTTTCGCTTTTGCTTTAGAAAAAATAGGCTTACACAAAAATAAAGGCATTCCTTAAAAGCCTTTTGTTTTGGCTGAATATTTCCTAAAGCATTAATCCACCTGGGCATTTTGGTTTCTTTCCTGAGAAGTTTGAAGGCTGAAGTAGTGAAAAGTTTTCTTCTTCCTCTTGTATAAGTATTTTTAGTTGAAAAGTTGTCGCTGTGATTGAGTTTACTGCTAGTACGTATATCCATCTTTCAAAGTGGTTGGAGAATATGCAGGATTCTGAATAGGTAAAAGGCTAAGGTATGCTAAATATCAACTAATTTTGACACAATTATTCTACTTTCTTTAATCATGTTACTTAATTTCCTCTGGTGCCATGGCCTTGAATTAACTCGATCGTATGTTGTACTCCACACTCATTTCATTTTATTTTTGTCTATACAGAAAGAAAAGAAAAACAAATTACGAGTAAAACAAGAGAAGGGGACATTGAAGATCAAATAAGGTAATTATTGGAATTATATTCATTCAATTTATTTATTTTTTGACAGTAAAGAAAAGGTAGACATATTCAGCCATGTTAAAGATCAAAGAAAGTAGAATGAAAAGTAACAGATCTAAGCCATCTCGTTGCTCTTAGGAAAACGATAATAATATGCCTTCTCTAAGTTATTATACTTGTCAATTTAATTTAATTCAAGAAGGTGCATCAAATTATTTATTTATTCTCGTTAAACAATAAATTTTGATTATGCGTAGTTAGAGATATCCTATCCAGAATTGGACCCGAGCAAACTCAACTATCTTGAATCAATGTAGGGTTTCCTCGCCTGAAATCCGACTTCAATTTTGACTCCAACTCCAACTTTAATCAAAATAGTGCCATTCTTCGCATATATGGTGAGATTTTTGCCAAATTTGGTGAGATCATAGCCAAATCTAGCAAGATCTTAGCCAAATTTAGCAAGTCTCCATCAAATATGGCAGATTTGCCATGATTAGTCCATGCCACCAAGTTTGAACCAATTTAAATGGATCAATTGTTAAAACACCTTAGTTGTACGTGACAGTTGATGACTCATATACTTGCGGTCAACACCAATTGGATAAATCTAAACTTGCCATGAACAGGTCGATTGCTTGGTTGACACTAAAACAGATTTCAATTGACCCATGGAGAGCCCTATGTATGATATAGTCATACACTTAACCCTATATTGGAGTGTAGTTTGTGAAAAATTTTATCCATGAAATCACATCCTAACTATATAAGAATATAAGATTATCACATTTGGTTTATTACTCATATTGGCAAAGCTTGGGTCTAGTGCATTGGATCACTAGACCCAAACCACATTCTACTCATATTACGTTGGAATCTTTGACAAATATATCTATAAACCACTAAATTGACCAAAATAATCTTGTGACCTCAAAACTAATCAAAATAACTCAATCTCCAAAATGACAATAAATCCTCTTGAAATCTTTAAATGACATAAATACTCCAAAACTTCCAAACTGAACAAAATATGTATGAAATTTTCAAAATGATCAAAATACTCCCCACCAACTACCTAAAAAACTTGAAAGTAACGAAAATACCTCCCAAAATCTGCAGAATAACAAAAACCCTCCTGAAATAACCAAAATATTCATGAAGCCTACAAATAGCCAAAATATCCCTTAGATACCAAAATCACAAAAATGACTAAAATATTCTCGAAGATCTCCAAAAATATGCCCACAAACCTTCAAAATTATCAAAATATCTTCAAACCTCCAAGAGACCCCTAAAACCTCTAAAATGATAAAAATAACCACAAGATACCCAAAATACCTCTCCCCAAAAGCTACAAAATGCCAAAAATACCCCTAAAATTTTTTAAATAACCAAATTATATATACACACCTTATACAAAACAACAAATGCTTTAAACATTTATAAATTATTTTTATTCTCTAACAATATAGGATATATGTACCAGATACATTTTAGATCCATAACTGCCATGTGTGAAGCTCATAAAAACCAAAAATAAAAAATAAAAACTGCCAAGTGAGGTCAAAGATTCCAACTTCTTAAAGCCCTTCATTTAGTTTTCTAGGATTCTTTACTTCCTAAAAAATGTATTAGGGTGAAGGTGATGATGCATTTGGACCTAATGATAACTTCAATTCTCTAAACACAATATATATATATACACGCACATACTAGCCTCGTCACACGCATTTTGCGCGTGCAATAACCTTTTTTTTTTTTTTTTTTTTTTTTGTCTAGTGTCATAATTTTCCTTTTTTTAAAATTTTTTTGCATAAATTTATTTTGAAGACATGGATTAGTAGGAGAGTGTCTTATTTTGTAAGCATTTAAGGTGGAGTTGGAGATATATTTTTACCGAGTTGTTCTCAAGTTTTTTCTTTGTTAAAAGTAAGATTTCGGGATATTTTTGAACCACATAATAGTCCAGTGCAAAGTAGAAAATTAAGGGAAATAAAATAAGTCGTTATTGGCATTATCATTTTCCCTTGGTATATACAGTATAGCCTAGAGTAGAAAATTATGGGAAATTACACCAATATTTATAAAAAATTTTGACATTAATCTCAAAATTTTAGGAAATGAGAGTCTCACCCCTAAACTCCGTGATAAGTATTATTAAAATATTTGATCAAAATATGTGATTCGTCTTTGACTTATCCTATTTTTGTTGACTACTTTTTCTTTGTTAATTAATAATGTTTTTAATTTCTCTTTGACTTATTGATGAAATAATTATTTATCCCTAGGTTACTTGATTTTTCCAAAAATTTAGAATGATTTGATTAAAATAGGATAATCCAAGGGTGTAAAAGAGATTTTATAATATATGTTATATTTATTATAGAGCTCAAGGGGATAATTTGAGGATTGATGTTTCTTTATACCTCAAGAAAGGGGGACATTTTCCGTTTAGAATTATTTTAGCAAATATATTGTTAGTTAGCATGTTTTTGAAACATTTTAGCAAACTATCATCTCAAGCCTTAGGTGTTCGAGTTCTTTGAGGGAATTCGAGATTTTAATACTCGAGTTCTAAGTGTGGCAAAACTGAGGTGAACATAAAAATCCATGTGTACCTGCTTTCTTCTTCCTTCTTTCTTCTTTCTCCAAATCTCTTCTTCTCCTTCTTCAACTTGCTTTCTACTTTCTCTAGCTTTCTTGTTCTTTCTTCTTTCTCTAGATCTTCTTCTTCTCATTTCTCCAACATTCAAACCCATTTCTCAAGCCCCCAAACCCAAAAATTAGAAAAATACTCATTTCTCCATACCCAAATCAAAACATAACCCCACGGTACGGAGCAATAGACCTATATTTTGAGGTTTTGATCTAGGCACTGGAGTGGCGGTGAGCAGCATTGATGTATGTAGCTAGGGTTTGTTTTTTATCCAGGTCTTTTCTCTCTCTCTCTTAGCTTGGGCTTGTTTTTGGTTTTACAGTTTAGGATGAAATGCAGTGGTGTGCTTCAGGAGAACTCGAGTTCCATGTGGATAATTTTCCACATCAGCTCTTACTAGCACATGGAACTTGAGCCTTAAAGGCTCAAATTTGATAAGCAATCTTGAGTCCCACAGATTTGAGACGCTAGTTTACAAATATGTTTTATAAACATACTAACTAACAAAATTGTTCCAAAAATCATGTTAAATAGCAAAAAAAAATCCCTCTAGAGAGATTGATGAAATTTCCATAAAAAATTAATTAATTAATTATATATATAGGTTGAAGAGTAGCATTTATTGTTGTTATATTTCTGTTGAGCCACATCATCCACTTATTTTCTACCTCTTTTTTTCTCTTTTGAAACTTTTCTTCAAAAAAAAAAAAAAAAAAACTATCTTCTCCTTGTTAGTCCACACCAAGGATAGAGCTCGGTGGGGGCCTGGGCCCCCCAAGGTCCAATTTTTATTTTATATATATATATATATATATATATATATAAAAGATATTTCATTTATGTAATTGGGTCCCTTTAAAAACCTTAGGCGCTTTTTCTCCTTAACAAGCTTAACTAGTCTCTAACTAGTCTCACCCAACTAGCAACTATTTAATCCAAAAACTTAACAAAAACAATAAAAACATTCACTATAGTGATTGTATTTTAGCCATATATATATATAAATATATATATTTTACTACCAAAGAACCAAAAAATTATGTGTTATTGGAAAAATTAAAGCTAAATTTTTTGCAATTAAAGTGAACTGGTAATACCAGTTGACTATAGCAAGTTGTTAAAATTAAAATACAATATTTTATTAAAATTATATCTCTTCCTTCAATTAAAAAACTCAAATTCTCTTACTTCCTTTATTATTTTAATGAGTTTTTTTTATTATTTAAATGAAGTGATAAAAATAATAATAATAATAAAACATTTGATATTGGGTGTATTGTAAAATGATGTGGTAAAAGCTAAAATTTTTTGTACCACCACTATGAATGCTCTAATTTTTTTTTTTTTAAACCCTAGCCAGCCTAGTATTAAAAAAAAAACATTATTTTGTTTTTGTTTTTGCCTTTATTGGTAAATTGTTACATTTTAATGTATGTAGAAATAATGATTTTACCACCGCACACCCTTAGTGCGATGGTCACTCCACAAGCACTTATGCTTGTAGAGTGTGGGGGGAAGGGCCTGGGTTCAAGTCTCCAGGAGGGAGTTTCACACACATATACACTTAGATTAGGCTAGAGTAGAATTCTATCTTGTATATAAAAAAAAAAAAAATAATGATTTTGAGTATTTATAATTTTTTAAAACAATATGGATGCCTATTTGGAGTTTTTTTTTTCTTTATACTTCGGCCTTTGCTAGCTTAAAATCCTGGGTCTGTCCCTGGTCCACACTTACTATTACACTTCCTTCAATCTTTCCTCTCCATCTTTGTCTCTTTATCTTCCAACTACTTTCTACTTTACCATTACACTTCTCATATTCTTTATTTATTTATTTTTTTGGTAGAACACTTCATTATATTCTCTTTCTTATATTTTGACTTTTCTTCTCCCTATTTTATTTTGTATAAATTTGATATTATTTCTCTCATTTAATCCATATTTTTCCCACACAAAAATTTTTAGTACCCTCTCTCTCTCTCTCTCTTGGTGGATTTATGTTTTTTTCTTATAACTCTAATTAAGTTTGATAGTTTTTATTTTATTTTATAATTATGTGTTTTGGCATTGTGTTTTTTTTATAGTTTTGGTTAAATTTTAGTTTGGATTAATACTTAGTTTTTTTAGGAAATAAGAATTTGAGTTTATATCAAAACACAGTCTACATGGCTATGAATTTGAATGTGCCTACCAATTGTTTGAATAATAAATTATTATGAAATCCATCTTTTATTTCTTTGGTTTCATTTTAATTTTTGTTAAAATAAAACTGTAATTTTGTGATGAGTTTTGACTATTATGATAATCTCCTTATTCCTTAAAGAATGATAAATTTGAAAACTATAAAATTTAGTTGTATATTAAGCAAATATAAAATTTAGCCATTTGATCTATTTGGTTAAAAAGGAACCTGTTGGTGTTTCAAAATAAATCAGCCCATCATAGTCTGATCCCTGAAATATTGAGCAAATCCTTGGAGTTTTTCACTGCACTGTGTCTCCTAGAAATGCTCCCAGAATGACCACCAAATTCATTAAGTGGGAAAAACCTGCTAGTGGGTGGGTGAAGCTCAACACTGATGGCTCTGCTCTAGGGAACTCTGGGATCGCTGGGTGTGGGGGTTTAGTCCGGGATGAGGATGGCAGAAAGAATCTCTTACCATCTTTTTTCATCTTGACATGTGAATAGCAAGGAGAATTGGAAGCAAGTGCAATTAATTCCTCAATTTACTTTATTGCGCGCAGTTGGTGGCAATTGTTTCCTTGTCACTTGTACCCACTAGTGTGTCAACGAGGTATACCTTGAATTTTGAAATTTTCACTTTATCTTTAATCTTGTTCCCTGTTTAAGAAGTATAACAGTCTTTTATTTTTAGATAGGATGGACATATTGATGCGATGCACGGGCTCCACTGCAGCCGAAGTTGTAAAATGCACAGCAAAGCCAGTCATACGTCATGTTGGTTATTTGTTCCGTTTCAAGAAAGCTGTTGATGATCTTACCAAAGCAAAAACAGACCTGCAATTAGAGCAGCAAAAGGTGCAAGAGGCTATCGAGCGAGCTGCAATGAACACTGAGGTTGTTGAGAAGGATGTAGAAAGGTGGTTGGCAAATGTGAATCAACTCATGGAAGAAGTACAGGCTTTGGAAAATAAAGTACAAGTAAACTTGAGGTTCTGTAACGGCTGGTGTCCTGGTTGGATTCGGCAATACAAGTTTTGTAAGGAAGCCATACAGAAGACAAATGTTGTCAAAGAACTCCAAGATAAGGGCAAATTTTCTGAATTGACCCATCGTACTCCAACTCCTGGCATAGAGATATTTTCATCTAGTGATTTCAAAGTGTTTGAATCTAGAAATTTGGCTTTCCAACAAATTATGGAGGCATTGCATGAGGATAACAATAAAGGGATTGGACTGTATGGAATGGGAGGGATTGGGAAAACAACCCTGGTGAAGGAAATATACAAGAAAGTCAAAGAATTGAATATTTTCAATGACATTGTGATGATTGTTGTGTCCCAAACTCCTGACGTTAGAAAAACAGATTGTTTACATTTGAAACTTGAAGAGGAGAGTGATACTTTTAGAGCAAATCGAATATGCTCAAGAATAAAGAGTGTAGAGAAGATCCTCATAATTGTGGATGATGTCTGGGACAGTGTCGAGTTAAAAGATTTTGGAATTCCATCTCCTGATGATCACAAGGGTTGCAGGATACTTTTAACCACACGAAGTAAGCATGTATGCCATTTAATGCTTTGTCATCAAAGGATGATTTCATTAAATTTCTTCTTGGAGAAAGAATCACTGGCTTTAATGAAAAGCATAGTTGGTGATAACCCAGACTTGAATGATGTGATGCTGAAAGTAGTTGAAGAATGCAAAGGTTTGCCTATAGCAATCAGTACTGTAGGAAAGGCTCTTAAAGGCAAAACTCTAAATGAGTGGAATGTGGCAATGTATGAACTAAGAAGGTCTAGACTTGTGGACATAGAAGGTGTTAATGAAGAAAAAAATACTTATGTATGTATTAAGTGGAGTTATGATCAATTAAAACGCAAAACCAAGTTATGTTTTTTGTTGTGCTCTTTATTTCCAGAAGATTATAATATTCCTATTGAGGAATTGACTAGATATGCCATGGGACTAGAGGAAGATGAAGATTTTCACTCACTTGATGAAGCAAGGAGCCAAGTGCGTGCAGCAATCAATAGCCTCAAAGATTCTTCTTTACTACTAGAAGGTTCTGAAAAAGAATTTGTGAAGATGCATGACATGGTTCGTGATATTGGCTTATGGATAACATCAAAAGGGGAAAATGAATTTGAGATAAGAGCCTGCACTCGTTTAGAGAGAAACACAAACTTTGAAAGAGCCACAGCTATCTCCTTGATTGATTTCAACACCAAACAACTTCCTGATAAATTGTTATGTCCAAGACTCAACATTTTGTTATTGGGTGGAATTCGAAGCTCCAAAGAAATATTTGACGCATTGTTTGAAGAAATGAATTGTCTCAAGGTTTTAAAACTACATGACATCTCTAACGCATTCTTTGAAGAAATGAATTGTCTCAAGGTTTTAAAACTACATGACATAATCTTATCATCACAATCACTCGAATTATTGACAAACCTTCGGACCTTATATTTGGAAAACTGCTATTTCAATGATAACCTCTCTTCATTGGGAAAGTTAAAGAGACTTGAGACTTTAAGCTTTTACAGATGTGGAATAAATGCATTGCCAAGTGAGTTAGGGGAAATGGCGAGTTTAAAAATGCTAGATTTGACCAATTGTTATCAGTTGGAACAGATTCCACCAAATGTGATACGAAGATTATCCCAATTAGAAGAACTAATCATTGGTAGGAGCTTCAAGAATTGGGACGTTGAAGGGGCAACCTCAGAAATAAGCAACGCTAACTTATCAGAGTTGAACTCATTACCCCGCTTGGTTATTCTCTCTCTAGAGTTGTACTCGAAGCATTTACCCAAAGGCTTTGTTTTCCCGGACTTGCATAGATATTTCATATCGATTGGTTGCTGGTTCCGCACTCCTGTGACACCTCACTACAATAGTAGTTTAATATGTATTAACTCGAGAACCTTAGAAATCAAAGATTTGAATGCCTCCTCAATGAACGCATTGAAGTCATTGTTCCGTACTGTGGAATATATTTCGATTCAGTCTTGTGAGATGGAATGCATTGTTGATTCAATTCATACCGTTACATCCGATAATTTTGTCAAACTATATCTAAAGGGAATGAGCTGTCTGAGAACAATATGCGAGGGGCCAACCAGTATGTTAGAATGGCTTGAATTGTCAACATTGGTGGCTTGACAATTAAATATCAAACCTTTTGGAAGTTGCAAGAAATTGCATGATTGTTGTACGTGTAGAAATGCAAAGAAGTTTCAAGAAAATTGCATGGATTCCATAGCCAAAATTATTGACTTCTTTGATAGAAGTCTTGCATGTTCTACAAACTTCACCCATTGGCCGAAATTTATGACTTCTTGCATGCATGAATCATCAAGAAACGGCAAGGAAGAACCAACTTGAACAAGTATTCATGCATTCTTTTGGTCCAGCCGAAATGTATGACTTCTTTGGCATTCATGAATGGTCTAGGAAGGCACTTGAGCAAACAAATACATGGTAGCCGAAATCTAAGAATGCTAGCCACTATTGTTGACTACTCTAAACAATAGAAGTCTCTAGTGTGCTCTAAAGGTGGAGATTTCGGCTGAAGGTTTGCCTATAAATACAATATGTGTGGAGCAAATGAAAGCCATGCAAGGGTGAGCCAAGGAGATAGCAAATAACTTCTTTTGTGTGTGTGCACCAGAGCTAGGAAGTTAGGGTCTTGCAATTTGTCTAAATACAAAAGGGTGTTTTCTATTTGTGTGTGAGAGAACCAAGGGTGTATTTGGGGTTCGGGTTTGTGTGAGAGTGTTTACAAGTCATTGTTGTAATCTCCAAACTATAGTGAAAATTATTCTGTCGCCTCCCGTGGACGTAGGCATATTGCCGAACCACGTAAATTTCTTGTGTCATATTATCTTCTCTCTCTCTTCTTTAACTTTGTGTAAACAGATTTATTTCACCCAATCCGCGCAACACAGTATGAAATCTTCACCAATCTCACAGTTTTAGCCGCATCCGGATGCCCAAGATTGATCAGTCTCTTCTCGCCGTCCCTTGCTCGAAGTCTAAAAAAGCTGAAAGAACTCTCTCTTTACCAATGCAATGAAATGAAGCAAATAATTTCAGAGGAGGGAATGATATTGGAGAGTCACGGTCAACCAATGTCTCCCAAAATTAGAGACTCTTTGGGTAACGAAATGCGGAGAACTGGAATATGTCTTTCCAATCTCAGTCGCTCGAGGTCTTCAGCAACTAGAAAGGCTAGAGTTAGGAGATCTTCCTCGATTAAAGAAAGTATTCGGCCAGGAAAGAGAAGGAGAAGTTGGGGATTGCGAAATAGAGAGTCACCATCAACCTAAAGGCTTCCCAAAATTAAAGAAGATTGAGGTGTACCGTTGCAAAAAACTAGAAAACATCTTTCCGATCTCAATTGCTCGAAATCTTACCCAACTAGAAAGTCTAAGATTAGAAGATCTTCCTCAATTAAAGCAAGTATTTGGCCATGAAAAAGGAGGAGATGATGGGGATGGAAACAACAGCGTGCTATCTAAGTCGAGAAACTTAAGATTAAAGAACTTACCAGAACTTGGAGGAAATAGTTCTTCAGTTTGGCCATCATTGCCATTGGAGAGGCTAGTAGTGGTGAACTGTCCTAAAGTGAAGAAGTCATTTTTTGCTAATGTGGAAGCGAATGTGCCAGCTCTGCGAAAGGTAATTTCCTAATTTTATTTATTCTAGAACTCTTTCTTCGGTTTCGCACTTTTTTTTTTTCTTTTTGGACAAAAACTAGTGCACCGGTGTTTGAATTCCATTTTTGTTTGATGGTCATGAGGTGAAAATAGTAAACAAACCAAAATAAATAAATCGGAATACTAAAAGATTTTCAACTAGTGTACTGTTGCTTCACTGTTGCTTAGGACAAGCACGTATTGAAATGAAAATAAAAAAAGAAACTTGTTATACTTTTAATTGAAGCGATGTCACATACTCACATGAAATAATAATAATAATAATAATAACAACATTTGTAATGGGCATCACAAATTTAGAATTTTCCACTAACAATCCATTTGTTTTAAGGAAAAATCTTATCTGTGTGTGTATATATAGAATTGGGTTCAAGTTACATCTAGTGTAACTCTAAGCAATATTTCTCCCCCCCCCCCCCCCTTCATATTTTCATATGCTTGGTAACTTCAAAAAAGTATTGGGTTGAAGAAAACTGTCTCTTAATTTATCTTATTTAGCTTAACATAAGATAGAATTATTTTCTGCTAATTTTTTTTTTTTAAAACAACTTTATCCAACGCAAAGTTGAAAACAAAATAAATAAATGTTTTCTTAAATTATTTTAATGTCATTACCAACTATAATGGTGAGTCCAACCATCCTGACTAGCCCAAAGGATGAGCTTGTCATCCAAGATTAAGGATTCCTATCTCTAATAGTAAAAGGAATAGAAAAAGTCAAACATATATAAATTATAAAAAGCAGGAGGGAATGGGCAGAGTAACAGTGCTTGGCATAAGTATGTAGTAAGTTAGGCAACGCGCAGAAGAAAAAAGGAAACTAGCATCTCGAGTTTCTGAAACTTGAGATTTACAATAAAAAATCGAGTTTCAAAAACTCGCTTTCTACTTTTTTACTGCTGACCTGGAGAAAATGACACACCTAGATCTCGAGTTTTAAAAACTCGTTTTACAAAACTCGAGTATTTAAAACTCGAGTTTTGTTGCAAATAACGTGTTCCACCTTCAGACTGTATATAATGAAAGATTTCAAGGAACTCGAGTCTATAAGACTCGAGTTCTATTGTGCTTTCAATTAAAAACATCACACACTTAACACGCCCTTATAACACAAGCTCACAGACACACAGCCTTCTCACCCAAAACAGAGCATCCTCACCAAGTCTCTCAGCCTCGCTAACTCTCACCCTCACTAAATCTAACTCACCCATAACTCTCACACCACATTGCCTCTCACTCTCACTCACCACACTGCCTCTCTCACTGCTCTTCCTTCTCATCAAATTCATATCTCAGGTAAGGGTTTGCATAATTTGATTGTCATTGTAGTTGGGTAATAGTCTATGGGTGTGGGTTAAAGTGTTTGAGTATTTATTTTGTAGATAGTTGACATAACTTAGTTAATTTTCCATTATGCAACGTTTATAGAACTTTGTGTTGGTAGTCTTAATTTTTTGAGTATTTATTTGCCCATAAAAAGAAATGGTAAAAATCTCATTTAGCTCTACATAACCTAATATGTAAATTCTTCAAATAACATACTAAATACAAAGTTAGTACAATCTTTTGGAGCTAAAAACAACATAAAAAAGAAGAATTGAGAAAGAAATCTAACAAAACAGAATATGTACGAATGGGGAGAGAATATATGGAACCTTATGAATTTTTTATCATATCAGGAAGATCCTTCTCATCATAAATCTAGCCTAATAGATTAGTTTTGAAACTAACTAAATAAAATGGTTTAGATTGTGAAATAATACTGTATAAAATAATCTGTCTTTAGGTCTGTAACTGGAATAGCTTATTGGAATTCTTGGTTACCTAACACAATTTAGGTTTATAAGTCAATAAGGCTGAGTTTATAGTTGTTTTTTATGCAATCATGGTTCAGATTATGTGATTTAACTAACACAGTAACTTGACTTGAACAGGTTCACAATGCCTAAAATTGATATAATCCTATACCACGGTGGTCCGCTTAAGAATGCCAATGCGAACAAGGGATTGCCATTTGAAGGGTCGGGTATAAAGACTTATTATACGCAAATTGATCATAGGTTGAAGACCCTTGATGAATTGAAGAAGGTTGTCATGGAAGAGTTGTGTGAGAATCCTGCTGTGCACAACATACAAATTACTTATCGTATGCCAAATGAAATCTTGAAGCATCGGATTAATTACAAGTATATAGCGATAGAAATAGACAAACATGCAAAGATCATGTTTGACAAGTTGGAGAGAATAGCTGAAGTAACTAACATTGAGTTGTACATACAGTTGGAGCCGCGTGCAGTCTGGCAAGAGGATATCCAACAAACAACCACAAGCTTACAAGTTACGGTTCCGGATGCTCAATATGAGTATTCTACACATGTAGAGGATGATGATGTTCATGCCGATGGTGATGATGATGATGATGATGATGATGATGATGATGACAACTATGTTGATGAGACTACTGCCATTAACAATGATGATGACGACGACGACGACGACTATGTTGGTGAGAATATTGCCATTAACGATGAATATTTTGCTGAAAGAGATGAGTATGAAGATATGATTGGCAGAGGGGACTTTGGGGACTTTGAGAGGGACATTGATGACAACGAGACATTGGATGGTAGTGAACCTTATGCAGACAATGTTATTAGCGTCCAAAACATTGCAAACACAATCCCTGCCTACGAACCTCCTGCATTGTCATTTTCTGCAAATACTTGGGAAAATATGGTTGATCCTTCACATATTAAGTTGCCATTTGTGTTTACTTGGAGAGAGGGGATGAATTTGTGCAAAGGGTTGACGTTTGCCAATAAAGAGGAGGTGAAGCGCGTATTAACAAATTGTGCCCTCAAGGAAAACAAACATTTTACTTACACTAGGTCGACGACGAAAAAACTTTGTGCGAAATGCGTGCATGAGTCATGCAAGTGGTATGTCTGTGCAGTTATGAAGCCCAATCTCCACCAACTATGGATGGTCACCGTGTATGTGGGTCCTCATACGTGTGTACAGATTAGGGTGTGAAATGATGGTAGAATGATGACTTGTAATTTTATTGCATCAGACATCCATCAGAAGTTATGTGAGGATTACACTACCCCAGTTAAGCATCTTATATCTATGATAGAGACGAAATATAATGGCCATAAGCCTTCTTACTACAAGGTATGAGATGCGAAACAAAAGGCGATTGCGAAGATGTTTGGGAATTGGGAAGAGTCTTACCAAAGATTGCAAAAGTTGCTAATGGCATATATTGATCAAGACCCGACTACCCAAGTGTTCTATCGTATCACACCCACCGATGAAGATGACACTGTATTGTTGCATTATGTGTTTTGGTCTTTCGGTCCATGCATATTAGGATTCAAATACTGCAAGCCGGTTATCAGTATTGATGGGACCCATCTGTATGGTAAATATCAGGGAAAGTTGTTGGTCGCAATGGCAACCGACGCTAACAACAAGGTATTCCCTCTCGCCTTTGCTGTTGTGGATTGTGAGTCAGGGTCCAGTTGGAGGTGGTTTTTACAGTGCCTAAAAGAAGCGATTGGCCACGTGATACCTGACGAAGACATTTGTATAATTTCTGACCGACATCTTGGTATCAAAAATGCCATTGCAAACTGGCCTAGAAGGGATGATGGAAGAACACGGGTATTTCATAGATATTGTCTTCGACATGTTGCTAGCAACTTTAACACCCATTTTCAAAACTCAACTCTAAAGTCAGCGGCGTTGAAAGCGAGATATGCTAGTCAGGCAGTTAAATTTGATACCATAATGGAGACCATTAAGCAGGCGGAAATTGAGGCCATTAGGAATAAGAAGAAGGTGACGAGGAAGGATGGGAAGGAAAAGAATCAAGATTATCTTCCATACACATACCTAATGAGCGAGTCTGTGGATATGTGGACCCAGTCACATGATGGTGGAAGAAGTTTTGGGGCAATGACAACCAATATATCAGAGTGTTTTAATGGTGTATTGAAAGGTGCACGGGGCCTTCCTATTGCTACGTTGGTTGAGTTCACTTGGAACAAACTTGTTCAATATTTCCACGACCGGCGCAAAGAATACCATTTTGAGTTCTTAGAGGGTAAGAAATGGAGTGCACATGCCTTATCCACGTGGGAAGGAAATAAGCGTAAATCTGAGAAACATTATCTCAAGCCATTTAGCAATGAAGAGCTGATATTTCAAATAGTTACCCAACTCAACACGTGTAGTGCAGGAGGGGGAAACCACAGTTATTAAGTTCGGTTACAGGATAGAACATGCAGTTGTGGGAAATGGCAAAACATAGGGATCCCATGTTCACATGCAATTAGAGTATGTGACTATTTGCTTATTGATTCGACCACATATATTCACCCATGTTATGGTTTGAACAATGCCCTTAACACTTATGAGCATGCATTTGTGGTTCCTAAGTCACAGTCATTGTGGGGGGATCCCATTGGGCCAAAGTGGTTGCCTAATCCAGCATTGTTACGGGCCAAAGGGAGACCAGCGAAGTCAAGAATAAGGAATGAGATGGATGGAGTGAGGAATAAGGATCGAGAACGGTGATGGCGGAGGGAGGACACAGATTTGATAAAGAGTCAACCTAAGCAGACATGTGGACTGTGTCATGCTTCCGGGCATAACTGCAGAAAATGTCCGCAGTCCTATGGCGCTTCCACAAGCGGTCAAGTTTCACAGTAGGTAGGTAGATGCGAAAAAGTTATGCATTGGTTAAATAATTGTTGTTCATTCGATGTTTACCTAATGTTTACTATCTTGTCTCCTAACGTGATTACTCTACGTTTTTCAAGCATGCTTCCATGGATGCCGTTTTTGTCATGCGGACCTTTGATCTTAGGAAAAGTGACTACGTTGTATTGGCTCTATGTGAACTTTTTGGACTTTTTGTTGAATGTACTTGTAATTCTCTATCCAATGTACCTCTATGAAGATTGTGATTTGAGTAGTACGGTTAGAATTGCAAATTAAGCATGGTTGCGCATGTTTAGAATGTTGATACATTGAGAATGCCTTTGGTTGTGATGCAAATGCATTTGCATTGTAAAACTATATTTATGAATAGAGCGTAACAGTTTCTATAGCTTGGTGCCTAGCGATAACGCATTTTGATACTTCTCTGCCTCTCAATGAGTGTTAGATTACATTCTCAGCTTCTTTATCTATGTTTCTCAGCAGGTGCATGTACACATTTCAGTTTATGAAACTCGAGTTTCACTGGGAAAAACAGAGCAATCTGCCTGAACAGGGGATTTGACAAAGTGTTAAAAAAAAAAAAAAAATTTCCCAGTGGAACTCGAGTTTATGAAACTCGAGTTCCACTGGGAAAAATAGAGCAAAACAGGGGAACCCTTCTGCCTGAACAGGGGATTTGCCAAGGAAAAAAAATTTCTTAGTGGAACTCGAGTTTATGAAACTCGAGTTCCACTAGGAAAAACAGAGCAAAACAGGGGAACCCTTCTGCCTGAACAAGGGATTTGCCAAAGAAAAAAAAAATTAAAATTTCTCAGTGGAACTCGAGTTTTATAGACTCGAGTTCTATCTCGAGTTTCAAAAACTCGCCTTCTTTTAGCATTAATTTTTGCAGTTTTTTGTTTTCAAAACCTCACATTTTTTTTTTCTTTTGTACAATATTTGTTGGTAAGTATTGTGAGCATCAAGGCACATCTGGCCGAAGTTATTTATCTTGTTATTTGTAAAAAAATTGTTCAAGAAGAATCTTATTTTTTCCACTAAAAAAAAAAAAAAACAGAAAAGAAAAGAGAAGAAGAAAATAAGAAGCTTATCTAGCCTTTCAAATTTAGGAACGTACAAAAAGTTAATCTGATTTCCCATATTAAAGTATAATTATAGTATATGTATGTGCTATAGAGTATAGAGAGAAAAAGACATAACATAATTATATAATATTAAATTATAATTATAGTATATGTAGTCGCTTCACATTCTTATTTACAATCGAAAAAATACATCCCAAATAAAAACCCTTATGGTCTCTCTTCCCAAAAGCCTTGAGTGGGAAACGACACAGAAGCCTTGGTCCTTCAAATTTTCAAAATCTAACAATTAGTCCTCTCCATCTATTTTTCCGGTTAGCATGAACCAAAATCAATCCGTTCCCATATTTAAAGTACTAAAAAATCCGTACTTCATATTTAAGAGACTAAAAAATTGACCCATATTCTAAAGGACAAAAATGCAAGTAAGAAATGGATTTAAAGCAATAAATGGACCATAAAAAGATGCTAAATTTTTACAAAATTAAAAATTGAAGGACCTTTGTTAAAAAAAAAAAAAAAAAACAAAATTTGAAGGACCAAAATGGCGTTGATTTGGGGGCTTGGGAATTGGGATTGGTTCACATCATGTTTGGCAACTCCTAGTCCAGATATGGGAGGTGGGAAGAGTTTTTTTTTTTTTTTTTTTTTTTTTCGCTGTCTGGGCCATGTCGAAATTCCAGTTGGGCTAATCAAGCATTCAGTTGGCCTTGGTTGCTAAGTAGTGTGGATGGAAAACGTTATATCAATTATCAAGATAGGTTTTTTTTGCATTTGGTAGTATTAGAAAAAATAAAGTAAAAGGAAAAAAAAAAAAAATCTTTTTGCTTATCTTATTTAGTTTAGTACAAGATAGAGTTGTTTTTAAGTAAAATTTCCTAGAAAAAGACTATATCTCAGGCAAAACTAAATAAAAGAAGTCAAAAGATAATTTTTCAATTTATTTTAACGTCGCTATCAAACATAAGAAAATAAGGTAATTTTCTAAAAAATGCTTTTAAAAAATGATTTATTTTCCATAAAATGTTAATGTCGCAACAAATGGAGTAGATTTCACCAAATAGTTTTGTTTTTGTTTTATTATTACGGAGGGGGTATGAAAACAATTTCTTATACCAGGACACCAGGTTGCCTGAACTCTAAACAAAATTTGGATAATCAAATGTTATATCACCTGAAATCCCTATTACTTTTGCATCATGATGCTATGACCATTTGTATGATATAAAGATAGGTAGGAACGTACCAGTCTTTTATTTATTTATTTTTACATGGAACGTATCAGTCCCTTGAACCAAGAGAAAAAACTAATCTGTCTTTCAGAAACACAAAATGCATTGAACTATAACATTAGATACAAAGAGAGAAGACAATAAAGGTACTACCTTTTACCATAGATGGTCTTTGCTGTAATAAATATACACACACACAACACATGACAAAGTTTACACAAAACACAGGTAGCTACTAAGGAGGCAGCATTTATACAAGTGGATATTGCTACATGAAAGAACAGTTCAAAACATGAAATTCAATTACTGCTTCACAAACAACCAGTCCAGTTCTTGCAGTTGCTGGTGCTTTTGGTTCAGGTACAGACCTTTTCACTTCAGTTCCGACGAGCTGGCCACCAAGAAGATAAGGTGGTGAGCCCCGAAAGCTTAAAATCTGGCGTACAGAATTGAACTCATTTGTATTGAGTTTATCATAGGCATCAAGCAGAGCAGGTGGGCTAAGGATGTTCTTCCGAGAGATGCATTCAGGAAAGAGTAAGTTGTGGGACAAAGGATCTAATGCAAATGCAGCTTCTATTGCTTGATGAGCCCTTTTTAGACATACTCTGTTGAATGAGAAGCTGATATCATATTTGCGATTAGGATGATGCTGTGAATGAAAATCATCTCCAAATTCAACTAATACACGATTGCTTCTCACCACACGATAGACAAAACCCTGCTTACCATTTAGACCGTTAGTGTTGTAAATAAGATCATAAAATGAAAAAAAAAAAAAAAAAATGACGTTTATAAGCACTCTATCAAAATAATTCTCAAAATTCAAATAAATGTGAACAGTATTATTTATTAGGTATGGACTTTGATCAGCCGGTAACTCCTTCCATCAAAAGTGTATAACTGTAGGGTTAATAGGAACCTAGATCTGTGTATACATGTCATTATACCTGATATATATTAGTCCGAACCACATTTATTCCTTAGTGCTTCCACTTTCCCTTTCTCTATCTTTTTATTTTGCTCATCCATTCAATATCACTTGAGGATACATCCATGTTATGAATTTTGGCTCCTCAAGAAGCACATTTTTGCATCAAAGCAACCAAAGATCTGTAACCTCTGAATTTCTCAAGTGAATTAGGGACACAAAAGGATATAGTATGGGTCACATAGATTTTCCTGAACACCAGATAACTATAGGATGATCTGTGCGGAGGTTTGGCTGCTCACTCATCTCGTTTCAAAAGATCCACTGAGATATTTGAGAAATTAGATTTAACAAATAGTTTAAAAAGCCTCTGCATAACCCTAGTCAAGGCCAATAATGCAAGAACAACCTCATTAACAGGTCAAATTAACTGACTTTGTCACTTGTTGATTGACTGGCTATATAATAGTTAAAGTCAGATGTATTGGACAGAATTCATAACAAAAAAGGTCATATACAGGGAAGAATTCATAACAATTTATTTTAATAATGTGATGCAAGAACCTTAGCTTCAGGTTAGTTACGAAAAATTCAAAAAATGCTGTACAGAACTACTGAAATACTGGACCATTTTAAACTCAAAGAAAACAAGTTATGTAATCATAAAACTCAAGACTACCTCCAGAAAAATTATGTGATTTAATCATGTGTTAATTAAGAATAAGCTTACCTGAAATGGCTCAACCTTTTTATCTGAAGGTCGTGCATTCACCATATCCCTTGATAAAAGATATGGCCACTTCTCACAAATACGATCAATGTCAAATGGTACAAAGATTTTATCATCCTTCTCATCACTTCCTTTGGAATATTTATTCTTGTTTGATTTTTTAAAAACGGCTGCTTTCTCCAACTCCAATGTCGCTTTCTTCAATAGGAAGTCACTCCATTTCTAGTTCCAATACAAGCATAAAATTACTACAAGCCAAAGTGCAAAAGCATAGATTATTACATCAATCACAACATTTTACTATACATACTACTTAAAATAGTCAAAGAAGCCAAAATATATATCATTGAAATTGTATGATGGATATCTAAAAATAACAATGTAAAATACTCCCTCAAAAGATCTCCTTGTGATTTAAAAGAGGTGTCAAAATGGGATACTAGAGAAAGGTTATTTAAGAAACTTTCGAATTCCATTAAAAAAAATAAAAAATAAAAAACTTTTGAATTTTTGCTTTGCTCCTATGGAAGGTTTTAAGAAAATAAGTTGGTGCATTTACATTTCCACTCTCACTTATTCAAGAGTATAATTCCGTTTAAATCTAGGAACTTCGCTTTCTATTTGGTAATAGAAGAGATGATCATTTAGAATATATACTTGTTTACGATGCTCTAGGTTCAAATGCTATTGTTGAGAAAAAAAGAAAGTAATTATTCATTACACCTGCAATCAGATACCTTCTTAACAAGCATTCAAGTATGTCCAATAGAGAAATTTAAAATTTTAATTCCTAAAGTCAACACATAAACAAAATTCCATCATCCAGGACAAACTCATCTTAAAAACAATAGAAGAATTTGATTTCACATCCTTTTAATCATATGCTAGAAACTGATCCTGTGATTGAACAGAAGTATTTGTTTTGAATGCTATAACAAATGGAATAAAACCATTCCATTTGAACATAGAGCACATTGGAAGATCATTTCAGTAGATGTGTAAAATGATGCCCTGATTTCATTATTTATCATTACCTCTGACACAGGTTCCAGGACTTTATATCATATGTTTATCTGATTGGATCAATTTCAAGTTGAGGCCTTCTTCCAATTAAACACTGTAAGATTTGAAATAAAATCCTAAGCATATATGTGATCACACAACCAATTTAAATTTACCTATCTGCAAATGCAGAGACCGGTTTGAAAATCATAAGAAGAAATTTCTTACATCATTTAATGGAATCTTTATCCATGAATTACTAGAATATCAAGTTTTCCCAACCAAAAAAAAGAATGCTAAATAATTGATGCTGTGCACAATCACATCAATTTTGGCAACAAAGTCTCTCAATGAATTGGGTTACTGCATAAACTAAAAGTGCACGCCTGCCTAAAATTTTGACTAACGGTCCCAATTAAAAAATGTACTGAACAAGCTACTCTCGATTTAGGTGAGGTATTCATCCAAATTCACGTAAAAACCTGTCCTAACAAAGGACTCTTCAATATGAAATAAAGAGAAACCATACTATGATTATTTGACACCAAAAGAAATAAGCAACAAGGCTTTTAACGAGCAAAGGCAAAGCGTTACAGCTTCCCATATAAACTACATACATTAAATCAAAAGGCTTTTAACGAGCCTTTGATCTAAGCCTCCATTTTTATTTTGGTCATTATCCGGGGATGCACAAGTCCCACCACCCCCCCCCCCCAAAAAAAAAAAAAATACAAAGATTTTCAATTATAGTATACTTGATCAGGGAGATTTTCTTAATTAATATCAGGGAGATATTAATTAAGATTACTTCTTGAATTGAAGTCCACTCTTCATTTAAAATTTAAATAAAATTGTAAAAACATGGGAAATCTATTGATCAAAACCTCAAAAATTATATGCAATAGAGAAATATTGATGATGAAGATGAGATTACCGGGACAGTAGATTCCAATTGTGCTGTTATGGAACGAGAAACTGAATTTGAAGGCATCATGCTCGTAGAAGTTGAAAGACCCATCCTAGTAGACTGCTTCTCTGAAGATTCTTCCTTTATAGTTCCAGGAGTTGTATTTACCTGTTCTACCTGTGCAGCAGAACCGGAAGACAATCCATGTGGATGGGAAAAATTGAGTTTGTGCTGCTGCTGAGTAGGCTGATCAATCACTTCCTGTTTTACACCAGCCACTAATGATGAAGGGGCAGAAATTTGTTCTATATTTGTTGCTGATTGCCAAGGAACTGGATTCTGTTGTCGCCTAAATCTGTTCATCTCCATTTGGAGAGCTGCCCAAGAGTAAAGTCGTGTAGGAGTAACAGCCATTAATCACTTCATCTGTAACTCCATTTCCCACCATATAACCCTGCATGCTACGGCTTTAGATCAGATAGCTTTCCATAAATTTGAAAATTAACAAAAAGACTAGTTAAAGATACACACCTTGAAGTTCAGAACGGGAGTTACAGCAACATCAATTCCTGTAAAGATTTTAAAAAAAGGTCAAAATATTGCAACTTCAATCACATTATATGGGTTTACAAGTATGATATAACTTACATTTTGAAATCCATAAACCCAAACTACACACATAGTAAATAAAACAACAGAAAAGATAAGTTTTCAAAACTCAAAATCCATCATATTTCTCAAAAACCAATTGAATTCAACATACAAAAACTTTGACATTTGAGAATTTTCTATGACATATATCTCACACGCACCATCCATAAGACAAAGTAATTTGCTGCATGCATTTGTAACAAACCTCTTTTTCAAGGTTCACCAATTTTGCGTTTTTTAGCCTCCGTGTAATGTTTGGGCGGGGGAGGAGGCTGCGGGGCATCATCCTTAGGCTCATCATCATGCTGCAAAGACATTAGATGCATGCAATCAATATTCGGGGTAATTGTAAAGAATAAAGTGAACTGCAAAATAGACATATACAGGAAAATTAATGTTATCATACCATAGAGCTGTGTTTGTGTCCTATTTTATGTCCACCTGTCCCACAAGTGGGAGCTCTTCTAGCACGTTGTGGTCTACCTCGTGGGGGTGAAGGCTGAGGAGGGGGATTCTCGTCCGGTACATCAGTATCTGCCTGTTGAGTGTCAGTCCCAACCGGAGGTCCTACAGGGTCGGATGAGGATGAGGTAGGTGGGTAATGATGCTCTGTGTAGAGGCCAGGAGTGGGGATCATTGTCATGGGCAAAGTGGGTGCACTAGAGCTGGTGGGTGGGTATGAGGGTGTCTCGGGGTGCAATGGAGGGGTCAACTAAGAATGCATATCGATATCGAAACTGGGCTGTGAAGGTGGGGTGGGTGAAGGGACCTCGGGCTAAGAAGATGCATCTACCATGGGTAGAGGGACCTCGGACTGAGGAGATGCATTTGGGATGGATGGAAGGACCTCGGGCTGGGGAGATACATCTACAATGGGTGGAGGGACCTCGGATTGAGGAGATACATCTGGGATGAGTGGAGGGACCTCAGGGTGGGGAGATGCATGCAGGATGGTTGCAGGTATCTCATGACTACTTACAACCCGAGGGGTTGTTGCACGCCGACCACGACCCCTTGTTGTGCTTGTGCTTGGGCTTGCTGTAGCAAGCCGACCACGGCCCCTATCTACGCTTGTGCTTGGGCTTGCAGTATCATGCCGAGCACGGGTCGGTGTAGTTATAGGTGCTGCACTTGTGCTTGGGGCTGCAGTAGTTGCTGATTCAGTCTCAGTACGGTTGGTTGCCTGCCCAGTGGCTGCAGGATCACCACCAATCCCAGCCACATTATATAGGATGCGCCGGATATGGTTGTGTTCTCGGCTGCCTACCGGAACCCAATTCAACAACGCTAAATGACTTTCAATCTGAAACAGAGAAAGAACCAGTACAATCAAAATTTTCCACATTTATGTAACAATTATAAAATGCATAATATAGAACGTATTAATCTACTTAAATACTCATCTAAACTAAGAACTGAAAGTTTTATTATAATACTATATGCAACAGAAACTCTTTTTAATTGGATGTCAGTCAGATTAAACCAAATTTGTTCAAAGAAGAAATCAATTGATTCTACGTTCGTACATGTACTAAAGAAAAAACAAAGCAAGCTGGGAAATATAATTAGAACACATTACCAGCTGATGTAATCTAGCACTGTTGCGGTCGACATACTTTCGAGTGACCGAACCGTACCATTGGTAATAGTCATGATCGCGGGCCATCTCCCCAGTCTGAGGAGGTGCATGGCAAAGTCGTCGTTCTCTGCTATTCCATGAAATGATATACGGTTCATGCTCCTGCCTCCAATTCTTTTCCACCTTCCCACGCAAGTCTATTTTGTGCAGCCTTTCATCGTACACAACACGGTTAGGCCGCTCTTGCGCCAACCTAAATTATCGAAAGACACGATCCGGGTGGGGTATCTCCACTATGTAATAACACACAAGCGGCACCCTTGCTGTCCACGTACCCTTCCCTGCAACGCAGAAGTCAGGAAGGTAGGCGAAGTGTGCCTCGTATGGCTGCCACACAATCTACAATAGAAACAAAAAACAATTATCATAGCATCTTAAAATGCGAAACAAGGGAGAATACATAGATACAAGGAAAAACAAAAAATAAAACGGAAAATATGTTAAAGTATGAAGCAATCATATTCTTAATGAAAATTAACATAACCAAACAAAATTCTCGAATATTATTACTTGGTTCGGCTGCATTGTAACTAATTGCTCACGATAGACAACCAAGGCCATCCCGGATGGCCTACTCTTCGAGCCTGGCACCCGCACCCACCTACAATTATGAGCGAATAACATAAGATAAATAGCTACTTAGTTACTAAGAAGAGTACATTGCATAACACACTAAATATCAAAAAAATACTTACTTAACGGCAAGTGGAGCATACGGCCATGGGCCATAATCACATCCAGGTGCAGGCTCTATCCTCGGGCACAAGAATGGCAACCTTGCCCATGCCCAATACTGGACCAAGGTGCACGCCCCACCAATCTACGATGCCCCTTTCTCACTTGCCCGACACAACTCTCGATACAACCAGGCCAAGCAACCACTACCCCAACTATACTGTGGCGGATCACGCAAGTTCCACAGTTACTCCAAAAACATCAGATGCACCCTATCTCCCGACTTGTCCATAAAAAGCTTATCCCCTAGTAGCGCTAAAATATAACACCGGGCATACTTGTGTATCTAAATCTCCGTTGCGTCATGAGGCAGTGGCGCTGCAATGGCCTCAACAAGGCGGCTGATGAGAATTCTTTGCCCCACCAAAGTTTTGTTGTCATCCGCCGGAGTAAAACCAAGCAACTCCATGCAAAGAGTGCTCCAACTTCCACCTAACACAGTAGTCGGCCCAACCAAGACCTCACCGTCTATAGGAAGTCCGTAAATGACCTCCACATCTTGTAAGGTGATCGACATCTCACCATGTGGAAGATGGAACGTATGAGTCTCTGGCCGCCATCGCTCAACTAGGGCCGTTATAAGACAATTATCTATCTCTCTGGAAGGGGCCCTAAACAATCCTTCAAGCCTTAGCAACTTGATAATGTCAATCACCCGATTATCTCGCATTTCAATGTTTGCCATCTCCTTAGTGCGACCACGGCACGTAAGTGGGCCCGGGTCCTGCAAAATCAATAAAAATTATAGCAGTTGTTAGAACTACAAATACAATTTTGAAAGAACTTGCTAACTAAAAGTAAAAAATAACGTAAAAATTAAAGCAGTTGTTAGAACTACATATTTCACCTCGCCATTCCAAATGGCATCTAATCGATGATGTCGTTGTCGCGTCAACAATGACTCATCACTAGGACCAGGCTGCAAGATCTGTGACCCCTCATCAATCCGATGCTCCATACTGCAAAGAGTGCTACTGTGAGATCATTAATAGTGCGAGGGCAAAGGAAGGGGCAAAGAAAATAATAGATATAATTCATCTAAAATTGAAGCATGTATAGATTCAATAGGGTCACTAGCTTATTCAATTGAGCATGACAAAGATCCACAAAGAGAGTTTAAGACTAGCTTATTCAATTGAGCATGACAAAGATCCACAAAGAGAGTTTAAGTTCTTCAATGATTTAAACCAACTTGACAAGCTTAAACTTCTAGCCGGAGAACATCTTATCTTCCAAACAATTAATTAGTGCAATTGTTCTAGTAAGTAACTGTGAGATGGAATCATAATAAATGTGCTGAAATTATAAGGCTAGTTTTTCTAATATCCAAGCCTCTTGGCTGACTATGAGTGAGAACCAACATTTTTCCAACATATAAAAAAAATATGAATTTAATATTAATAAGGATATTGTGTAAACCACCCCCTCCCCCCTAAACAAATATGGGCTAGTACAAACAACCACATCCTCACTAATACCTGAAGTCTAAAAATTAAAGCCCACAAAGCCCACACTAATTGTTCGACTAAAAAGATACTGGGTATAGCCTTTATTTAAAATTAAAAACAAAAACAATGTTAAATGTTTGTGCTAGAAGATGGGGTTTGATTGGGTTATCTAAGATGTTTATACTCAAGCCTTACTATTATGATGCATTTGTAGCTCACTTGAAATTCCAGTGGCTATTTTTTCAATTGCATATAGTATTATTGTTAGCATCCACCCACCCTGATAATATTTATAGGTAGCAGACTGGCGTATGGGTTTCATCACACTAGGAAGACCAACATATCCATTAAAATTAATGATACAAGGGAGTCAAGATTTTGGCTATTTGAGCTGGGAAAAAAGACATCGGGTTTGTTCTTGACATCCTATCATGTTTTAAGTCTTGGATCTTAAAGTGTGTCAATCCTGTATAGCATAGGATTGAAATGAGGCATATTACAGCCTCAATATGTTGTATTGTAGTATTTAGCACAATATGACATAAAAAATGATATGGATGCGAATTTTCAACACACGCCTGAAATGTTTGAAACTTTTGGCAACAAAATTTTAATTGGAGTAGTGCCTGCCTTTAGCAATAGGATTTCACCTAGAGCAAACTATCTTAATAATTCTAACAATACTTATAGTGAGTCACATGGTAAAAGCTTGTTGTACAACAATCAAAAGTCTGAAAAATAATGAGGTAAAAAAACTGTTCACATGGCATAAGGATGGGGCATCTTCTTGACACAAGCACAATGAGTAACGCACAAATTATACTACGTAGTATATAATATGTTCAATGATGTTGGCATTTCAACTAATAGATTGAATTCTTACCACCTAAGCTAGAGCTTTGGGTCAAGGGTTATGGCAAGCACGCTAGCCTTTTATCTTTGAAAGATAATTTTTGTTAGTAGACATTCTAGGATAGAATGGAGGGAATAACTTGTTTGTGTAACAGCTTTCAATGAATTTGCAGGTATCAATTGTGAGAGGACATCCTAGATCAGCCACTAAGAGTTACAAAAAAACATCTAAAGAAAGTGAGTTTAAAGGAGAGGAATACCACAAGGGTATTGCTCTTCCCAATATAAATTTTGTCATGAACTGTAGAAGAACTAATTTCAATCTTGCACAGATAAGTAATGAAAAAGAATAAAAATTTTATCCTACTAATTAGCACCCTAAACCTAAAGTCCAAACTTATAGCATTAATTACCAGAGTTGTCATATTTTTTGTGAAATGTAATAAATGGATAACATGCACTATTTGTATGTGGTATGGTTGTTGTTCAGTTGAAGAAAGAGGTCCATATTTTTAAACTTCATTCTAAATTATGCACACTAGCATGCATTAAAATTTTCCTCCTCTAAATTTCCTTCATCATATTCCTTTTTTTTTGGGTTGATTTTCTCACTGCTAGTTTGATATTTTAGTTTCTATAAGTTCAAGAATCTGAATCCCTTTTCCTCCATTAACTACTTTGTTGTGATTTATACTTGCAATGTTTATAGTATGCATGGGAAGACCCCAAAAATAATTTAAAGGAATGAATTGAATGTTGCATCAATGATTCCTGTTAGCAAAGACATACGAGCAGAAAAAAAGAAAGAAGGGGGGATGGGGTGGGTTTTTTACAAAGTGGGTCTATTTAAGTGTTTGCCTGAGTAGCACGCTTTTGACTCAATGCTTGTGTTTGATTCATTTCTTAGATAAAGTATGATCGTAGGACTAGTGGCATAGGTCAGATTTCGTTATAATTCTTTTAGATGCCTTTCCTACTTTGGAAGCCTCTGTACTTGCTGGTGCTCCAATTAGCTTTGCTGGCTTAATCCGTTCTCATCTAAAAAAGTATTATTGCTATTAATCTTGTTACATGTGTTCTGCCTCATTAAACTTAAGAATATGCATATTTTGATATTTTGATTCATTGTTAGTCCAGTTAGGTAGAATTTGGTAGCTTGATTAGATGTTAATTGGAAGCAATTTCAATGAAAGATGTAAATTTTATTTGTAAGAAGTAAAAAGGTCCTTTGAAAGTGGATGGTGAGTTTCTGTAGAACTTGATACAAGTTTCAAAATTTCCATATTTTTTCTTCTCTTGTGCACTGTTGGATGTTCTTATAAGCTATTGCTTCTTTGATTTTCTTACTTAAACTATTTCTATTAAGAAATGATTCTCACACTTAGCTGATAGATCAAATGAGTATCAGGGTAGGGTCTTTCGTAGTTATGTTTTCCTACCAATTACTTCACAGTTATGTTTCTTTTGGGCTTTTATCTCTAAAGTGTATCAAGTTGACTGATTTTCTGAGTAGTGCAGCCCAAGTGACTGGTTATATGTAGAAGCAGAGTTAAAGAAGCATCTTGGAAGAAACTTCTTAATTTATGGTATGTTCACTCAATCTCTCTTTCCTGTTTTTAATGTAACTCAACTCAATTCATAAATCCGTTTTTTGGGAGAGCTTCTTTTCATTAATTGAATTGAGTTGAACTAAAAGGTTCAACCATTATATGACATGTGACATATATAACCTAAATTCAGAACAATTGAGCAAAGCTTGGACTATCCTCAGTATGTGATAAGATAGGAGCAACTGACTTAGAGAAGTTGAATGCCATAAAAGAAGAATGATAATCACGCCACTCAAAGGAAGTAATTATATTTTTAGGGTGTTAATAGGAACAAATGACTGGAAAGAACCAGGTCAGAGTTGGTCTTGGTTTGAAAATTTTCATATTCTTAAATTTTGTTCTTCATGAACAATGGCACAAACGTGTTTGCATTGTGACATGAAAACTCACACTAAGATGTTAGGACTTTTACATAAGATTTTCCCTTCAAAAGCCTAGTGTTAGCTTTGTTTTTAATGTGTGCAGTGAGTTCATCTAACACCTTTACCAAAACCTTTTTTGGGATTGATGGAGCTGGAAAGCGATTAGCAGATGAAGTGAGCCTTCAAATCTTTGCAAAAACTTCTTTAAAATTTTTAGATCCATTTGTGTGAGCCTTTATGGCCTTTATGGCCTTAGTTACAATTATACTTCCTAATTCAGGACCGGTTGGTATGATCAACATTACTCAAATTCTTTGTCTTGCTAACGAATTCAAGACATTATACGAACTGCACACAAAATATCCTCTCATTTCACCTTTTTCTTATTCCTATATGGCCATCCAACAACACACATAGCAAGGAATACCCATTCAGCTTTTTATCACTACAGAAAATTAAAATTTGAATTTTTATTAAAAGCCCATAAACACAATCTTGATTCTTGAATGACAAACAAAATAAAGAAAACTCCTTAATCCATTTATTCTCAATCCCACCAAAACGAAATTCTGATTTCAATGACATCTATGTCTACAAATATAAAGCAATTTCAAACAAAACCCAAATGGGCATGTATCAAAAGCAACTAAAAACCCAAGTAAATCCACAACCCAGAAACAAAAACAATAGTAGCAACAATGTGTAACCCACCATGCAAAAAGCCCAAATCTATAAAATAAATTCAGCAAAAGAGGAACGGAGAACTTTTACCTAGCAAGCGAGCTGAAGAACGAACAAAGGAAGAACGAAGAAAGCGAGATGAACGAAGACAACAAACAACGCAAAAGAGAGCCCGTGGAGACTGAGAGCATAGCGTGATTTGGGACTGCGAGTGAGAGAGTGGAGTCTGAGAGTTTAAAATTTTAGAGGGAGAGAGTGGAGTCTGAGAGAGTGAGAGTGTTAATGTGAGAGTGCCGTTTTGTGAGGTTTAAAACAGAAAGCGAGTTTTAAAAACTCGCTATTCACGTGGAAAAATTTTTCCAGGTCACCAAATGAAAAACAACAAAAACGAGTTTTAAAAACTCAAGATCTATATCAAATCTCGAGTTTTATAAACTTGAGATGCTAATATTATATATTCTTTCCTAACCGGCCAACTAACAAAATAATTACCGTATTTCAGTTATTTAGAAAGGGTGTCCTAAAAAGCAGCATGCAGGGTTTTTTCTAATGATAGAGATAGAGAGAAACACATAGAAAGGGGCAGCTGCATAAAGAGAAAAGTGAAATGTGCTGCATGGAGTGGAAAAAAAAACAAAAAAAAAAAAAGCAGCCAAGTTGCATTGAGTGCAGTGAAAAAAATTGTTTGTGTGAAAGTAAAGAAGGCAATGAGATTTTCTATACTTGAAACGTATACACAAAAGAAAATTAGTTCGGGTTTTTTCTAATTATAAATTTTTTTGGGTACTACAATTACAGGTAGTTTTGTGACTGAAGATTTCAAGTGAGTTTGTATTATTCTTAAAGAGATATTATTGTATTTGGTGTGTATCTCAAGTTAGGCATAAACTTGAGAGTATATTATAATTGATTTGATAATATTGAAGAGGTAGGCACATTGTCAAATCACGTAAATCTTGTCTTGTGTGATAGTTTCTTTTGGCTCATATTTTCTCTATTTTTCACACCTCACAAATCTAGGAATTGGGTTAAATTTCTAACAAAAATGATATAGTTTTTTTAATTTTTTTTTTTGAAAAATAATTCATTTTCCAAAATGTTAATGTCGAAACAAATTTAGTGTTAGTGTCCACTTAGATGACTTTTCCCATGACAACGATATTTAGTTCTTGATTAAATTTGTGTAGTGTATGAATTTCTTAGAAGAGTATTGAATATCTTCAGAGTGTAGAAAAGTATTGAGAGTTTGTCAAGTATGTAGATCACATGAAGTATGAAAATTATGAGAAATATGAAGATCAAAGGCTATGAAGGTCAAAGGTTATGGCTGCTTGACAAATTATTCTCGGTGTAATATAGGTGTTGTGTTATATGGTGATGAATGCTCCCTAGTTTCAAGTGGATTCCCTCCCCCCTCCCCCTTTCTCTCTCTCTCTTTTTTTGGGGGGGGGGGGGGGGGGGAGAAAGAGATGGGTATGAAACTCAATATGAGAAGCCTGGAGAAGGTTTGATTCATTAGGCAGAAGGTCTTTGACCACTTTCCTAGTTTTTACTAAGAACTAGTCACAGACCCACGCAATGCGTAAAAATATATAAATATTATATAATAGGGTGTAATATTGAAAAAGTAACAATTACTTCAAGTATTGTCTATTTAAAATAAAAAATAAAAAAGATTTCTACAAGTTTTTTTTCTTTTTCTTTTTAACTCGACAAATATATCATTCTATTATTTTTTTGTGTATTTGATTAACATTTATTTAAGGTGAATTATATTCGTATAACTTATCTTTGCTTAATATACAACTAAAATTTATAAGTTTCAAATTTATTATTCAAAATTTTCATCTCTTAAGGATTATGGAGATTATCATAATGATCAAAACTCATCACAAAATTACAATGTTATCTTAATCAAAATTAAAATTAAACCAAAGGAATAAAAGATAAACTTTATAATAATTTATTACACAAACAATTGGTAGACATATTCAAATTCATAGCCATGTAGATTCTATTTTGATATAAGCTCAAATTCCAATTTCCAAAAGAAAAAATAAAATAGAAACTAAGTATTAATCCAAACCAAAATTGAAACAAAGCTATAAAAGAGAGATAGAAGACAAAAAAAAAAAAGTATTAACCCAAAAAAGCTGTAAAGAGAGATAGAAGACTTTGTGAAGAGAAATTTTAAAAACAAAATTACAATATCAAAACACATACTAAAAAAAAAACCATCAACCTTATATAGAGTTATAAGAAAGAAAAAAAAAATCCACCAAGAGTGAGAGAGAGAGTACTCACAGTTTTTGTGTGGAAAAATATGGATTGAATTGGAGAATTGATATCAAATTTATACAAAATAAAATGGGGAGAAGAAGAGTCAAAATATTAGAAAGAGAAAAGAATGAGAGAAGTGCAACGGAAAAATAAAGAGTAGTGTGGAGACAAAGAGCTAGGCAATAAACATGTAGGAAAATGGTTAGAAGAAGTATAACAGCAAGTGTGGGCTAATAGGGAGAAGAAGGGTTTTTTTTTTTTTTTTTTTTTTACTTATATGAAAAGGAAGAAAAAAAATTTTAAAGAGAAAAAAAGATGTACAAAATAAGTGGATAATGTGGCTTAACAAAAACGTAACAACAATAAATATTACGCTTTAACTTATATATATATATATATATATATAAATGAAAAAAAAAAGCGTTTGTCCAAATATTTGGTCAGATTTCCTAACTAGTACAAAGTACTTAGACAGCTAGACCTTTATTAAGAATGGCAAAATGGCCTTTGTCAAGCCATTTGGTCAGGTTTCTTGATTAGTGCAAGGTGCTTAATGGCTAGACCTGTATATGATTTGTCATTTAGTTGGATTTCGTACAGGGCATTTACAATGTGGGACCTGTGAATGATCAGTAATTTTGTGGATATATAATTTATGGTTAAGTTTTGGAAAGAGCAATCGGGAGTTTCCTTATTGTAAGTGTTGTCAAATGTGAGGATACTGACCAAAATACATGCTATACATACTAGCTCATCAGAGGTCAACAATTTGAAGAATACATGCCAAGCTTCATATCAATCTGTCAACTTTGATTATTGAGCTTAATCAGAATAAGATTCAGTTTTTTACCAAAAAAAAAAAAAAAAAAAAAAAAAAAAGGGTAATAGAGTTTTACTTGAAGTAAACTATTGTTAATAATTGTAATGTACTTCTAATGATTCACATAGTAAAATTATGTTGTACAACATGTAATACTTTCATTTTGCCACATAATTTCACATGTAAGGATTTTGTGTGTGTGTGTATAAATAGGTTTTAGTCACAACTTACGTGAATTCTTGTATCTTTTAATTAATAGAGACTTAAATTGGTACATGTGTAGCTTCAAAATTTACAGATCTTGTTTGTGGAAGATTGGAATGCAACTTCATTTGATTTGATGCAAGGTTTGTCAAATTTGGAAGAATTAGCCATTAGAAATTGTAGAGGAATCCAAGAGGTGATTAAGCTTGAAGGGCTTCTTACTATAAAAGGAGAACAACAAGATCTGTTGCTCCCAAGATTGAAGAAAATGTTCTTGATTGATCTACTAGAACTGAGGTGCATATGGAAGTGCCCAACTAAACTTATAAATCTCAACAATTTTGAAGATTTAAAAGTCATCAGGTGCAAAAAATTGACGCATCTCTTCACTCCCGCCCTCACTCAAAGCTTACAAAAGTTGAAATTTCTTGAAATTCAAGGGTGTGACGAATTGGAGCATCTAATTGTTGAAAATACAGAAGAACAGCTTTTCCATCAGCCCGATGTGATGACAATACTGTGCCCGGACCATGAACAAGTCTTATCAGAGAGTCATCCCCAACCTTTATGCTTCCCTAAACCAGATGTGGTCAAAGTCAAGGTCAAAAGTTGCAATAAATTGAAGTGTCTCTTCCATTTGGATTGTTGGAATCCAGTTTCCATTTTTTTGACATTGGAAGACTTGGAAATAAATAACTGTGGAGGATTGCACGAGGTGTTCAACTTTGAAGGTTTTCTTACCAGAGAAGGAGAACAACAAGATGAGTTTTTCCCTAGGTTGAGGAAAATGTGCTTGGTCAAACTACATGAATTGACATATATATGGAAGGGTCCAATCCAACATATAAATTTCAACAATCTTGAAAATTTAAAAGTCATCGGGTGCAAAAAATTGACATATCTCTTCACACCGGCCCTCGCTCAAAGCTTACAAAAGTTGAAATTTCTTAAAATTGAAAGGTGTGACCAATTGACGCATCTAATTGTTGGAAATGTAGAAGAACAGGTCTCATCAGATAGTCATCTCCAACCTTTATGCTTCCCTAAACTGGAAAGAGTCAATGTTAGATACTGCAATAAATTGAAATATCTCTTCCCCATCACCATCGCTGATAGTCTTTTAGAACTAAAGATACTCACAGTAAAAGAAAACTCTCAATTAATGGAAGTATTCACACGTGAAGGAGACGCTGGAGTTCAGAAAGATGTAACGCTCCCTCAACTAAAATTGATGAGACTCAAAGGTCTACCAAGCCTTGTTAACTTCTGCCCAAAGAACTATCAGTTTATACTGCCAAAATGGATGGAGTTAAGAGTGAAAAGCTGTAAGAACATGAGGACGACTTTTACCCGTACTCCATACAGAAGTGTGCTTATAAATGGAGAGGTAATCCAATATTCCTTCCTTTTTTTTTTTTTTTTAATTATCTGTTCACTAAATTAGAGTTAGTAGTAGTATACATATATATTACTACACTAATAATAATTATTTGATTTATAACACCAAATATCCTATATATGTTGTGCATGTGCTCACTGATAACTGATAAGTACCGTTTGTCTAGTTGGGAGCTTGAGACGAATTTTATTATATTTTAAAAATGTTATTATTATTTTATTTATATCCTCTTGCGTTGCCAGAATATATAAATGCTTGTTGGCTTTCGATTTGGTTGTTCAGGTAGCCCAGATAGACGTGCCTACAGGGATTTCAACATTTTATCCAGTGCTTACCATATGCCCTGCCAACAACGATATAACATGGACAGGTTTTAACTTTTAACTACACGAACCTTTTATTATATTTTTTTTTTTTCCTTACTTCTTGCTTTGACAAAATAAACTATTGTTGTGTTCAATTGATTTAGATGGATTATGTGCACAAGTGTTGGATTTTGGCTTTGAACATGGGGTGAGCTGGATAAAGATGCTACTCCATCCATGAGAAAACAATTGCTTCTTTCAAAGAACGTGAAATGTATACAATCTAAAAACTGTCAGCTTGAATTTCCTCAAACCTTAATTACATGTCTCTCATTTGCATGCATTGTCAACACTTCGACATACGGAGCTTGTTATTCAGAAGTGGTGTCGCAAAACGTAAGAGTTAAAGATCACTTTGAAGTGGCTTGTGTGGGGGTTGTGAGAGAAGAGAAAACTTCTTTTTGTATTAGGTGCCTTCCCAAACTTTGTATGGAGTCCCAGCCTTTGTATTGAGAGAGAACTTTTGTATTTGTATGAGATGAGAACAATTTGGGTGTATTAGGATTTGGGCATTGTGACTTGCGAGGGTGCTATTACACCATTTTGTATTCTCCACCTTTATTAGTGAAAATATCTTCTGTCGATGCCCATGGATGTAGGCTAAAAGCTGAACCACGTAAATTCTTAGTGTTTTCTCTTGTGTGTGTTTGTATCTAATTTCTTGTCAATTTTTCCCCGTTCCCATTATTTATTTGGTGATATCTTTCAAAGGTCCATAATATTTTCACAATCAATCTTGTGTGGAGTGCTACCTAGAAGCATTTTCTAGCAACAATTTGGTAGTAGAGTGTTTGTTTTTAGACCCCTTAAAACACAATCAGATTAACCTAGTTAATTAGTCAAGTGATTACTTAGTCAAATTAAACAGTTCTAGGTTAACACAAATATAGCATATCATTGTAAAGTGCGGAAAATAAAGAACACAACAATATGATAACCTAAGAAAACCAACCGGTAAAAAACTTGGGGCGGATTTAACCTAACTATCCTTAAGGTAAAACGAATCCATTATAAAAGAATTGAAGTTTACATAATAGTGACTTAGACTACTAACATTCTATTGCTACCTCAAGTAGGAAACTTATTACCACGACCATGTAACAGTTCCGAGTCCACGGACTACATCTTTCTTGGATTCCCAGCAAGTACAAGCACTCCTGCTTGTATATCTTTAAGCTCTTGAATCTGCAACTGAATTGATCATCAAACTCTTGACATCAATCTTGAGATTGGAAACCTTAAGTGTATGTGAAGGCAATCACCTCTAAATCTCACAAGAGATTCACACACACAGCATAAAGAGCAACCTTAGAGAGCTTTTGGGTACAAAACCCTAGATCTATAAAAGAGGCGCAAGATACACTCTAATCTCTCTAAAAACATATAAAAACGTTTTAGGGTTTCCTTTATATATAGGAGTGTTTTACTTGAAACCCAATACGTTTAAGTAGAGTTTGGGCTGAACTGGAATTCTGCAGAAAAATAAATCTGCACGTGGTTCGATCGATCGAGCCTTGCAGATTTAGTCCAATAAATTCTGCAATCACTCAATTCCAATTTTACAAATGATAGAAATTTAGACCCCTTAAACCAACCAGATTAACCTAGTTAATTAGCCAAGTGATTAACTTAGTCAAATTATGCAATTCTAGGTTATCACAATCAAACAATCATATCATGTATAAGCAGCGAAAATCTAAATAACACAAAGATATGATGACCCAGGAAACCACACCGGTAAAAACCTGGGGAGGATTTGACCTAGCTATCCTCAAGTTAAACCTGAATCCACTATGCGAAAAAATCGAAGTTCATACAAAAGGACTTATAAGCTCACCGCTTGACTTCCTAATGCTACCCACCAGTAGAACTTACTAACACGACCACGTGCAAGCTCCGAATCCACGGACTCCTTCTTTATTGGATTCTCCAATCAGCTACAAGCACTCACGCTTGTTATTCTTTAAGCTCCAATGGCAGCAACCGAGTTGATCATCAAGATAATGAAATAATCTCTACCTTGAAAACCCTAAGTTTATGTGAAGAAAAGCTCCTCAATGATCTCACAAGAGATTCACACAAACCACAATGTATGAACAACAAAGACTTAGAGAGGTTTGGGTACAAAACCCTAGATACAAAAGAGGCACTCTCTTCTCTCTCTCAAGAGTCTCAAAAACGTCGCGTAGGGTTTCCTTTATATAGTGGGAGAAGTAGATCTGAAACCCTAATCCTTAATGGGCTTAAGTTGTTACTTGGGCCGACTTAAAATTATGCAGATACGATTTTCGATCGATCGAACCAGGCAGAATATGAAGTCTTCTTCCTGCAACTTGTATGTTCTTGAATCTTGACTTAAATCACCTTGAGCATTGTCTAATAAAATCTATAGACTCTAAGATCTATATCTAGACAAGTTTGTGTTCACGATTTGCCAATTGTTCTAAACATTTAGAACCTAACAACAAATAAACATACTTTGAGCAAGCCTAAACGTAGACTCTATGTTTTGAACATGGTTTGCCAACATAATACAAAATGAAGTTCTAATACATTAGTTCCTAAAGACTTCGAACCTAACAAACTCCCCATTTGGCAATCTGTGACAAAACACATCACAAACATGAAATGCTCAAAGTTACAAACAGCTCAAATACAATTCAACCTAACTACTACCTATCAGTTGTAAGTGTAGACAGCAGCATGACTGAATCAACCTGTATATTCCTGAAACACTCAACAAATACATAAACACATGTGTGAAAAATACAAGTAAAACAAAATAAACAAACTATAACAAATAACAAATATGCAAACTAACTCTCCCCCTAAGTTAGATATATCAAAAAACATTTTTCTCCCCTTTTCAAAAACAATTGTATCTCCCCCTAAACAAAACAAACAGGATTCCCAAAAAGGATTCCTACATTTCATCTATTTCTCCCCCTTTTGTCACGTATTGATAAAGACAACCCAATCAGAAGGTAAAACAAAAACATACGCAACAAAGAATAAGAAAAAATAGAGAATCAAGGAAACAAAAAACAATTCAACTCTATAGAAAATAGAGACAACTCCCCCTATGAAGAGCAACGACTCCCCCTATGAACAACAAAGGTTAAAAACAAGTTTCTCCCCCTAAAAAAAAGGGAAAAAACAAAACAAGTTTTGGGAAAAACAGTTTTGGAGAAAATTTAGGAGGTAGGAAAAAATACACAAACCAGACTAAGTTGAGGATACACATGAAGAAAAATATTCTCTCTTTCAATAAATGCAAACTTGACACTATGTAACCCATAAACAGTTGCATGAGTAGAGAAAGTATTTACACATTGATTATCCATCATATCTCTTGAGAAAAATATTTTCTATAATTCACACATAAAAAATAGCATATACTAAAAAGTACATAACCCAAAAATTAATCAATCAAGTTTTAGATCAAGTTGAGTACCCAATTTAGCAAAGTGTATGCATGTTATGTGTGAAAATAATGAGAAATATGACTGCAAAACTGCAAGATGGATACAAAAACAATGCAATGCATGTAAATCCTAAACATAAATGATGCATGAAAAAATAAATTGGTCAAATACTTAAAAACTGAAAATTTTTCAGTTTCGATCGGTCGAGCATTGATCGAATACCAATCGAGTCAGGCAAGTTCAAACCAAAAATTTAAGCGCAATTTCGATCGGTCGAGCAACAGGTTCGACTGATTGAAAATCTGAAAAAAAAAATCAAATTTTTGAAAAGCAGAGCATTTTAATGCAGAAACTCCTCAAAGCACAATGTTTTATGAATAGAATGCATGAGTATGAGATTAAAATTTTTTCAAAAACACTTGAATTCAATCCAGATCTTCCAAAAATAAGTTTTTCAAACAATTTGTCCAAAAAAAAAAAACTCAACCATAAAATACATTTTGCATTAAAATCAAGGGATATATAATCTTGGATGGCCAAAACAAATTCACACACAATATCATGTACCAAGTTTAGCAAAGAATAACTTGTGTAGTGTGTGCAACTAGTAATAGCTTGAGATACATGTGAGGTGATAAGTAGATAGTAATCAATCACAATTTCTACAAAATTCATCACATATAATTTGAAAGAGACTAACACTTAAAGAGTTACATCATATAACTCCCATATTTCCTAGAAAACAAGCTTGTAATCATGTAAATTTTTTGTTTTGCCTCATAATGTACACACTAATTTTATTTGATTAGAAACTTATTAATAATAGCCAAGATAATGTGCACACCAATTTTATTTGATTGATTTAATTATAATCCAATAATGTACACACCAATTTTAGCATTTAAACCGACGATACACCTTATGTTCTTCTTGTGCATGTGCTACACTTTCTCGAGCACAAAATCTTATGATATGCACTAAGGTGCTCATGATTGGCTAGTAAATAATGGTGAGAAGGTTATTTATGCCTTTCTCAATAAGATCAAGTCCAGTAATCAAAGGCATGTGACTTCAAGATCAAGATCATGTGATCAAAAACGATAACATCTTCCCATACAACATGCAATACAAAGCTCAAACTAGTAAAGTGCAATAAAATAAGCTCATCCAAATTATACAAGATACATAAACATGTTATGTAAAGATAATATGGTCAACCTTGATTTCAAATCCAAGATCTATAATACAAAACACATAAAGATCTTTTTGGTTTCAAAAAAAATTTTATGACCAAAAATAAAAAGCACACATTATGTTAAATGAATAAAATGCAAAAGCAATGCATGACAATACTAAACTAAGCTATGGAGGGTACACAAACAAGAAATATCAATTTCTTAATTAACCCATGAGTACATGTACAAACTAGTACATACACGCACAAAATCAAAAATAACTTAGTACTTATATAACACATACTATTCAAGTTTCTCCACAATGTCAAGCGTGTTCAAAATCAAGAGAGAGATATCATAATTCATGTAATCCTCAAGAAAAATAAAACTAGACACAAAATAAAATATTTTTGTTTTTTTGAAAATTTTCAATGTTTTTTTTTTTTTAATAAATAAAAAACAACCGAAAAAACAAAACAACCAAAAACAAAAACAAAACATGTCCACAAATAATTGAAAGAATTAAATCAAGGACAAGTACACTACACTCACCTTAGCAAGTCTTTTCTCACCCATATAGCATGAGTCTTCGGCTTTGTAGGTGAAAATCCATGAGAAGCAGAGTGCATTTGAGGGATTACACCAATCTTCTGAGAAAAACTAAAATTCTGCAAATTCCTTTCACAGGCCAACAAGCTTAAATTTTTCAAAAGAATATGAAACAATTTATATGGACTTATGGCAGGAGAAATATCATCACATATTCTAGATTGAAATACAGAATTTTTAAATTTCAATTTATGACAATTAGGACGAATGTGACCGGAGACACCACAAAAGTAACAAACATGAACAAATTTAGGAACATCACTATTCCTAACAACAAATCTAGTCTCAGATTTTGGTTTTTGCCTCAACAAAGAACAATTTGGTCTAATATGACCAATAACACCACAAAGGTGACAAGTAGGCACAAAAACAAATTTATTATACTCTCTAACAGTAGGTTTAGACTTAGGTTTAGACATTTCAGCGTCTACATCAGAACTTTTACCTTTGTCTAACCTAGCAAAATAAGCCTTTTATTTATTATTCCTCTTGAAATGAGGGATATAAACTTTCTCAGTTTTAAGCTTAAGAGAAATACAAACACTTCTGTTATCAACAACAGGCTTGGTACTAGTTAAATTTTCAATTTTAGTTTTAGATTCAACTAACTCTTGTTCCAAGCTTTTCATCTTCTCATCTTGAGAGGAAATTTGATTTCTCAAAAATCTGTTCTTTTTATTAGACTCATCTAATCTCACAATCAATTCTTCTTTTTCAAGATTAGCCAATTTTAACTCTTCCTTGAATTTCTTAGCAATTTTCATATATTTCAATAATTCCTTACGGAGAGTTTCACAGGCATCAATAAGATCAACAAAAATAACAGTGTACTTTTTATTCAAATCATCACAATCAAAAACAGTAAGACACTTAAAATTATCCATGATACCACTTGTTTGTTTTTAGACCCCTTAAAACACAATCAGTTTAACTTAGTTAATTAGTCAAGTGATTACTTAGTCAAATTAAATAGTTCTAGGTTAACACAAATATATCATATCATTGTAAAGTGTGGAAAATAAAGAACACAACAATATGATAACCTAAGAAAACCGAACCGGTGAAAAATCTGGGGAGGATTTAACCTAGTTATCCTCAAGGTAAAACAAATCTACTATAAAATAATTGAAGTTTACACAATGGCAACTTAAACCACTAGCATTCTATTGCTACCTCGAGTAGGAAACTTACTACCACGACCTCGTGACAGCTCCGAGTCCACGGACTACTTCTTTCTTAGATTCTCAGCAAGTATAAGCACTCCTGTTTGTATATCTTTAAGCTCTTGAATCTGCAACTGAATTGATCACCAAACTCTTGACATCAATCTTGATATTGGAAACCCTAAGTGTATGTGAAGGCAAACACCTCTAGATCTCACAAGAGATTCACACACACAGCATAAAGAGCAACCTTAGAAAGTTTTTGGGTACAAAACCCTAGATCTATAAAAGAGGCACAAGATGCACTCTAATCTCTCTAAAAACATATAAAAACGTTTTAGGGTTTCCTTTAAATATAGGAGTGTTTTACTTGAAACCCAATACGTTTAAGTAGAGTTTGGGCTGAACTGGAATTCTGCAGAAAAATAAATCTGCACGTGGTTCAATCGATCGAGTCTAATTTTTGATCGATCGAGTCTAATTTTTGATCGATCGAGCCTTACAGATTTAGTCCAATAAATTCTGCAATCACTCAATTTCAATTTTACAAATAAACATACTTTGAGCAAGCCTAAACCTAGACTCTATGTTTTGATCATGGTTTGCCAACATAATACAAATTGAAGTTCTAATACATTAGTTCCTAAAGACTTAGAACCTAACGTAGAGCTTGTGCTATTTAGAACAAAAACAAATTGTATACACAGATAGATTTGAAGACTAGCCATTAATTAACCAATAACTAGAATTACAACAAATCCAAGTCTAAAATAACATTGGAATTCGAGTACAACTTTGTTGCCATGACATCCTTGAATGCTGGCTGCATTAAAATCTGTAATTCTCATATGATGGCTGTAAGCCTGTAACATGATGTTTCAAACCCACCTTCATTAACTTACAATTTACAACCTTCATTGTCCTAGTCATATGTATTTTAATGTTTTAATATATTCACCTTTCTTAAAAATCATGGAGTTCTAACTACACTCTGCACACTACCTTTCAGGGCGTAAAGTTATTCCAGAATCTCTAATTTTACAAATAAATCTTGGGAGTTAATCAGCCTTCAAGCTCTTATAATGCTTTTTTCCCATTCACACACACCAGATCTGTCCACATTTAAAGGTGATAATCCTGCAAACTTAATTGAATTCTTGAAATTCCATTAGCAAAAATGACTCGAGAGTTTGACAAGCATGGAGTTCATCCATCTTCTGTGAATCAGTGAGTTCCAATGGAAGGTCCTTCGATGGCCTGTAAAAGGACCTGTACAAAGAACATGCTAGGTCAGACTAGTTTGAAGAAGGATTAGAGCATACATATTATTTCTTACAAGAGATTAGGGAGCAGGATTACAAAATCAATGCTGGTAATCCACTTTTTCCGGCCTTTTAAGTTATTCATAAAATCTTAAGCCGATTTATTAAGTTATACATTACTAGCCTTCAACTTTTTGCTAGTTAGATGAATCATAAACCATACAAAATGTCAAAGATGCGAAATTGTTTATTAAGGCCTTCTTCGAATGGAGTTGTTGGGGATTTTCTTTATGGAATGCATGCTACTTTTGAAGTCATAGAATTGGCACTACTACTTAGTTTAGTTTAGTGAGAAGTTATGGCTTTTGGCCGAAACGGTTGGTATGGCTGAGCCAAATCGAAGGTAGTAGATAGACGGGGTAATCACTACTCAATGTCGGAAGGTTTGGCACATTGGTAAATATCGGACCAAAGAAAGGTTATACACTCCTATTTTGGCTAATTCAATGTAACCATATAAACGAAATCTAATATAGACTAGACAGATGACCTTCAGTCCGGGCAGGAAATGATCTATTGATAGAGGGAACTCCACCTCAAGAGATGATACAACATATTGAAATTAAGGAAGTGAAGGTTTGGAGATTAAGAAGCTTACAGCCTTTAATTAGGCTCTGTTGGGAAAATGGCCTAAGTGGTTTGGGGTAGAGGTAACACAATTATGGAAGCATGTGATAATTTTGAAGTTCAGAGAGGAGTGAGGTGGTTGAAATACAAAATTTGTTCGAGGTACTTATGGATGTGGTTTGTGGAAGTGTATTAAGATGATATGGGATAAGTTTCTACTAAATATTCAATTTGATGTAAGCCTTGGTAACCAGATCCAATTGCATGACTATTGGTGAGGTGAACAGCCTTTGAGGTTGGTTTATCTTCTCTTCTATGATAACTCCATAAATCGATAGGCTTCAATGGAGTCTTATGTGGGTAAGGCAAGTTACGGGGAAGAGGAGGCATTGGGATGTTAGATTTATTCAAGACTTTAATGATTGGGAATTAGACATGGTGGCCTCATTTCTCCATTGTTTAGATTCTCATATCCCTAACAGAGAGGATGATAGTCAGTTTCTAACAACTTTCTCTAGCTCCTTATTTAATTGGTCCCGTGCATAGGGTTTTACAAATTGTGATTCCATTGTGACATTTATATAGTTGTCTTTTGTATATAATTTTTTCTTTGTAATTCTTTAGGTTGCTTCATGCCCATTGCTTTTTTTTTTTTTTACTAATCTATCCAAAAAAGCAAAATCTCCCATTCATTGGAATCAGAAGAAAACAATTAAACAAGACAATCACCTTGGGTCACAGGTTAACAATTATTAGTTAAATACCATGTTGATTTCTTTCGGTAGCACATACCATGTTTAGTTCCAAAATAATCATCAAAAACCCTTCATTACACATATTGTTTACAGAACAGACAATTGAGAAGGGAAAAAGAAAGAAGCTAGAAGACAAGATGTAATACCATCTCTAGGCAAGATTAGCTTCAGCAAGGCAATGTATCTTCGAACACAGTGATGCCACCAGGATCTTATGATCTTGGAAGATATCTGATCTGGATTCTACAGAAATTTATATATTACTAAAAGCTGAAGTGTAGCGTTTAATGTTACTATGCTCACGTTGAGCGATATCAGCATCCACGTCATTATCCTTTTTCTTTCCAATTTTCCTATAATTATTTTTTAACATTTACTTTTTTTTAATAATTGCACTTTCTCCAACCTTTCTCATGCCTTTACCTTTTCATCTCCCCACTACCCTTAACCTTAATATCACTTTTCATCTTTCTTTATTTTGTCTCTTCATCTTTCCCCCCCTTACATTTTCATCTTCCCACTACCCTCAACCTTAATGTCACTATTCATCTTTCCATTCATCTTCCTTTATTTTATCTATTCATATTCACATCATCTTCTACAAATTTGTTATTCTCTCTTTCATTCTTTGCATAGTTTTCCATCACAGAAAAGTGTCTCTTCATCTTTCCCTCCCTTACCTTTTCATCTCCCCACTACCCTCAACCTTAATGTCACTATTCATCTTCCATTCATCTTCCTTTATTTTGTCTCTTCATATTCACACCATCTTCTATAAATTTGTTATTCTCTCTTCCATTCTTTGCATTGTTTTCCATTACAGAAAGGTTGTTTCTCCCTTCCTCTCTCTCTCTCTCTCTCTCTCTCTCTCTCTCTCTCTCACAAAATAATTTTTGGAGTACTGTTTTTTTTTTTTGTATTTTCCTGCATCTTTGCTTAAGTTGATAAATTTTGTGTTTGTTATAACTCTACGTTGGGTTGGTACGATTTAGTTTTGTGTTTTTAGTTTTTTTTGTTCTCTTTGATTGTTAAATATTATACTATTGCGTTATAAAAAAATTAAAAAAGATAATTTATAAGAATATAATATATATATATTATTCTATTGCGTACATGATTTGGGTAATTTAGTGTTTATTGTTATATATATATATATATATATATATATATATTATTTTTAATTTTTTAATCTTTTAATCTTATTTTATTCAATATTTAAACTTAGTCACATCCTCCATATAATTAAATTATTTATATTTTCTTTTTTTAATTAAACATATAATATTTTATTTAAATTTAAATAAATTAAATTGTACTCACTTTTTTTAACATTTACACTTCCTCCAACCTTTCTCTTTCCCTTTACATTTTCATCTCTCCACTACCCTCTCTCTTAATATCACTCTTCATCTTTCCCTTTATTTTGTTTCTTCTTATTGTTATCCTTTTAGTATAAATTTGGCATTCTCTTTTTCATTATATGCATAATTTTTCTTCACAAAAAAAACTTATTTCTCTCTCTTTCTCTCTCAATTTTTGGTGATATATATATATATATATATATATTGCATCTCTGCTTTAGGTTGATAAATTTTTGTGTTTTTTAGAACTCTACTTAAAGTTGATGCGATTTAATTGTGTTTTAAGGGTTTTTTTTTTTTTTTTCTCACTTTGGTTGTTAAATTTTATCATATTGCATTGTAAAGAATTAAAGATAGTATATAACAGTGTAATATTTTAATATTACATAATATGATTTAAATAATTTGGTATTTATTTAGAGATAATTAATTTGGTGTTTATTGTTATATATTTTATTTTCACTTTTTTTTCTTCTCATATTATTTTATTCAACATTATTATTATAATTGTTGTTGAATTAATATATTAGATTGTATATTTTTTAAAAATCAATATATTTACTTGAAAGAAAATGAAAAACCAACTATTAACCAATAATAACTAAAATGATAATATTATCACGCGCAACGCGCGGGTCTACGACTAGTATAATATTAAAAGCTAGTAAATTTATATTTTACAAAATGGAAAATAAATAAATGTCTACTCTAAAAAATATTTTTGTATATAACATTTAATTACATTAAAGTGGATTCAATTTTTTTAACATTTGCTTTCATAAGCATCCACAACAGTGGTGCTATTTTTTTAGCTATTTGGCACCACAAAAAATTACTTTATCTATTTTACCTACTCACTTTACAAAACATCCTGCATCAATAGATCTATTTTATCTTTCAACACAATAAAATAATATAAACATTACAACAAAATATTATATCTACTACATTATTTTATTAATTTCTTTCTTTCTCCCTATCTCTCCACACTTCTCACTTCTCATTTCTCTCGCTTCTCACTTCTCAGTTCTCACTTCTCTCCTCTCCACTCTCCACTCTCACTTCTCTCTATTTCGTCGCTGCTCTCTCCTTCCCACCCATCACCATCCCGAAACCTTCCTCGCCGGCGCCGGAGACGAAATCATCAAAACTCACAAGGATCCTGTGGGTTGTGGGTTGTGGGTGTTGTCGGTGCGAGTTTGTGGGTTGTGCCATGGGTTTGTGATCTTTCTCTCTACTCTAACCAATCTGCCATGGGTTTGTGATTTGTGATGTGGGTTTGTGTTTTGTGGTGGTTGTGGATGCGCGGGTTTGTGGTGGGTCGCTTATTGCAGGTGACGATGGTGGTGGTGGGCGTTCTGTCGTTGGTGGGGGTGGTGGGTCGTTGGGATGGGTTTAATGATCCATGGGTTTGGTGGATCGGCGTTGCTTCGGTGGCAGTGGTCTGATCCAGTGTTTTTTCTGGTGGCTAGGTGTCTGATTCGATGGGGGTTTTCTATGGATTTTATGAGCACCACCACCGGCGAGCTGGCTGGCAAAGTAGAGAAGAGATGAGGGAGGCCAGAGAGAGAGAGAAAGAAAGAAAAAGAGAATTTTTTTTTAATGAGAGAAGAGAGAGAAATTTAATAATAATAATAATAATAATAATAATAATATATATATATATATATATATATTAGCTTCTTGCTACCGTGTACAACTATAAATGGTTGTGCACTATAGCAAGAAGCTAAAAAATTTTAGCTATGGCACTACTACTGCAACATGCTTTTTAAGTATTAGTGGTGTTTAAAATAGCAATATAGCTATTTAACACCACTATTGTGGATGCTCTAAGAGAAAGTCAAAGCCTATAACTTCAGCGGACATCAACACAAACCTTACTAATTACAACGTGTCAACATTTCATGTTTTTCCCCCAAAAAAAAGAGAGAACATAGAATGTTGGCCTAAGTTGTGACAATGAACTCTTCAATCTCTCTTAAATTTAAAAAAAAAAAAAAAAATAGATAAATAATTTTTCAAAATCAAATTATCAAATCTGTTAAGCCACTCAAACAGATTAACAAGTAATACTCGATTTTATTATTTGTTAGTGTAGTGGGCATTTTATCGTAACTCGTCTTATTCTTATTCTAGCTACAAGTGTTTGGATAGACTTAGAAGCTCAAAAAATTGGCTGTTTCTAGAAGGGTATTCTCTATTACAACTGTATCATCTATTCTTCACTCAGCACAGATTCAAACTATGTATGAAGTGCAAAACAAGAACACATCATTGACACAACAAAACTATCTATTACTCTCTCCTCTTTGTCCTCAAACAGGTATATAGTGCTAGAACTTTCTTGTTTTGTCAAGAGTCCCTCCCTCGTAGCGTTCTCAAAATGCCCATACTATTAAAACATTGTTTCTCAACAGCCAAGCAATTTGCACCATAGATATTACTCGACTGTAACGACACCATTAGTCACTGAAACCCTCAAACGTATTTCTTCACTTCATCTGTCCCACATTAATAAGCAACATTCTATGCAATTTTCCGTCTCTATGGAAGATCGATTCACAAAATCATGATATTTAAAGTAAATATCCACACCATCAATCTTAAACATTTCACAATTTTTCTTTTTTTCTTTTTTTGTTTCAAAAGAAATGGCGTATCACATGTTCCCGGTGAGTCTTGAACACACAAACTCACCCTCCACCTTGCTCTTACAAGGAGAAGAGGCACCATTTGAGCATAGAGCTTACTGGAAACATTTCTGAATTTTTTTACACCAATATCAAACAAATTTTATATATTATCTATAGTCAACAAATGCTTAAATATCTTGATGCCAAAGTAGCCAACAATGGTGTACCCTCACTACCAAAAACAAAGTCAATATAGAAAATAGACAACGCAACTTAGAATTCAATCACATTGGCCCAACTGGCCTCTAATAGACCAAAATGAAAATTTAGACCACACTACCTGCGTTCATTCCTAACAAAATCCTATAATTAAGTATAAGAGCTAAATGCCAATCCTTGATGTTAGCCTACTGTAATCTCTCCTTCAATTGTTACAAGTCCTCAATCACCATCCCAATCCCCAAAACTAGTGGCTGCCTCTCAAAATTGATTGCCACAATTTATTCTGTCAATCAGAAGTCTACAAGGATAACCTCCCTGTCCAGATCAACCACACCACATGCCTGCATTGATTTCGACTGAAACTATGTTCTAGGTTCAGTTCAACATTCCCCACCAATTACTAAGACTCCCTGCTGGGCAAAGTATAATGTATATGGGATAAGATTTCTCCCATTAAATCCGACTTCCTCCAATTTTTATATAGATGTAAGACGTGGCATTTAAAAATCAAATAAATGCCACGTTTCTCACATCCGACTAATTGACTACGAATGGGAGGGGAACATTTCCCATAGAGTTTATTTGAAGTCCAGATAACAAGTTTAACACAGAAATTGAATCTTTCCAAAATCCAAGTCCAAATTCCCTAGCTCCAGCATTCAACCCAATATGCCAATCAACTGAACAAAATAGCATACCTGAAAAACTAGAGGCAAAGGAAAGAAGACACAGTGCAGCTATAACTAATGGGAGCACTCAACAAGTAATGCCATGAAGCTGTTGACAGTCAATAATCCTCACAGCCAAATTTATTTTTGATGCTTTCATCACATTCATTTTCAATAAGATCCAATAATAGATTGCAGAGTTCCAAATTTAATTCAATTTGAAATCTTGGGGTCAAAACCATTAGATTTCCAAGAAACCTTCCCAAGAATAAAGCAGCAATTTAGCCGTCATAAAAGTCTAGTATCAAAGAATCCTCATGAATCTCTTCCTCCAAAAAAATGGCTAAATGGGAATAAGATTCTTGAAGCTGAAGCATTCGTTCAGAGTCTGATCTCAAAGCAGCAAAATTTCCCACATAAGAAAACCAGAAAGCTTTTCTCGATTCTGTGAAAATACACAAAAACAAAATTTCAATATATATATATTCAAACCATAAGGCCAAAACTGATTTGGCACCAAAAAATAAAAACTGAACAATATGGGGAAACGAACAAGAATCAATCTAACAACTTTTTTCTTTTGGTAAGTATGAATCACTCAAACAACTTAAATGTGAAAATATATAACTCAAGTCTGTCAGCAAGGTGTTTGGAAGGATACACTTGAGAACCCCAAGTGAAGAAGGCTACATTTATGCAGGGACGAAGCTGGGACTTGGAGTTCGGGGAGGCAACTCTTCTGCTAGCTATGTGCGGCGGCTCCGGCCTTTGAGTCTACTACTTTATTACTAAGGATTTTTGTTTAAAATTTTTTAAATGGCCAAGTTGTTTGTTCCGGGTAAAATAAATTGATTGGGCATAATTTTTTTAGTTTTATTATTGGTAATTTTTGTTGTTGGACTAAAATTTTTGGACTTGTATATTTTATTTTAGATTTAATTGATTAATTTTTTATGTCCTTTAAAAGGTGAAAAATGCTAAAACTACAAAATTTTTACAAATTGCTAATGTGGTGAGTGATTATTGATAAGTAAAAAGTAATGTAAGTGTATGAACCAATAAGAATTTACTACCTCAATAATTTGTATAAACGTTGTAAAAATGTTTGTGACTATAACATTACTCTCAAAAGAATTGATGGCATTATTAAGGAGAGCAGAGTGTAATTTTATTGAAAAAAAAATTGTTAAAATTAGTACCTATTAATATAATAATATTTTTTTAAAAAAAAAATTAGGGGGGGCCTAATCCAATAACAGCTCCGTCCATGCATTTATGCATGCTCAATTATTTTTTGATAATTTAATAGTTGGCAGTAGGAGGATTTGAACCTTAGATGTCTCCTATTAAAAATATCAGGAGGTGACAATTAATTGAATTACAAGGCTTTTGACTATGCACAAGCTCAAGTATGCATCATATGGGGGAACAAATGGACCCCCCCGGATGGCTGAACAAAAATTGACACTAACCAAAACCAGCAAAATATGCACGGTAAGGTAAATATAGGTAGAGAAAAGCCATTGATTCCTTAAACAAAAATTTGCTGGTTTTTAGAAGAGAAAACTGGAAAACATTAATGGGAATTAGAAGAGAAAACTGAAAAACATTAATAAACCACAGCAATTAAAAAAAAAAATTAATTTCATCCATATTCTATAGAATCATGACTTTTTTTTTTTTTTTTTTTGAGAGAGTAGAATCATGACTTAATGAGTCGATAATTTGTTGACATTTGCATTGATGACCGATAAAATCATGACTTCATAACCAATCATAAATTACTTGATGACTGATGAGTAAAACAGCACAGAATTGCTGAAACATGAGAAGTAAATAAGTATACATGCCAATACAACCATTTCTTGGTGGAATATGCCACTTGGACTGTTTGTCATGCATGTGGCTTATAAAATATAAAGCCTTTGATAAATTATCTTAAAATTTTATTGAAATGCACTTACGCACGTACCTCATATATTATTAGCTCTAGGTTTATTTGGTCGTCCAACTTTCCAAAATATATAATGCCAACTTTATTTTGGCATCAATATCCTAATATCTTTAGCGTTTATTAAGAATATTCTTGCTAACCTCAAAAGTCAATATGTACTATTCAAATTTCTTATGCTGCATCTAATATTGTGTGGTGAAAGGAGAAAAAACAAATGCAGTGGGACACTTTTTCTTTTATTGTTGAATAAAAGTAAAATATAGTTGGAAGCATGGAACCTCACATTTGTTATTCACACACGACGTCGTTTCTTTTTTCCTCTTCAATATTGCCAATTTCAATAATGAGAACTAAATAAGTATACATGCCAATACAACCATTTCTTGGTGGAATATGCCACTTGGACTGTTTGTCATGCATGTGGCTTATAAAATATAAAGCCTTTGATAAATTATCTTAAAATTTTATTGAAATGCACTTACGTACGTACCTCATATATTATTAGCTCTAGGTTTATTTGGTCGTCCAACTTTCCAAAATATATAATGCCAACTTTATTTTGGCATCAATATCCTAATATCTTTAGCGTTTATTAAGAATATTCTTGCTAACCTGAAAAGTCAATATGTACTATTCAAATTTCTTATGCTGCATCTAATATTGTGAAGAGGAGAAAATAAGCTGACGAATCCAAGCAATGTTGATGGACAGGCCCATCAAGTGCAAGACTCGGTGAGGACGGATTTGCTGGCCATGTGTCAGACAGAATCCCTATATGGGAATACTTGCGGCACATCCCCTAGATTCTAGGGGTAATTAGAGTCTTAGCGCAATTAGGGTTCTAGAAGCTGCGTGCATCGATGGAGATCTTCTTTATAAGGAATATGACTTGTCCATCACGTTTGGGACTCCTCAAGAGGATTTCTACAAGGAAAGACTTCGACTCCAAGTAAAAAAGGTCAACTTTCAACTACTATAAAAGCTCCAATACCCTCACAAATCGAGGTACGCATAATTAACCCCTCTCTAGCACTGTAGAGTTGAAAAAAGTTGCTCTAACTTGACCTTCGGAGGGTATTTGGCCGGTACCACACCGGTGCTCTCTGTTAGGTCTTCTCCTTTCTTGTTGTGCAGGTGTCGTTTCGAGCGTACAAGCATTGTGCAACCCACTGGTGATATTTTCGGCATCATCAGTTGGCGCCGTCTGTGGGAAAGCGAAAGCGTAATTAAGCCATACTATCGTTTCTTAGACTAAAGGGTTGCATGGTACTCACTCGCTTAATGGCAACTACTAACGACGTTCAAGGAGAGGAACCACCCACGACTGCCCTCGAGAGACAAGTTCGGACTCTCGGAGCCGCTGTGGAGCGTCTCACCAAACAAAACCACGACTTGGAAGAACAGCTGCGCCAGAAGAATGCAGCACTGAATAACCAACAAGAAGATCAGGAAGGGACCAGCGCTCCAAAGAAAAATTAGGAGAAACCTGAAGGCAGCCACGCCCCAAGCAAGCCGGAGAGGCAGAACTTGAGCATGCCATCCCTCACGGATGCGACTCCACCACATATTATTGCAGAGATGCAGGCAATGAGGGAACAGATGGAGGTTATGATGAACGCACTCAAAGGGCGAGTTTCCAGTGATCTTGACGATTTAGTCAACCGCACCGACTCGCCCTTCACTGTGGCCGTGAACTCCTTTCCCTTACCCCATAAATTTCGCATGCCGCATATAGACAGCTATGACGGCGTGAAGGATCCTCTGGACCATCTAGAAACCTTCAAAACCCTAATGCACCTTCAGGGGATAGCAGACGAGATCATGTGCAGGGCCTTCCCCACAACACTCAAAGGCCCCGCACGGGTATGGTTCAGCCGACTGACGCCAAACTCCATCAGCACCTTCAAGGAGCTGAGCGCTCAGTTCACTACGCACTTCATTGGAGGGCACAGGTACAAGAAGTCCACAGCCTGCCTAATAAGTATTAAGCAACGGGAGGACGAGACGCTGAGGGCCTACATAACGCGCTTTAATAAGGAAGCGCTATCAATAGACGAAGCCGACGACAAAATACTGGTAGCGGCTTTCATGAACGGGCTGCGGAAGGGCAAATTCCTATTCTCTTTATACAAGAACGACCCTAAAACAATGTCGGAAGTACTCTACAGGGCAACCAAATACATGAACGCGGAAGACGCCTTGTAGGCCCGAGAGGAATAGCCTAGAAAAAGGGAGCGACAGGAAGATGCCCGACAGGACCGAGATCGAAAAGATGACAAACGCTTCAAGCCCCCTGCAGGGAAATTCACGAATTTCACCCCGTTGACTGCCCCAATAGACCAGGTACTAATTCAGATCAAGGACGAAGGATCCCTGACCTTTCCTGAAAAATTAAATGGAGATTCCAATAAGCGATCTAGGGACAAGTATTGCCGTTTCCACCGTGATCACGGACATAATACGGCTGACTGCTATGACTTAAAACTGCAAATCGAAGCCCTTATTAGACAGGGAAAACTGCAGAAGTTCGTCAGTAAGGAAAGGACGGATAAGCAACATCAAGAGTAGCCACCTTGACAAGAAAATGAGCGCCCCAGACCACCTATAGGGGATATAAGAATGATCGTAGGGGGCACGACAACTATGGGGTCGTCCAAGAAGGCCAGAAAGGCATACCTCAGGATGGTTCATAACATCCAGTTAACGGGCTCCGTACCAAAGATAGCACGAATAAGGAGCCCGATCGTGGGATTCTCAGAAGAAGATGCTCGACGTCTTCACCACCCTCATGATGACGCACTTGTCGTCACCTTACGAGTGAGGGACTTCGACATGCACCGGGTGCTGATCGACAATGGTAGCTCAGCAGACATCTTATACTACCCGGCGTTCCAGCAAATAAGGATTGATAGAAAACGGTTAATACCGACAAATGCTCCACTGGTTGGTTTTGGAGGTACGAGGGTATTCCCATTGGGCGCGATCACGCTTTCGGTAACATTAGGTGATTATCCTCAGCAGATCACTAAGGATGTGACTTTCCTTGTGGTCGACTGCTCATCCGCTTATAATGCTATCATCGGACGACCCACCCTTAATTCATGGAAGGCGGTAACGTCAACATACCACCTAATGATCAAATTTCCTACGGAGTACGGGGTTGGAGAGCTACGAGGAAATCAGGTGGCCGCACGCGAGTGCTACATTGCCATGATGGAGACGGAAGATCACCAGCAGACCATGTGCATAGAAGAGCAATGGACCACGGCCAAGGAAGGGAACCTACCACCTCGAAACGCTGGACGGGCAAAAGCTGCAGCACCCATTGAGCATGGAGCACCTACGGAAATACTACCAGTAGAGATAATATGAAGAACAACGGCGCTCTCTAATTTCCCAATTTATTTAGTTTTTCTAAAATTACTAGTTTTACTTAGTCAATTTTCCACTACAATATGTTTTTAAGCCCAAGGGGGCAAGTACTTTTCTACAAATGCATGATTTTTTAATTAATAAGAGGAATATTCAGACACAACTATCTTTTCCTAAATGCATTCCTACAAAGTCCACAAGATGGACGGATCACTTCAAGAGGGTAAAGACTCCCACAAAGTGAACGGATCATCCAAAGAAGATGTAATTATAAGTCCACAAAGTGGACAAATCATCCCAAGAGGATGAAAATTATAAGTCCGCAAAGTGGACGAATCATCCCAAGAGCATGAAAATTACAAGTCCACGACCCCAAGTGGACGACCATCAAGGTGGTGAGATAAAACTTAGTCACCTCAACAAGTCCACGACCCCAAGTGGACGACCCTCAAGGTGACGAGGTAACACTTAGTCACCTCAACAAGTCCACGACCCCAAGTGGACGACCATCAAGGTGACGAGGTAAAACTTAGTCACCTCAACAAGTCCACGACCCCAAGTGGACGACCATGAAGGTGACGAGGTAACACTTAGTCACCTCAACAAGTCCACGACCCCAAATGGACGACCATCAAGGTGACGAGGAAACACTTAGTCACCTCAACAAATCCACGACCCCAAGTGGACGACCATCAAGGTGACGAGGTAAAACTTAGTCACCTCAACAAGTCCACGACCCCAAGTGGACAACCCTCAAGGTGACGAGGTAACACTTAGTCACCTCAACAAGTCCACGACCCCAAGTGGACGACCATCAAGGTAACGAGGTAACACTTAGTCACCTCAACAAATCCACGACCCCAAGTGGACGACCCTCAAGGTGACGAGGTAACACTTAGTCACCTCAACAAGTCCACGACCTCAAGTGGACGACCCTCAAGGTGACGAGGTAACACTTAGTCACCTCAACAAGTCCACGACCCCAAGTGGACGACCATCAAAGGTGACGAGGTAACACTTAGTCACCTCAACAAGTCCACGACCCCAAGTGGACGACCATCAAGGTGACGAGGTAAAACTTAGTCACCTCAACAAGTCCACGACCCCAAGTGGACGACCATTAAGGTGACGAGGTAAACTTAGTCACCTCAACAAGTCCACGACCCCAAGTGGACGACCATTAAGGTGACGAGGTAAAACTTAGTCACCTCAACAAGTCCACGACCCCAAGTGGACGACCATTAAGGTGACGAGGTAACACTTAGTCACCTCAACAAGTCCACGACCCCAAGTGGACGACCCTCAAGGTGACGAGGTAACACTTAGTCACCTCAACAAGTCCATGACCTTAAGTGGACGACCATTAAGGTGACGAGGTAACACTTAGTCACCTCAACAAGTCCACGACCCCAAGTGGACGACCATCAAGGTGACGAGGTAAAACTTAGTCACCTCAATAAGTCCATGACCCCAAGTGGACGACCCACAAGGTGACGAGGTAACTCTTAGTCACCTTAAGAAGTCCACGACCCCAAGTGGACGACCAATAAGGTGACGAGGAAACACTTAGTCACCCCAATAAGTCCACGACCCCAAGTGGACGACCCACAAGGTGACGAAGTAACTCTTAGTCACCTCAAGAAGTCCACGACCCCAAGTGGACGACCCACAAGGTGACGACCCCAAGGTGACGAAGTAACTCTTAGTCACCTCAAGAAGTCCACGACCCCAAGTAGACGACCAATAAGGTGACGAGGAAACACTTAGTCACCTCAATAAATCCACGACCCCAGGTGGACGACCCACAAGGTGACGAAGTAACTCTTAGTCACCTCAAGAAGTCCACGACCCCAAGTGGACGACCCACAAGGTGACGAGCCCAAGGTGACGAAGTAACTCTTAGTCACCTCAATAAGTCCATGACCCCAAGTGGACGACCCACAAGGTGACGAGGTAACTCTTAGTCACCTCAAGAAGTCCACGACCCCAAGTGGACAACCAATAAGGTGACGAGGTAACTCTTAGTTACTTCAACAAGTCCACGACCTCAAGTGGACGACCAACAAAGTGACAAGGTCACACTTGGTATCGACAGCAAGTCCATGACCAAAGTGGACGGACAAAAAATGGACGTCCGCCAAAAAATGGACGGATGCATGGACATGCATCCGTCCATAAAGAAAGTGAATGGACATCCACCAAAAAAAAAAAATGGACGGATGCATGGACGCATTCGTCCATAAAGAAAGCGGACGGACGTCCACCAAAAAAATGGACGGATGCATGTCCATGCATCCATGCATCCGTCCATAAAGAAAATGGACGGACGTCCATCAAAAAGAAATGGACGGATGCATGTCATGCATCCGTCCATAAAGAAAATGGACGGACGTCCATCAAAAAGAAATGGACGGATGCATGTCATGCATCCATCCATAAAGAAAGTGGACGGACGTCCACCAAAAAATTGGACGGATGCATGTCATGCATCCATCTAAGTGAACGAACGTCCACAAAAAAAAAAAAAAAAAAAAGGAACGGTGGAAGGGTGCATGGAGGGATGCATGTCCAAGGAATGGACGGACACCCCCACAAAAAAAGAAAAAAAAGAAAGAAAGTGGACGGATGCATGTCCATGACCAAGAAAAGAAAAAAAAAAAAAAGGGGAAAGAAAGTGGACAGATGCATGTCCATGAAAAAAAAAAGAGGACGGATGTAGGTCCATGAACAAAGGTGGACGGACACACACACAAAATTTGATGACGAAGTAACACTCAATCACATCGGCAAGTCCATGACTCAAAGTAGACAAATAAAATACCTTGAGAATGGGACGCTAATAAAGGACTACAACGCGTCCTGAAGGTTGAAAGTTCCATCACGCGTCTCGGGGGCAATGTATCAATGGCCTACCATGCAGAAGGATGCTCAATCCTACGTATAAGCATAAGACAAATGCCAATGCTATAGCAAGACCTCAAGGCTAAACACTACAAAAGAAAGCCGACGGATACCTAATCCTCATCCCAATGGGATGGATCGACAACCAAGGATACCGATAGGTGCCTTGGTACAAAGTTTAAGTCATTCTACCTACGGGTGGAAGGACGAACCAAGTCACTCACAAGTGCCTTGGTACGAAATTTAAGTCCTTCTACCTACGGGTGGAAGGACGGACCAAGTCACGGACCAAGTCACTCACAAGTGCCTTGGTATGAAATTTAAGTCTTACTACCTACGGGTGGAAGGACGAATTTAAGTCATATTACCAATGGGTAGAAGGACGGACCAAATCACTCGTAAGTGCCTTAGTACAAATTTTAAGTCCTACTACCTACAGGTGGAAGGACGAACCAAGTCATCCGCGAATGCCTTGGTGAAAATTCTAAGTTTTCTTACCTACGGGAAGACAGATGGACCATGTCACCCAAAAGTGCCTTGGTCAAAATTTAGGCCCCTTACGCCATAAATAATTTCGGGTTAGCTTGTTAAAGACTGACAAGTCTCTCAAGATCCAAATCAAACCGTCACCCCACGAGTCCTTTCACTCCGAGATCACGGACCCATAGGGTGAAGGGGGCAACTGAAGAGGAGAAAATAAGCTGACGAATCCAAGCAATGTTGATGGATGGGCCCATCAAGTGCAAGACTCGGTGAGGACGGATTTGCTGGCCATGTGTCAGACAGAATCCCTATATGGGAATACTTGCGGCACATCCCCTAGATTCTAGGGGTAATTAGAGTCTTAGCGCAATTAGGGTTCTAGAAGCTGCGTGTATCGATGGAGATCTTCTTTATAAGGAATATGACTTGTCCATCACATTTGGGACTCCTCAAGAGGATTTCTACAAGGAAAGACTTCGACTCCAAGTAAAAAAGGTCAACTTTCGACTACTATAAAAGCTTCAATACCCTCACAAATCGAGGTACGCATAATTAACCCCTCTCTAGCACTGTACAGTTGAAAAAAGTTGCTCTAACTTGACCTTCAGAGGGTATTTGGCCGGCACCACACCGGTGCTCTCTGTTAGGTCTTCTCCTTTCTTGTTGTGCAGGTGTCGTTTCGAGCGTACAAGCATTGTGCAACTCACTGGTGATATTTTCAGCATCATCATATTGTATGGTGAAAGGAGAAAAAACAAATGCAGTGGGACACTTTTTCTTTTATTGTTGAATAAAAGTGAAATATAGTTGGAAGCATGGAACCTCACATTTGTTATTCACACAAGACGTCGTTTCTTTTTTCCTCTTCAATATTGCCAATTTCAATAATAAAAATATAAGAAATTGGTAAGTTTAGATAAGAAGAAAGATTAGTTTTACAATGAAATCAAATATACTCATCGAGCAACTCCTCTTTATTCAGAGCTCCTGATTCCTTAAGTAGCCTACAAAAATTCTTCCAGTCGTCTAAGGTCCCAATTTTTATAAGCATCGATGGCAATCCTCCACATTTTTCCACAACTTCTCTTGCCACTGTGTTGAAGCTTGGTGAGTCAATAACCTCACCTGCAAATCTCCTAAACAAAGCCCATGAATCTTCTTCCGAGAAAACAAAACATTGACTGGTATCTTCTTCGTTAGGGAAAATAGGAGCCATCACCAGTCTTATTGAATTCAATAAATACGGATCATAAATAAGAAAAATAAAGAAAAAGAATTCAAGCTTTTGTTTGCTAAATACGCAATACTAGGAGACACAAGGAAAAATTAAGTTAATTCCTTTTTATTCAATACGCGAATGTTGTTAATTCATTCTGGGAAAAGGAAATCTCTAGTCATTCATTTCCTAGGATAGGAATAGATTATTTATTAGTTAGAGTCTACTAAAAACATCAAAAATCAAAAATCAAAATCAAAATCAAAATCAAAATCAGGTTGTTCTCTCCAGGTCCGGGGTGGGCCGGGTCAAATCCAGATGTTTTATGTTCTTTGGAGTCTAACGATACCAAAAGAATAAAGCCAACTAGTTCTCCAGATTTTTAGTATTGACATCTGGGCCCAAAATACACACCACACACACTCTCTTGCTCACAACTTTTATTAATTAGATTTGGCCCTAATGTCCCAACCCAGGTCCTCTCATTTGGATCCCACTTGATCTATCTCTAACACAACCCAACTCTTGTTTAGTCTATTTCCACGTAGAGTTCTTCTTTCACACTCTTTTTAAGCAATGCCACACAAATTAACACAAAATTCTTCTGAACAAATTTAATAACGGTTGAGTTGTCAAGTCGTTATTGATCCTTATTTAGACCCATCATTGATACTATTTTATTGTCTAATAATTACCACTGGCGACTTACTACCTTGAAAAAAATTGTGATTCTAAAGTCTAAACTTACTGTGTTTTTTGGATGCCACCTTTTCTGTTCTTTTCCTCTCCTTCCTTGTTTCACCATCATCAAATTGAAGTTAATTAGATTTTCCTATGGGGCAAAAAAGAATAAAGCTCCCATTATGGTAATGGAAACAAACCTCTCATAATTTTTTTTTTTTTTTTTGAGAAACATTACTAAGATGCATTCAACTAAGAAATACCAGCTAAATCAGCATGGTAAGAAGACAGTACAACGGATGGAACATCTTCCATCCAAATTACACAATTTGGATAATTAACTGCTAATCGAGCCAAGTTGTGTGCAACTGTGTTACCCTCTCTCTTAGTGTGAGAGTAGGACAATTTAGAAAAACCTTCAGAAACATTTAAAGAATCTTGTAACAGCAAGCCAGCAGGAGCAAGCTCGGGGTTCTTTAAGTTCAAGGCAGTCATCACCAGTGAAGAATCACCCTCCAGAACAGCCCCTGATAGACCCAAATCTCTAGCAAACTCGAGAGCCTTAAAAGCAGCCAAAGCTTCAATCTCAATAGGCTGGAGTTGTTGGGGAACCCGAGCAACCATAGAGGCTCTGACCAGACCTTCCTTGTCCCGCACAATAACGCCCAGGCCGGAGCATTTTTCTTCGGCGAATGTGGCTCCATCGAAATTGATTTTAAGCATTCCTTGGGCAGAAGGTTTCCACCAGGGTTTACACGCTGGTCTACATGTCGTTGGCGCCGTTTTCAGAGCTTTGAACTCCACATAACTGTCGTGAACCAATTGAGAAAGAAGGTTTAGAGGACGATGGGTTTGCTGTGTTCTCACTTGATTTCTTTGGTGCCAAATGGACCAAATGGTAAATGCAAACAGGGCCGGATTCCTTTGGTGATCACATACCCATGCAAAAAGCTCGCTGAAGCTAGCAAAGGACCGTTGATTCCGAAAGCTCCATATATTATTTACTGCCCATACTCCGTCTAACTCCTTGCAGCTCCATACCGCGTGCAAGACATCCTCAATTCCTTCCTTGCAGCGGTCACAACTCTGTTCTGAAATTATTGTGCGACGAACTAAATTGCACTTTGATGGAAGTGAATTACGACAAGCCCTCCAAATCAGATTTCTTATTTTATTCGGGCATTCAAGAGCCCAAATCTTCTTCCACAACCCTTTTTCTTGATCTTGATTCTCTGCCTCTTGAAAACCAACTTCATCCTCTTTCAAGAATCGGTAGCCCGTTTTGCAACTACATCTCCCATCATGCTCCCACGGCCAATACATGGTGTCCACCGTTTCATTCCTAGACAACGGAATATTTTTTATTTCTTCGGCTTCTTGAGGTGCAAATATCCCATCCACCATCACTGTATTCCATGTTCTTGTTCCTTCGTCAATTAAGCAATCAACTGTAGCTTCTTCCATTGTATCTACCAATGGGGAGAGAATCTTGGTTGGGTGTTTTCGGGGTAGCCAATGGTGTTGCCAGATTTTGATAGATTTCCCATTCCCCACCCTCCAATAAGCGCCATCAAGGACAACGTCTCGACCATGCAAAATACTCTTCCAAGCTTAGGACCCGATGCTTGATTCCTTGGCTTCTAAAATAGATTGATTCGGGAAGAACTTTGCCTTAAAGACTTTGTAGAAGAGGGTTTCCTTATTATGCAAGAGCCTCCAAGCTTGTTTTGCCAAAAGAGCGTCATTAAAGTGAGCTAAGTCGCGAAAGCCCATGCCGCCTATTAATTTGGACTTAGTCAAATCACTCCAGCGAATCCAATGGATTTTTCTTCTATTGCCCCTTTGTCCCCACCAAAACTTCTTTATCATTACCTCAATGTCATCACAAAGCCCCAATGGTAATTTAAAGCATCCCATAGCATAAGTAGGAATGGCTTGGATCACGGACTTGATAAGGACCTCTCTTCCGGCTTGTGAGAGCAATTTACCCTCCCATCCTTGAAGCTTTCTCCAAACCCTCTCTTTAATGTATTTGAAGCTAGCCTTTTTTCCCCTACCCACAAATGAAGGAAGACCCAAATATTTCTCGTAAGGCTTCACTTCTTGGATTTGAAGGAGATTCTTTATGTTTGATTTAGCTTCATCCGTGGTAGACTTGCTAAAGAATATTGCGGTCTTGTCTTTGTTGATCTTTTGCCCTGACCAAGATTCAAATTCACCCAATAGTTTCAACACGTTGTTGCAATAATCCATGATGGATCTGCTAAAAAGCAAGCTATCATCTGCAAAAAACAAGTGGGTTAGTTTAGGGCCTCGTTTGCACAAGGAAAAACCCTTAATTTCCCCATTCCTCGCCGAGTGCTTGATGAGAACATGAAGTCCTTCTGTACATAGCAGGAAAAGGAAAGGAGAGAGTGGATCTCCTTGTCTAATTCCTCTTTCAGGATTGATCATTCCACTAGGCTCCCCATTTACCATAATAGAGTAAGACACTGTTTTCACGCAACTCATCATGAGAGCGACCCATCTAGAACAAAAACCCATTTTCTCCATTAGCCTCTCCAAATACACCCACTCCACCCGATCGTAGGCTTTACTCATATCTAATTTAATAGCCATAAAACCATGATTTCCTGAATTATGATGCTTCATATGATGGAGAGTCTCAAATGCAACTAGAATATTGTCTGAGATAAGTCTTTCCTTAGCAAAAGCAGATTGATGCTCATTAATTAGGGAAGGTAAAAAAATTTTCAACCTATTTGCTAAGACCTTAGAATAAATCTTATATAGAACATTACAAAGACTAATAGGTCGAAAATCAGACACAAGTTCAGGATTAGCTATTTTAGGGATAAGAGTGATGAGAGTGTGATTGATGGGGTTTGGTAGGATACCTGAGTTCAGCCATGAGAGAATGGCTGAAGTAACATCATGTTGCATTGTCGACCAAAAATGTTGGTAGAACAACGGTGGCATACCATCGGGGCCTGGCGCTTTTAGAGGTGCCATCTGATTCAAGGCTTCTTTGACTTCCAGTTTTGTAAATTCCTTCACTAAATCAGTATTCATTTCGTCTGTAACCATGCATGGAATTTTCTCAAGAGAACCAACTTCTAGAATCGGGTTGGAGGTGGAAAAGAGCTCTTTGAAGTAACTCTCCATCACATGCCCCATTTCTGCTTGATCGGATAGCCAAGTTCCATTCCCGTCTCTTATTCCTCTGATCAGATTCTTTCTAAGCCTCTTTGTTGCCTTACTATGGAAGAAGGCTGTATTATTGTCACCTTTACTAAGCCACAACACCCTCGATCTTTGACACCACATCCTTGATTCCCTATCTTGCAGCAGATTAATCTCCATTCTTAGGCTCCTAACCCGATTATTATTCCCACTCACCATAGCCTCATTCTCGGCCCAAGCTAATTGGTTTTTTTTTTCTCCAATTCCCTCCTCACGTGCCCAAAGTTGTGTTTGTTCCACCATGTTAACTCTTTTTCACATCTCGCCACTTTTTTCAAAATGGCTATGCTTGGATTTGGTTCCCTTGTGCTATTCCACACTTCTTCGACCATTTCCCCACAAGTTGGATCCGATAACCACATTTCTTCAAATCTAAAACACCTCTTTCTCCTAGGTTCAGGCAACCCCGATAAATTAATCAAAAGCGGAGAGTGATCCGAAGACATACAACTAAGGTGATGTACCCTAGTACCTGGGAATTTTTGAAACCATGAATTTGTAGCCAAGCACCGATCCAATCTTATTCTTATGGAATGCCCATCAACATAATGTTTTGCCCACGTGAACTTAGACCCCACATACCCCATGTCCATGAAGCGATATTCATCAATCACATCTCGAAATAGTTGCATCTGATTATGATCTTTAAGTGCCCCACCCCACTTTTCCTCTTGACGGACAATTTCATTAAAATCGCCGCCACAAATCCAAGGAATGTTCAACCTAGAGTTTAAGCTTCTCAGTTTACTCCATGCTTCACTCCGCCTATAGGTTTCAGGCTCTCCATAAAAACCAGTGAACCGCCATGCATTTTCAGTATTCCCATTGATGATCGTATCAATATAATACCTGTAAGAATCAACTACATCAATGTTAATAGAATTTTTCCAAAATAATACTAATCCGCCACCTCTATTAAGCCTTGGAGCCACCCACTTCTAATCAAAATTAATCTTGCTCAAAGTTCGATCTAGCCTTGCTTCATCTGCCCATGTCTCAGCTATAAACACGACAGAGGGATCTTTTGCCTGTATCAATCTTACAAGCTCATTCTCTGTTCGTGGGTTCCCAAGCCCACGACAGTTCCATAATAATAGACTCATTGCTTCTGGCAGGGCTGGTGACCAGCCTCCGCCAATATCTTATTTTTTGTTACACCTCCCTGAGAAACCCTTCTTTTCTTTTGTAACTCAGTTAGGGTTGTTATACTTCCTACACTTCTTTTTCCCCCCACTGCTTCAGACATACTTACTTCGGAAACAACACTTCTTTTTCCCCCCTCTGCTTCAAACATACTGACTTCTGATACAACCCCTTTTCTAGTTATCCTTTTCCAGGTACCTTCAGCATGCATGTGATTGACAGGAGAGATGGGTATCTCAGCTAATGGGACCCATGTTGATGCAGACAGATGAGTTGCATGAGTTGGCTGGCTTAGCACGTCTGATTTATTAATGCTAGGATGGTCAACATCATTTTCCTTTCCTGTGTTTCCACTACACCCGGCTGTCATTACCTCATCAAAATCATATTTGTTTATTTCCTTATCTATCTCACCAAGTACCTCCTCAAAAGGCTCAACTGACACCTTTTTTGCTGCTGCCTCGGACTGTTGTAGGCTCACACCCTCCAAAGTCCCCTCTTCAGTTGACAAACCTGCCTTTTGCTGATACGGCACCTGAAAATCCGATTCTGTGCTCTTTCCCACATCAGGTTCGAGGTTATCCTTTTCGAGCCTAATAATTTCCGACATCGTTTTCCCTTTGCGAACCACCATCATCGGCGTTGTCTTGGCTGCACTGGATTTTTCTGTCGCCGTACCGGATTTTTTGCTAGCAAAAAACCCGGGCACTTTGACCATATATCTCCGGCTTGGCACATACGGCACTGCCTTGAGCCAAGGACCAAACTACTGGGATTCAAGCAAGAGACTTCCTTCGCTTTCAACCCAAAGGTCACAGTCGCGGTCGTCATGCGTCAAGCATCCACACCAGAAGCACAAACTTGGGAGCCTTTCATATTTGAACGACACCCATATTTCCTTACCGTTATCCAGCGAAATAACCCGCCCCCTGCACAAGGGTTTGGAGATGTCTAAGGTTACTCGGACTCGCATGAAGTTTTCACCCTCAAATTCCTCTTCGTCAGTCCCTTTAGCCACCTTTCCAATAACTTCACACAACTGTTCAGCTATCTTTCTTGTCCTAAATCTGATAGGGAGATCGTGTACTTGCACCCAGAAAGTCACCATACTAAACTCCATATCACCCACATTTGTTTCGTTATCATACTGCTGCAGAACCATTAAACGTTTGTCAAAGCTCCATGGCTCTGCTGCCATGATTTTCTCCATCTCACTCTTCTCATCAAACGTAAACAATACCACGTGCTCGCTCTCCTTTTTTATTCTGAATCCATTTTTTGATCGCCATATGGGTGTGAAGGTCTTAGCTATGGCATCTACGTTAAGAGCTCTTTTAGTCAAGAATTTAGCTGCTAAAATAAACTCTGTCTTCGCCTGTTCCTCCTTGATGCGAAAGTTTGAACCTTCACACTCCGAGAGGGTTAGGCTATTCCACGTTTTCGTGAGTTCTTCCATCCTAAACTAAAAGCTGTTTCCCAAAAACCCCTGAAGAAAAAACCACCAAAGCCTCAAGGTAAGCCTATTATCTTGAGGGACAAAGACACCTTCAAAAGAAGGGACCAACTATTCTACACTCTCGGGAGAGATGGATACCCACCACTCACAAGCAGAGAGAAACTAACCTCTCTTAATTCTTATAAACCGTCTTAAAAAAACTTTCCACTATCATATAAGTCTTGTAAATTTTCCAAGATGTCCTCAGTGAAATGCCATGTTTTTGTTAGACCTAGCCACCTTGACCCATGTTTGAAATGCTAGCACGTGGCAAATGTTTGCCATGTGTAAACCTCCCAATGGATCTAGTACCCAATCCTTACATTGTTCAATGGAATGGTGCTTTTATGCCCATGTGGAATAATATTTTTCAGACGAAAATATACTTTTGGTCCTTACATTTTGAGCTAATTCTCATTTTAGTTTATAAATTGATTTTACTACTAATGCAGTCCCTAAAAAAGAAAATCAATTCTATTTTGGTCTCTGTCGTTAACCCACTAATAGAAAAGTCTTACGTGGCAGACAGTGAGACTTGATTGCTAACATGGCGCTGACATGGATTTTAAAATATTATTAAAAAAAAAACTTATTTAGTATTTTTGAAATGCCACATCAGTATTTAAATTAAAAAATTAAAAAAATTAATTCCTCAATTTTAATTTTAATTTTTTTTTAAAGAATTTTACTTTCTTTTAATTAAAATGATTTTTTTTTTCATTTTTTTTCTAGAAGAACATATTCATGTTTTTTTTTTCATAAAATGATTCATATTCTTAGCAAATTAATATTCATTTTCTTATCATTTTCTGTATCTTTCTTGTGCTTTGTTTATGAGTGTGTTTGGATATCGCTTATTTTGCTGAAACTAAAAACTTATAGTTAAAAGTACTGTAAATAAAGATAAAAGTTAGTTTAAATAATATCATGGGGCCATGAATAGTATCCAAAAGTACAATGGAGCCCATAAATAATAGCAAAAATAAGCTGAATAGTAAAATAATTTTAATTTTCCTTCCCAATCCAAATGCACACTATAAATAAATACATCAAAACAAAATAAATTAATTGAATGTCTTTCTTGTCTTTTTTTTTTTTTTTAATTCCTTTCATTATTTTTTCTAAACATGTTCTTGTTCTTTGTGTTCTTCCCCATAATCAATCTCCAGAGGAAAGAACCAAACCCCAAACCCAAATCTCAACTAAACCCTAAACCCATATCTCTAGCAATCAAATCCAAAAACCCAAGCAACCAGCAAAGCACCACCATCGAATCAAATCTTCCAAAATTTCCCAGTAACTAGCAAAGCCTTAACATCAAATCCACAAAAATCCTAAGCTAAAAACTTCCAAACCAACCTTAAACAGAGGAAAAGAGTGAGGGTGAGGTAGAGAGAGGTGTGAGAACCACTGATCTGGGCTTCACAACAACACAAAACCACCACCGATCTGGGCCACGACAACATAGCACCACCGCCAATCTGGGCCGCAACAACACAGCACAACACAAAAACTCCAAAAAAACCCAAAAACTCGGTTTCTCTAGGATTTGGATTCTCCAGGAAAGCCAAAAACTCGATGGCTCCAAACTGATCCACCACCCAAACCATCTCCGGTAACTACTTGTTGGTTCTCTCTCTCAATCTGTATCTCCCTCTCTCTCACATTCTCAATCTCCTCTGCCCTTTTTCTCTCTCAGTCGAGTTAGGGTAGGGATTTTGGGATGGTTCTCTGGCCATGGGTGGTCTGGGTTTGGAGCAGAGGTTTTGAGCATATGAAAGAGAAATCAAAGAGACAGAATGGGCAGAGATATTGAATTGATCTGGGTTGGGGTTTGTGGGGTTGGTTTTTTATTTATTTTTTATTTTTTTAAAACAGGTTTTTTATTTAGTAGAGTATTAGGTTGGGTTTTTTTTTTTTTTTTTCCTCCTTTTCTTTTTTTCTAAATATTGGAAATTATAATTTTTGTGATGTTGTGCTTGGTGATTAAGAAAATTTGAGAAAATTGTTATTAATATTTTTTTCTCAATTATTATTATTATTATTATTATTATTTTGGGATAGGAACTCAATTTTTTAAACTGACAAAGCTTTTTTTTCTTAATTTAATTAAATTAATGTTTATTTATTTATTTATTTATTTATTTTAAATTTTATGACCTAGATTTTTTGTTTTAATTTTTTATTAATTTAAATCTGACGTGGCATTTCAAAAATGCCATATAAGTTTTTTTTAATATTTTAATATCCACGTCAGCGCTATGTCAACAAGTTGGGCATGCCGTTTGTCACGTATGACTTTTCTGTTAGTTGATTAACAATAGGGACCAAAATAGAATTGATTTTCTTTTTTTAAGGACTACGTCAGTAGTAAAATCAATTTAGAGACCAAAATGGAAATCAGCCAAAATGTAGGGACCAAAAGTGTATTTTCACCTATTTTCCATTTAGCAAGTTTTTTTTTTTTTTTTTAATTTTTTTTTTATTGAGACATTTGGCAAGTGTTCGTCTAATAATAAGTAACGAAAAATCTCAATGGGAAATAACTTGTACTTACTGTTTTCTCCGCACACAAACGCACACACAAAAAAATGGTGGACAAACGATAAATAAAAATTTACGGATTCAGATCTGGGGTATTGCACCTGATGCAATAGCAATACATGGTTGAGATTGAAAGTTTAAAAAAGAAACTTTCAATCTCAACCACTGAAGTTGAAAAAGAAAAAAAGTTAAAGTTAAAAAATGAAAATGGTAAAAATTAATGTGAGTGTGTGTAGTGAGTATTGCACCGGATCCAAATTCAAAATTTACCCACTTTGTAGGGGATATGTTTTCAAGTCCCCACGCCCTCTGTGTTCCACATAAAGCCATTCTACTTTTCCTTCAAATTATTTGTTTATTCATTACTTTTTCTGAGACAAGGATTTCTTAATATCTTAGAAGACTAGCATCGGGAGATGCCCAAAAAAAAAAAAACTTATTTTACATCATCAAACACCACTTTATCTATTTTACTAACCTATTTTACAACTCACCTTGCATCTTAATTTTTAATTTTACATACAACGTCCCAAGAAAATAATATAAACTACTTAATAAAATAATAAAAAATATTATATATGCAAAAAGAGAGAGTGTGAGAGATTAAAATATTATATTTTTGTTTACAATCCCATGAACAATAAGGTTGCATATGCATATATATACTAACTCACTGTAGTAAGGATGGAAAAAGTTTTGAATTTACATAGCCTGATGGAGCATGGTTTTAAAGTTTTAAGGGGTAAAATAACAATTAGGGTGTTTTTACACTCCAATGCTATTACTCTTGCGAAGGTGCAAGGTGGTTTCACACTTTCACTTGGCATCTTCAACATTTTTCATTGGTGGCAAAAGAATCTATAAAAGGTATGGTTCAATAATAGAACCATGTGGGGTATCGAGGTGTGGAAATTTGGAAAAGAAAGTGGCAAATAATGTCACCATTTCCTCGAATTATTCTCAGGACTTAAAATTTCAAAAACTGCAATATTAATTGTTATTATCTTTGTTAATATAAAAAATGGAACTTTTCTATATCTTATCTAAAATTTATTTATTTTTGGAATGGATTGGAGAAATAATCAAAGAAATCATAGAACTAATAACCTTTCACTAAAGATTAGTTTATCATGTATAGGCCAGAAAGAAGAATATATTTGACGGATTAATAATTTCAGTTTCAACTTAATTATATATTTTGTATTTGCATAGATCATTTTGCTTTTTTCTTCAAATTTCTATATTAATTATACATTGATTGATATGAAATTTTTTTAGACAAAATTGTGTAAATTTTACACAATTTTCTATCATACACCCACGAAGTGCAAAGTTGTTTCGCTTGGCATTGCAGTCCACCACTGTTGGCAAAAGAATCCTATAAAGTTGTGTTGAATAATGGAACCGTGTGGGGGTAATATGTCACCATTTCCTCGAAGTGTGAAAAGAAAGTGAGAAATAATGTTTGGAAAAGTTGGAAAAGAAAGTGGGAAATCATGTTTGAATTTTTGTACCTAAATTATTAATTTTTTTTTTCATTTCTATTTATTTTTCAAACTATTAAAAAACCTCATTACAAATTTTAAGGATTAAAAATAAACTTTTTAAAACTTAGAAACTAAAAACAAACTTTTAATAATGTTTACAGAACAAAATAGTATTTTATCATTTTTCAACCGCTTGGATGAAGTTGCATTTTTTGTGTTTTTTAGCGGCAGGGCATTTAACATTTTCCAATTGGAGTACTATTCGCATTAACTTGTGCAAAAATTTCTGTCAATTTTATCATAAAAAACTACTTTTTCTATTGTTTGCTAAATTTACAAGTTTGCTAAATTGTTTCTCTTTCTTCATATACAACAACAATAATCCCCTATCTTCTTTCATCATTAAGATACGTAAAGAAATAACAAAAAGCTAAATGTAAAATAAATAGTGTTAGTGTAAATTTACAATTATTATAACAAACTTATAAATTTATTTAATTATACACTGACTAGTATGGGTAATATTTATACAAAACTATGTAAATTTTATACATTTTTATATTATACACCCACTAATACGAGCGGTGTCATTGTTGATTCTAGGAAAGTGCTAGGTAGTTTCACTTGGCATGGCAGTTCAACACTGTTGGCAAAAGAATCTTGTAAAGTTTTGTTGAATAATGGAACCGTGTGGGGTAACAAGGTTTGGAAAAGTTGAGAAGTAAGTGGGAAATAATGTCACCATTTCCTCGAAGTGTCTTGCTTCTTATTGTCAGGACCCTAACATTAATTTCAAAACCTACATGGTTTTTTTTTTTTTAGAATGAAAACCTACATGGTTGTTAATTATAAAGAATGCAACTTTTCTACATCTTATCTAAAATTAATTTATTTTTGGAATGGATGAGAGAAATTATAGAAATCATAGAGCTAATAATATTTCCAAAAGATTAGTTTATCATGTATAGGCCAGAAAGAAGAATACTAATTTGATGGATTAATAAGTTTAGTTTCAACTTAATTATATATTTTGTATTTGCATCGTTTTGCTTTGTTTTATAAATTTCTATATTAATTATAATGACAATATATGTAAGAGTTCTTTTTGTAGATAACCGACAAGACGAGCTCCACAGCGTGGGCTGGCAATCCACTATGAAGAGTGGGGCCACCAATTTTCGCTTTTGCTTTAGAAAAATAGGCTTAGACAAAAATAAAGGCATTCCCAAAAAGCCTTCTGTTTTGGCTGAATATTTCCTAAAGCATTAATGCTCCTGGCATTTTTGTTTCTTTCCTGAGAAGTTTGAAGGTGAAGTAGTGAAAAGTTTTCTTCCTCCTTGTATAAGTATTTTGGATTTTACTAATGTGTGCCCTTAGGGCACACATTAATTTCCATTTCTGGAAAAAATTTTCTCGAGAATTGAAAAAGTAATGACAGCTTTTTCAATTTCCGAAAAAATATTTCCAAAAATAGAAAGTTTAACGTGTGCCCTAAGGGCACACGTTAACCGGACCCAAGTATTTTTAGTTGAAATGTTGTCGCTGTCACTGAGTTTACTGCTAGTACGTATATCCATCTTTCAAAGTGGTTGGAGAATATGCAAGATTCTGAATAGACAAGGCTAAGGTATGCTAAATATCAACTAATTTTGACACAGTTATTCTACTTTCCTTAATCATGTTACTTAATTTCCTCTGGTGCCATGGCCCTGAATTAACTCGATCGTATGTTGTACTCCACACTCTTTTCATTTTATTTTTGTCTATACAGGAAGGGGAAGAAAAAAAATACAAGTAAAACAAGAAAAGGGGACATTGAAGATCAAATAAGGTAATTATTGGAATTATATTCATCCAATTTATTTATTTTTTGACAGTAAAAAAAAGGTAGACATATTCAACCATGTTAAAGATCAAAGGAAGTAAATGAAAAGTGACAGATCTAAGCTATCTCATTCCTCTTAGGACAACGATAATAATATGCCTTCTCTAAGTTATTATACTAGTCAATTTAATTTAATTCAAGAAGGTGCATCAAATTATTTATTTATTCTCGTTAAACAATAAATTTTGATTATGCGTAGTTAGAGATATCCTATACAGACTTGGACCTGGCCGAATCGTTCATCTTGGTGGAATTTGAATTGAAGGTTGTTCGATCCGATCACTTGGTCTATCGATGGTGGGTCTGTCGCGAGCAAACTCAACTATCTTGAATCAATGTAGGGTTTCCTCGTCTGAAATCCAACTTCAATTTTGACTCCAACTCCGACTTTGGCCAAAATAGTGCCATTCTTAGTATATATGGTGACACTAAAACCTGCCATGAATGGGTCGATCGCTTGGTTGACACTAAAACCAACTTCAGTTGACCCATGGAGAGCCCTATGCATAATAAAGTCATACACTTAACCCTACATTGGAGTTTAGTTCGTGAAATTTTTTATCCATGGAATCACATCCTAACTATATTAGAATATAAGATTATCACATTTGGTTTCCTATTCATATTGGCAAAGCTTGGGTCTAGTGCATTGGATCACTAGAGCCAAACCATGTCCTATTCATATTAAATTGGAATCTTTGACAAAAATATCTATAAACCACTAAATTGACCAAAATAACCCTATGACCTAAAAACTAATCAAAATTACTCGATCTCCAAAACGACAATATATCCTCTTGAAATCTTTAAATGACAGAAATACTCCAAAACTTCCAAACTAAACAAAATATTTATGAAATTTCCAAAATGATCAAAATACTCCCCACCAACTACCTAAAAAACTTGAAAGTAACGAAAATACTTCCCAAAATCTGCAAAACAACAAAAGCCCTCCCGAAATAACAAAATATTCATGAAACCTCCAAATAGCTAAAATATCCCCTAGATACCAAAATCATGAAAATGACTAAAATATCCCCAAAGATCTCCAAAATTATGCCCACAATCCTTCAAAATTATCAAAATATCTTCAAACCTCCAAGACACCCCTAAAACCTCTAAAATGATAAAAATAACCACAAGATACCCAAAATACCTCTCCCCAAAAGGTACAAAATGCAAAAAATATTCCTAAATTTTTTTAAATAACCAAATTATATATATACACCTTATACAAACATAGCAAATGCTTTAAACATTTATAAATTATTTTTATTCTCTAACAATATAGGATATATGTACAAGATACATTTTAGATCCATAAACCACCATGTGTGAAGCTCATAAAAACTGCCAAGTGAAGTCAAAGATTCCAACTTCTTAAAGCCCTTCATTTAGTTTTCTAGGATTCTTTACTTCCTAAAAAATGTATTAAGGTGAAGGTGATGGTGCATTTGGACCTAACAATAACTTCGATTCTCTCAACACAATATATATATACACACACACTTACACTAGCCTCATCACACCCGTTTTGCGCGTGTAATAACACCTTTTTTTTTTTTTTGGGGGGTCTAGTGTCATAATTTTCCCTTTTAAAAAAAAAAAATTGCATAAATTAGTTTTGAAGACATGGATTTGTAGGAGAACATCCTATTTTGTAGGCATTTAAGGTGGAGTTGGAGATATTTTTTACAGAGTTTTTTTCAAGTTTTTTCCCTATTAAATGTAAGGTTTCGGGGTATTTTTGAACCTCATAAAAGTCTAATCCAAAGTAGAAAATTAAGAGAAATATAATAAGTCGTTACTGGCATTATCATTTTCCCTTGGTATATATAGTATAGCCTAGAGTAGAAAATTAAGGGAAATTACACCAATCTTTATAAAAAAAATTTGACATTAATCTCAAAATTTTAGGAAATGAGAGTCTCACACCTAAACTCTGTGATAAATATTATTAACATATTTTATCAAAATATGTGATTCGTCTTTGACTATTTCTATTTTTGTTGACTACTTTTTCTTTGTTAATTAATAATGTTTTTATTTTGTCTTTGACTTATTGATGAAATAATTATTTATCCCTAGGTTACTTGATTTTTCCAAAAAATTAGAAAGATTTGATTAAAATAGGATAATCCAAGGGTGTAAAAGAGATTTTATAATATATGTTATATTTATTATAGAGCTCAAGGGGATAATTTGAGGATTGATGTTTCTTTATACCTCAAGAGATGGGGAAATTTTCCGTTTAGAATTATTTTAGCAAATATGTTGTTAGTTAGTATATTTTTGAAACATTTTAGCAAACTATCATCTCGAGCCTTAGTTGCTCTAGTTCTTTGAGAGAATTCGAGTCTTTAATACTCGAGTTCTAGGTGTGGCAAAACTGAGGTGATCATAAAAATCCATGTGTACCTGCTTTCTTCTTCCTTCTTTCTTCTTTCTCCAAATCTCTTCTTCTCCTTCTTCAACCTACTTTCTACTTTCTCTAGCTTTCTTGTTCTTTTTTCTTTCTCCAGATCTTCTTCTTCTCCTTTCTCAAACATCCAAACCCATTTCTCAAGCACCCAAACCCAAAATTAGAAAAATACTCATTTGTCCATACCCAAATCAAAACATAACCCCACGGTATGGAGCAACAGACCTCTATATTGAGGTTTTGATCTCAGTACTAGAGTGGCGGTGAGCAGTGTTGATGTATGTAGCTTGGGTTCGTTTTTGATCCAGCTCTTTTCTCTCTCTCTCTCTTAGCTTGAGCTTATTTTTGGTTTTACGGTTTAGGATGAAATGCAATGGTGTGCTTTAGAGAACTCAAGTTCCACATGGATAATTTTCCACATCAGCTCTTACCAGCATATGGAACTTGAGCCTTAAAGACTCGAATTTGATAAGCAATCTCGAGTCCCACAGGCTTGAGGTGCTAGTTTACAAATATGTTTCATAAATATGCTAACTAATGAAATTGTTCCAAAAATCACGTTAAATAGAAAAAAAAAATCTCTCTAGAGAGATTGATGAAATTTTCCTAAAAAATTAATTAATTATATATATATAAGTTAAAGAGTGACATTTATTGTTGTTACGTTTCTGTTGAGCCACATCATCCACTTATTTTCTAACTCTTCTTTCCTCTTTTTAAACTTTTCTTCAAAAAAAAAAAAAAAACTATCTTCTCCTTGTTAGTCCACAACCCACACTTACTATTACACTTCCTTCAATCTTTCCTCTCCATCTTTGTCTCTTTATCTCCCAACTACTTTCTACTTTACCATTACACTTCATCATATATATATATATATATATATATATATTTTTGGTAGAACACTTCATCATATTCCCTTTCTTATATTTTGACTCTTCTTCTCCCTATTTTATTTTGTATAAATTTGATATTATTTCTCTCATTTAATTCATATTTTTCCCACACAAAAATTGTTAGTACTCTCTCTCTCTCTCTCTCTCTCTCTTTTGGTGGATTTATGTTCTTTCTTATAACTCTAATTAAGTTTGATAGTTTTTATTTTATTTTATAAATATGTGTTTTGGCATTGTGTTTTTTTATAACTTTGGTTAAATTTTGGATTGGATTAATACTTAGTTTTTTTAGGAAATAAAAATTTGAGTTTATATCAAAACACAGTCTACATGGCTATGGATTTGAATATGCCTACCAATTGTTTGAATAATAAATTATTATGAAGTCTATCTTTTATTTCTTTGGTTTCATTTTAATTTTTGTTAAAATAAAACTGTAATTTTGTGATGAGTTTTGATTATTATGATAATCTCCTTATTCCTTAAAAATGATAAATTTGAAAACTATAAAATTAGTTGTATATTAAGCAAATATAACACACTACAACAGAAGTGAGAAAAATACAGTTCACCTTTAAAAAAAAAAAAAATCAAACAAACCAAAAGTAATAGAATGATATATTTGTAAAGAAAGAAAATTATTGTAGAAATCTTTTTTTTTTTTTTAATAGTCAATAATTGAAGTAATTGTTACTTTAATAAGGAAAACTTTTTTTTTTTTTTTTGGAGAGACAAAATAAGGAAACTAATTGAGCTTGTGTCGTATCATTTATGCCTTACCACTGGTGGACTCCGCTTATTGAGGAAAGTAGCGTCCATGTAAAGAGAAGTATTATAGACTTATAGTAATAATCTTTTGATTCTTACGGTACATTGAGTAATCTTGATACCAATTGCTAAAGTTGATGATTCAATTCCTTTTACATATATAAAAATAAAAAAAGGAGAAAGAATCTCTTACCATCTTTTTTCATCTTGACAGGTGAATAGCAAGGAGAATTGGAAGCAAGTGCAATTAATTCCTCAATTTACTTTATTGCGCGCAGTTGGTGGCAATTGTTTCCTTGTCACTTGTACCCACTAGTGTGTCAACGAGGTATACCTTGAATTTTGAAATTTTCACTTTATCTTTAATCTTGTTCCCTGTTTAAGAAGTATAACAGTCTTTTATTTTCAGATAGGATGGACATATCGACGCGATGCACGGGCTCCACTGCAGCCGAAGTTGTAAAATGCACAGCAAAGCCCGTCATACGTCATGTTGGTTATTTGTTCCGTTTCAAGAAAACTGTTGATGATCTTACCAAAGCAAAAACAGACCTGCAATTAGAGCAGCAAAAGGTGCAAGAGTCTATCAAGCGAGCTGCAATGAACACTGAGGTTGCTGGGAAGGATGTAGAAAGGTGGTTGGCAAATGTGAATCAACTCTTGGAAGAAGTACAGGCGTTGGAAAATAAAGTACGAGTAAACTTGAGGCTCTGTAACGGCTGGTGTCCTGATTGGATTCGGCAATACAAGTTTTGTAAGGAAGCCATACAGAAGACAAATGTTGTCAAAGATAAGGGCAAATTTTCTGAATTGACTCATCGTGCTCCGCCTCCTGGCATAGAGATCTTTTCATCTAGTGATTTTGGGGTGTTTGCATCTAGAAAATCGGCTTTCCAACAAATTATGAAGGCATTGCGTGATGATAACAATAACAGGATTGGACTGCATGGAATTGGAGGGATTGGGAAAACAACCCTGGTGAATGAAGTATACAGGGAAGTCAAAAGATTGAATGATATTTTCAATTTCAATGACATTGTGATGACTGTTGTGTCCCAGACTCCTGATGTTAGAAGAATTCATGGTGAAATTGCAGGCTATTTAAAATTGAATTTTGAAGATCAGGAGAAGAAGAGTGATACTGCAAGAGCGAATCGAATATGCTTAAGAATAAAGAATGTAGAGAAGATCCTCATAATTGTGGATGATGTGTGGACCGATGTCAAGTTAGAAGATTATGGAATTCCATCTTTTGAAGATCACAAGGGTTGCAAGGTGCTTTTAACTACACGACGTGAGCATGTATGCAATTCAATGCATTGTCAAAGGAAGATTCAATTAAATTTCTTATTGGAGAAAGAATCATTGGCTTTAATGAGAAAAACTGCAGGCATAGTTGATGATTGCCCGGTCTTGAATGATGTGGTACTCGAAGTTGTTAAAGAATGCAAAGGCTTGCCTGTAGCAATCATTACAGCAGGAAAGGCTCTTATAGGAAAATCTCTCAATGATTGGAAAGCGGCAATGAATCAACTAAGAAATTTTAGACTTGTTGATATTGAAGGTGTTGATGAAAAAGATAATGCTTATGCATGTCTTAAGTGGAGTTATGATCAATTAAAACGCAAAACCAAGTTATGCTTTTTGTTGTGTTCTTTATTTCCTGAAGATTATAATATTCCTATTGAGGAATTGACTAGATATGTAATGGGACTAGAGGAAGATGAATATTTTGACTCACTTAATGACGCAAAGATCCAAGTACTTGCAGCAATCAATAGCCTCAAAGATTCTTCTTTACTACTAGAAGGTTTTGATAAAGAATTTGTGAAGATGCATGACATGGTTCGCGACATTGGCTTATGGATAACATCAAAAGGGGAAAATGAATTCAAGCTAAGAGCCTGCACTCGTTTAGAGAGAAACACAAACTTAGAAAGAGCCACAGCAATCTCCTTGATCGATTACAACACCGAACAACTTCCCAACAACTTGGTATGTCCAAGTCTCAAGATTTTGTTATTCGGTGGAATTCAAAGTTCCAAAGAAATCTCTAACACATTGTTTGAAGGGATGAATTGTCTCCAGGTTTTAACACTACATGACAAAATCTTATCATCACAATCACTCAAATTATTGACAAACCTTCGAACCTTATACTTGAAAGGTTGCCATTTTAGTGATGACCTCTCTTCATTGGGAAAGTTAAAGAGACTTGAGACTTTAAGCTTTTACAAATGTGGAATGGTTGCATTGCCAAGTGAATTTGGGGAAATGGAGAGTTTAAAAATACTAGATTTGACGGGTTGTAATAAACTAAAACAGATTCCGCCAAATGTGATACGAAGATTATCCCAATTAGAAGAACTACTCATTTATGGGGGCTTCAAGAATTGGGATGTTGAAGGGACAACCTCAGAAATAAGCAACGCTAACTTATCAGAGTTGAACTCATTACCCCACTTGGTTACTCTCTCTCTACATTTGAAATCGAAGCATTTACCCAAAGACTTTGTTTTCCCGGACTTGAAAAGATACTCCATATCAATTAACCACGAAATCTACAGTTTTCTTAAATTTCTCTTCGGTCGTAGTTTAACATGTATTGACTCAAGAGCCTTAGAAATCAAAGATTTGAATGCCTCCTCAATGAACGCATTGAAGTCGTTGTTCCGTACCGTGGAATATATTAGGATTCAGTCTTGTGAGATGGAATGCATGGTTGATACAACTGGGGGAAATCATACCGTTCCATTCGGTAATTTGGTCGAACTACATCTACAGGAAATGAGTTGTTTGAGAACAATATGTGAGGGGCCCAACCAGTATGAAATCTTCAGCAATCTCACAGTTTTAGCCGCATCCGGATGCCCAAGATTGATCAGTCTCTTCTCGCCGTCCCTTGCTCAAAGTCTAAAAAAGCTGAAAGAACTCTCTCTTGACCGATGCCATGAAATGAAGCAAATAATTTCAGAGGAGGAAATGATATTGGAGAGTCACGGTCAACCAATATGTCTCTCAAAATTAGAGACTCTTGTGGTATGGACATGCGGAAAACTGGAACATATCTTTCCTATCTCAGTTGCTCGAGGTCTTCAGCAACTAGAAAGGCTAGAGTTAGGAGATCTTCCTCGATTAAAGAAAGTATTCGGCCAGAACAGAGAAGGAGAAGTTGGGGATTGTGAAATAGAGAGTCACCATCAACCTACAGGCTTCCCAAAATTAAAGACTATTGAGGTAGTGAATTGCGAAAATCTAGAATGTCTATTTCCGATCTCAATTGCTCGAGATCTTCCTCAACTAGAAAGTCTATCATTAGAAGATCTTCCTCAATTAAAGCAAGTTTTTGGCCATGAAGATGGAGGAGATGATGGGGATGGAAACAACAGCGTGCTATCTAAGTTGAGATACTTAAGATTAAAGAACTTACCAGAGCTTGTCAGTTTGGGTGGAGGAGATAGTTCTTCACTTTGGCCATCATTGAAGAGGCTAGTAGTGGATAACTGTCCTAAAGTGAAGCTGTCATTTTTTGCCAATGTGGAAGCGAATGTGCCAGCTCTGCAAAAGGTAATTTCCTAATTCTATTTATTCTACTCTTTCTTCGGTTTTGCACTTTTTTTTTTTTTTTTTTTTTGGACAAAAACTAGTGCACCGGCGTTTGAATTCCATTTTTGTTTGATGGTCATTAGGTGAAAATAGTAAACAAATCAAAATAAATAAATCGGAATACTAAAAGATTTTCAACTAGTGTACTGTTGCTTAGGAGTTAGGACTTGCACGTAATTAAAATAAAATAAAAAAAACCCTGTTATACTTTTAATTGAAGCCATGACACATACTCACATGTAATAATAATGATAATAATAATAATAACATTTGTAATGGGCATCACAAATTTAGAATTTTCCACTAACAATCCATTTGTTTTAAGGAAAAATCTTATGTAAATATAGTTTTTTTTATCCTTTATATTTTCATATGCTTGGTAACATCAAAACAAAATTGGGTTAAGGAAAACTGTCTCTTAATTTATCTTATTTAGCTTAACATGAGATAAAGTTATTTTCCGCTAAAAAAATTTTAAAAACAACTTTATCTCACACGAAATTAAAAAGAGAAATAAAAAAATATTTTCTTAAATTATTTTAATATCATTACCAAATCAATATATATATATATATATATTATATAAAAGTAGAGACCTCATGTACGAGAGCATGAGGTTCTGCCAAATAGCATATTGTATGACATTTTTTTCATTTGGGCTTTCACACCTCATCTAAATTTAGCATTTATATTAAACTATTAAGCAATAACATATGCATTTATTTTGATGTATTAATAAAATTCAAAGAATTTGTATACATTTATTATTTGAAATGCTTTGGATAGATATGGATGGGTCTAAAAGGTCATGGGAAAGATAGGAATTAAGAAAACTTTTCAATTTTATGCATAAGACTAACTTCAATGCAAAATTGCAAGAGTCAAATTCAACAAATATTGAGTAATATGATCATTTGTCTTCACATTTGTCAAATATAAATCCCCATTTCCTTTGAACTTAAAGATCAAACTTCCATAGTTTCTCTCACAATATCTTTGGTTCCCTTTCTGAGAGGTACGTTAACTTTCAAAATATTATGTTCGTCTTTAATATTTTGTTTAGATTTTATGTATTTGTTTTTGTTGATGTAGCATTGTAATGTGGTTAGGATGGTTTTTCCATATTATGTGCTAATTTAGATTTTGGGTTTTTTGTATGATGCATATACTTGGTAATGATTTGGAGTATATTTTGGTGTTTTGGCTGCTTTTAGTTCAATTAAAATTTGGAAGTTAAATTGTGACATTATTGCGTCATTATGGCATTATTGTTTCTGTTGTTGTATTCTAGCAATTTTTATAGCTAATCGATTAAGATATCATTCTTTCAACTTTCACCCTATTATAATTAAGGTCTTAGAAAATCAAACTTTTCTTTAATTAAAATATTAATGGGCCTTAATTTTATCTCATATCAATTCTGAAACTAAAGTAAAGTTACTTTCACTAACATAAAAATTATAGGTGTTGATATAGTGGGATAGAGACTTTGGTGGCATAAGAAATATAGAAATTAACGCTATAAAATCTATATATAAAGCATAAATCATACAAGAAAGACACCTACGAACCACCAGCTTTGTAGGTGCTATTGTGAGCGTAATATGGTGATATTTGTAGGTTGCATGACTTACAAGAATTTCCCCCCAATTTATTTAGTTTCAATTTTGTTTTACTAGAAAACTTTATAGTTGAATTATGACAAACAATAATAGTATTCATGAAATCAATGGATCATAAATAATTTTTTACTAAATTTATCAAAATGCATCGCACATCACGCAGGATATCCACTAGTATAAGAAAATTGTGAGTCCAACCCATGCGACTAGCCCAAAGGATGAGCTTGCCATCCAAGATTAAGGATTCCAATCTCTAATAGTAATAGGAATAGAAAAAGTCAAACATGTATATGTAAGATAAAATTGAGAGTTACAATCACAGGTAATTTTGTGACTAAAGATTTCAAGTGAGTTTATATTATTCCTAGAGAGGTATTATTTTATTTGGTGTAGATCTCAAGTTAGGCATAAACTTGAGAGCATATTGTAATTGATTTGATAATATTGAAGAGGTAGGCACATTGTCGAATCACGTAAATCTTGTCTTGTGTGATTGTTTCTTTTGGCTCATATTTTCTCTATTTTTCACACCTCACAAATCTAGGAATTGGGTTAAATTTCTAACAAAAATGATATAGTTTTTTAAAAAATGTTTTTTTGGAAAATAATTCATTTTCCAAAATGTTAATGTCAAAACAAACTTAGTGTTAGTGTCCACTTAGATGACTTTTCCCATGATGATGATATTTATTTAGTTCTTGATAAAATTTGGGTAGTGTATGAATTTCTTAAAAGAGTATTGAATATCTTTAGAGTGTAGAAAAGTATTGAGAGTTTGTCAAGTATGTAGATTACATGAAGTATGAAAATTATGAGAAATATGAAGATCAGAGGCTATGAAGGTTAAAGGTTATGACTGCTTCACAAATTATTCTCGTTGTAATATAGGTGTTGTGGCTAGTTTTTACTAAGAACTAGCCACAAATCCACGCAATGTGTGGGAATATATAAATATTATATAATGAGGTGTAATATAAAAAAAAAAGTAATAATTACTTCAAGTATTGTCTATTTAAAAAAAAAAAAAAAGATTTCTACAAATTTTTTTTTTCTTTTTAACTCGACAAATATATCATTTTTTTTTGTCTATTTGATTAATATTTATTTAAGGTGAATTATATTCATATAACTTAAATTTGCTTAATATTCAACTAAAATTTATAAGTTTCAAATTTTTTATTCAAAATTTTCATATCTTAAGGAATATGGAGATTATCATAATTATCAAAACTCATCACAAAATTACAATGTTATCTTAATCAAATTAAAATTAAACCAAAGGAATAAAAGATAATCTTTATAATAATTTATTACTCAAACAATTGGTAGACATATTCAAATTCATAACCATGTAGATTGTATTTTGATATAAATTCAAATTCCAATTTCCAAAAAACAAAGAAACTAATTATTATTCCAAACCAAAATTTAACCAAAGCTATAAAAGAGAGGTAGAAGACCCAAAAAAAAAAAAAAACCCTAAGTATTAACCCAAAAAAGCTGTAAAAGAGAGAAAGAAGACTTTTTGATAGGAAATTTATAAAAAAAAAATACAATACCAAAATACATACTAAAAAAAACCATCAACCTTATAGAGAGAGAGAGAGAGAGAGTACTCACAGTTTTTGTGTGGGAAAATATAGAATGAATTGGAGAAATGGTATCAAATTTATACAAAATAAAATGGGTAGAAGAAGACTCAAAATATAAGAAAGAGAAAGGGACGAGAGAAGTGCAACGGAAAATAAAGAGTAGTGGGAAGATAAAGAGGCAAACATGGAGGAAAAGGGTTAGAAGAAGTATAACAGTAAGTGTGGGCTAATAGGAAGAGGAAGATTTTTTTTTTCTTTTTAATTTCTTTAAGAATAGGAAGAAAAAAAATTTTAAAAAGAGAAAAGAAGATGTAGAAAATAAGTGGATGATGCGGCTGCTGATGTAGCTTAACAGAAGCGTAGTAACAACAAATACTACACTTCAGCTTTTAGATATATAATATATATATATATATATAAATGAAAAAAATAAGAAGTGTTTGTCTAGATATTTGGTCAAGTTTCTTGATTAGTGCAAGGTGTTTAGATGGCTATACCTGTATATGATTTGTCATTTAGTTGGATTTCCTACCGGGCATTTAGAATGTTGGACTTGTGAATGATTAGTAATTTTGTGGGTAAAATTTGCCAAACAGTATGATTCTGAAAAAAAAAAATTAGGCGGATAGCATGCGTTCAAAGTTTATTAGTTAGTTGGACTATTTTTTGGAAATTGAGTATAGCAAAATCGACTTCCAGCCAAAATCGCCAAAATCGAGTTTCATATACTCGACTTCCTACCGCAAACTAGCTCTGAGACAAATAAAAAAGGAAGTCGAGTATAGTAAACTCGATTTTGGCTGGAAGTTGATTTTGCTGTACTCGATTACCAAAAAACAGTCCAACTAACTAATAAACTTTGAACGCATGTCATCCACCTAAGTTTTTCCCAATATTATACTGTTTGGCAAATTTTGCCTGATTTTGTGAAAATATAATTTAAGATTAAGTTTTGGAAAGAGCAATCAGGAGTTTCCTTATTGTAAGTGTTGTCAAATGTGAGGATACTGACCAAAATACATGCTATACATACTAGCTCATTAGAGGTCAACAATTTGAAGTAGACATGCCAAGCTTCATATCAATCTTCAACTTTGAACTACATGTATGGAAAATGTGAGTCTTGACTCTTCGCCATTTGAGCCTCCTAGTAAGAAATTATTTTTTTCTTTTCTTCTGGCTTGTAATAGAGAGAAATTCTATTTAGCAAATCTAATTTCCCCTAAGTAACAGATTGGTTTCTTTGTCAATGGGTCCCTCAAGCTTGTGTGCTCACTCTTTTGATGCTTTTTGTCTTCTAGTAAATTGAGCTTCTCAAGTAAGGCTACGCGAGGGAGAGAATCGAGTAGTTATTATAACATACAGTAACACCACTTAACCCAAAAACTTAAACTTATGAGTTTAGGTCCAACTATGTTATTTTAATCACCAATTCTTCTCGTGGGACTTCACTTACACGTATATACCCAACATTCTTGGATTCAAAAATGATATTCCACCAATTAGAGCATGCTTGGGTCTCATGAAGTTTCTTATTTTGCTTAAATATGAACTTTTATTGGGAAGGCCAATTCCACGAGACGTGAGAGAAATGATATGGGTCATGAGCCTTGATTTGTTAATAAAATATATGGCCATGAGATAAATCCGTATTTTAGTCGTTTCAGAGTGTTTTAGAAAAAGATAACTACTTTGTGTAATCATGACTTTTAAGAACCAATTTATTATATAGGATCAATCTTATGTCCATTCAAGGCATGACTTAATCAAGAATCGGATATAAAATAAAAAATATTTCAATAATATAAATATAAATTATTAAAATAAATACTAAACTAAAAGAACAAAAATTACTTCAAGTTACGTGACAAGTGCACATTGCATACATCCAAGTTTTTATAAAACCAAAGATTATACTAAATTATAAAATAATTTGAAATTTAAAATAAAATAAAAGCCTTTTAAATATCTTTAGACTTTTGATTATTGAGTTTAATCAGAATAAGATTCATTTTTTATAACAACAAAAAAACAGTAATAGAGTTTCACCTGAAGTAAACTATTGTTAATAATCATAATGTACTTCTAAGGATTTACATTGTAAAATTATGTCGTACAGCCTGTAATACTTTCATTTTGCCATATAATTTGACAAGTAAGGATTTTTTTTTTTTAGTGTATAAATAGATTTTAGTCACAATTTATGTGAATTCCTGCTGCTTTTAACTAATAGAGATATAAATTGGTACATGTGTAGCTTCAAAATTTACAGATCTCGTCTCTGCACGATTGGAATGCAATTTCATTTGATTGCATTCAAGGTTTGTCAAATTTGGAAGAATTAGAAATTAAAAATTGTGGAGGAATCCAAGAGGTGATTAACCTTGAAGGGCTTCTTACTATAAAAGGAGAACAACAAGATCTGTTGCTCCCAAGATTGAAGAAAATGTTGTTGATTGATCTACATGAACTGAGGTGCATATGGAAAGGCACAGCTAAACCTATAAATCTCAACAATCTTGAAGATTTAGAAGTCTTCGGGTGCAAAAAACTGACACATCTCTTCACACCAGCCCTCGCTCAAAGCTTACAAAAGTTGAAATTTCTTGAAATTGAAAGGTGTGACGAATTGGAGCATCTAATTGTTGAAAATGCAGAAGAACATGTCTCATCAAAGAGTCATCTCCAACCTTCATGCTTCCCTAAACTAAACGCGGTCAAAGTCAAGGTCAAAGGTTGCAATAAATTGAAATGTCTCTTCCATGTGGATCGTTGGAATCTAGTTTCCATTTTTTTGACATTGGAGGAATTGGAAATAAATAAATGTGGAGGATTGCAGGTAGTGATCAACTTTGAAGGTTTTCTTACCAAAGAAGGAGAACAACAAGATGAGTTTTTCCCAAGGTTGAGGAAAATGTGCTTAGTCGAACTACATGAATTGACATATATATGGAAGGGTCCAATCCAACTTATAAATTTCAACAATCTTGAAGATTTAAAAGTCATCGGGTGCAAAAAATTGACGCATCTCTTCACACTGGCCCTCGCTCAAAGCTTACAAAAGTTGAAATTTCTTGAAATTGCAAAGTGTGACGAATTGGAGCATCTAATTGTTGAAAATGTAGAACGGGTCACATCAAAGTGTCATCTCCAACCTTTATGCTTCCCTAAACTGGAAAGAGTCAATGTCGGATACTGCAATAAATTGAAATCTCTCTTCCCCATGACCATCGCTGATAGTCTTTTAGAACTAAAGGTTTTCCTAGTACAAAAAAACCCTCAACTAATGGAAGTATTCACACATGAAAGAGACGCTGGAGTTCAGAAAGATGTAACGCTCCCTCAACTAGAATTGATGGAACTCAACGGTCTACCAAGCCTCGTTAACCTCTGCCCAAAGAACTATCAGTTTATACTGCCAAAATTGTGGAAGTTAAAAGTGGAAAGCTGTAAGAACATGAGGACGACTTTTACCCGTACTCCAGACAGAAGTGTGCTAATAAATGGAGAGGTAATCCAATATTCCTGCCTCTTTTTTATTATCTGTTCTCTAAATTAGAGTCAATCATAGTAGTAGTATACATATATATTACTACTAATAATAATTATTTGATTTGTAACACCAAATATCCTATATATGTTGTGCATGTGCTTAATTATAATCAACCCTCACTGATAACTGATAAGTACCGTTTGTCTAGTTGGGAGTTTGAGACGAATTTTATTAAATTTTAAAAATGTTATTATTATTTTATTTATTTCCTCTTGCGTTGCCAGAATATATAAATGCTTGTTGGCTTTCGATTTGGTTGTTCAGGTAGCCCAGATAGACGAGCCTACAGGGATTTTAACAATTTCTCCAGTGCTTACCATGTGCCCTGCCAACAACGATATAACATGGAGGACAGGTTTTAACTTTTAACTACACGAACCTTTTTTTATATTTAATTTTTTTTTCCCTTACTTCTTGCTTTGACAAAACAAATTATTGTTGTGTTCAATTGATTTAGATGTGTAAGCCGATCCTACAAATTATGTCTATGATGAAGAATTCGAATGGGAAGATGAGTGAAGATGATGATTTGAATTCTATATGAGTCCACATGAGTGGCTTAAATTTGTGGCGGGCTCATGGATGGGTGGAGGTGCTACTTCTCTAGAGGTCTCCGTCTTGAAGATTGTCATCTCTGTATTTCACAACTCTTTTGCTTTCTATTTTTTTTCTTTTAACATCGCTATATCGTTGGTGTATAATTCTACTTTCCTAGTTCCTTTACACTTTATGCTTTCAGCAACACAAGACAACAAACAAATAATTTATTTGATGCGTGTGTTTTTTTTTTTTGATAGATAATGTGTTTTTTCTTTTTATTTCTTGAACAAGAGACAAATATTTGTGCAACAAGTGATTTTATGATTAGAATATCATTTTTACACTTTTTATTATACACCAATCACGTACAACAGATATCTGACAAATATTTCGTTCTATACAACATCCAATCTGAAAGGGATCATAAAAATCTTATTTAGATTTTAATTGGCATTCCAATTTGTCTCATAATAATAGGGCTATGATTTAACAGATTAAAATAAACATTTAGGATGCTTTTGAATTTAATATTTAAATGAGAAAACAATTGTTTCTTTCAAAGAACGTGAAATGTATACAATCTAAAAACTGTCGGCTTGAATTTTCTCAAACCTTAACTGCATGTCTCTCATTTGTAAGAGTTAAAATGTACGGAGCTTGTTATTCAGAAGAGGTGTGGCAAAATGTAAGAGTTAAAGATCTCTTTGAAGGGGCTTGTGGAGGGGTTGTGAGAAAAGAGAAAACTTCTCTTTGTATTAGCTAGGTGCAACCCCAAACTTTGTACCGAGTCCCAACCTTCGTATTGAGAGAGAACTCTGTATTTGTATGAGAGAACACTTTGGGCATATTGGAATTTGGGCATTGTGATTTGTGAGGGTGCTATTATACCATTTTGTATTCTCCACCTTTATTAGTGAAAATATCTTCTGTCGATGCCCATGAATGTAGGCTAAAAGCTGAACCACATAAATTATTGGTGTTTTCTCGTGTGTGTTTGTGTCTATTTTCTTGTCAATTTTTCCTTGTTTCTATTATTTATTTGGTGATATCTTTCAAAGGTCTATAATATTTTCACAATCAATCTTGTGTGGAGTGCTGTCTAGAAGCATTTTCTTGCAATAATTTGGTAGTAGAGCTTCTGCTATTTAGAACAAAAACAAATTGTATATCCAGAGAGATTTGAAGACTTAGCCATTAATAAACCAATAACAAGAATTACAACAAATCCATGAAAACATTAGTAGGTGTCAACAAATTAAGCTACAAGACTTTTGGCTATGCACAAGCTCAAGTATGCATCATGTAGGGGAACAGATGGACCCCTAGGATGGCTGAACAAAAACTAACACTAACCAAAGCCAGCAAAATATGCACAGTAAATGTAGGTAGAGAAAAGCCATTGATTCCTTGAGGTTAGCCAGCCAATGAAACAGCAAGCAAGCCTAAACCAGCAATCTCCACAGGTTCAATATAGACATAATGACAAGACTATGAACTGAAAAAAGCAAGATGAAGACAGGATCATAGCGCTCTATATGTTCAACTTTAGGAGAACATGCTTACACAAAATTCAAAGTTTTGACTTCATTCTGAACTCCTTGCTTGAGAGCTGCCCAACCCTGCATCATTTGATTGCTAGAATAAGAACCACGGTTCAAAGCACCAATGAAGAAGTCCAGTCCAGCAACTTCTGTGCCTCCGAAAGAAGCCTTAGAGTACCATGCTTCACAAGAAAATCAGAGTAAAGCAACCCCATATTAATTACTGACCAGCTGAAAGGACAAGGATACAAGCATTCCATGATACTCTGCACATCCTCACTATCAAACAACGCGGGATCATGAGGCTGAGAAACAATGAAACCAAAAGTTCAAAAACCTAGGGGCACCAAGGACTCTTCCACAAGAACCCTCTCCTATAATGTGGACAAAACATAAATAAAATTTTCATCATCATCATCATCATTCCCAAGACCATGAAGGACACCAGAATACATTTCCTTATGTTGCAGCACCCACTTCAACAATCATGGCCGCTCCATCTCAACGATGACATTGCAAAGCCAACAAGTGCCTTCCTCAATGAATGTGTCATCCTCTTCTCCTTTTGGTTATATTTATATTCTATTAGCTTGGAAAATGCCTTAGATTTTGAATCAAATTTCTTTGCGACCTTAGAGGCCATTCCTGACTGACTCTGAACAATCAAAGCCATTAGCAAAGGTGCAGCCTTTTGGTCTTTGCTTCTTTACTATTTAGTTTCTTTTGAACATCTACCATATATTCTTCAGTGAGCAATCTGGAAAACTTGTTGAGAACCTTACTAATAGCTTTTTTCTCCCCATCCTTGGGATTATATACCCCATCCCAAAATAGTAGATATCAATGACAATGTTAGAGATATATATTAGTCATATTAGCCCAATGTAATAGGCCCAAGCCCATTCCTGCTTGTACTAGTAGTCTAGGGTTTAGTCGCCTATATATACTCATGTTAGGGTTCATTGTAATACAGGTTATTGTACTACACTCTTATACAATAAAGATGTAACCCCTAAGGGATTCCTCCGTGGATTTAGGCCTTCAAGGCTGAACCACATAACCCTCGTGTTCTCAATGTTCCTATTCTATGCTTCCCCTTCCGCATCCACTCTAGCATACACAACATGGTATAACACATCACGTTGCAAATATAATAATATAATAATGTCATTTAACATGGTATCAGAGCCAAACTTCGTTCTTGGCATCAAACAAACATATCTACACAGCAACACCATCTGAAGTCACACATATTTGTCTGCTGGATCCAGACTCTACAGCATCTTGCAGCCACCATGGCTCTGTGCTGTGTCAAAATCCAACAACCAAGCAAGCCGTGACTCACCTTACAGATCTGCGCAAATCAATCCTTCGCCTGAAGAAACCAACCCACAGACGTGTCCCACGACCTCTCGCGATGAAAACCCAGAAATCCGGTCACCCAAAGCCTTGTCACGCGCCTCCACGATTTCCTCTTTTGTAGCTCATTTATTGGTCACACGCGCCGCCCTATCGGCCATGTTGACCACCGATCTGGCCTGGCTTTCAACCGCCGTTGCACGCGCCTCCACGCGCCCCCAGAATTCTGGCTTGTCATTCACGCGCCGGTGGACTTGTCACCCTCGCGCTGGAAAACTGCTGCTGACGTCATCTGATGACGTTATCTTGCCACGTCAGCCCTAATCCAAGTCATCACCACGTCATCAGTCACGTCGCTAGCCATGTCAGCACCACGTCACCTAGCTGACCGTTGACCCGGACCACCCGGATCTGACCCGTGAGCACTGACCGTTGACTTTGACCAAATTCGTTGACTTTCGTTGACTTTGACTTTTGCGTTGACTTTGGACCAAAAGTTAAAATTTCCGAAATGACCTATCTTGCTCAGTTTTTCGCGTAGATTCCAATTTTGGACTCCGTTTCTTCATTTGGAACTCCGAAATTGGTCAATTGGCACATTCTTCATTTTGGTTTCTTCAAAGGCATTCTTCAAGGCATCTCCAAGTGATCTTCTCATGCTTATCCAACCTCAAGCCTTCATCGAGCTTCCGCCTTGAGTTTGAGGGAGGGTGTTAGAGATATATATTAGTCATATTAGCCCAATGTAATAGGCCCAAGCCCATTCCTGCTTGTACTAGTAGTCTAGGGTTTAATCGCCTATATATACTCATGTTAGGGTTCATTGTAACACAGGTTATTGTACTACACTCTTATACAATAAAGATGTAACCCCTAAGGGATTCCTCCGTGGATGTAGGCTGTCAAGGCTGAACCACGTAACCCTCGTGTTCTCAATGTTCCTATTCTATACTTCCCCTTCCGCATCCACTCTAGCATACACAACATTGTATAACACATCACGTTGTTAATATAATAATATGTCATTTAACAGGCAATACATAAGACAACCAGGTTTCCCTCATCAAAACTTCCGAGCACTTAAACAAAGTGCGTACATTTAAATGAAGCAATTCACTTTCAGTATTACCTTTAGCAACTTAATGAACTCCTTTACACCATCAGAGCATAACTTAATTTCAATAGAATTAATCTTGTGCAATATTTCATTAAGCTTTTTCTTCATTATACAATCGTATATAGATAAATTAAGCCTTACTTTCTATTTAGAAACAGAGACATTTAAAAGCTACAAACATGGAATTACTTAACCTTCCACTCAGCTGAGCCTAATAAGCATATCTTGGCTTGATAGTAGGTGAGTCTTTCATTGTTTTTATTCAATTTCAGAAAGAGAAAATTTTAATTAACTAAAAAAATAAACTGACTTGACCCAGTTTCTTTTCTTTTGCTATATATATTTTCTGAGCAACCAAACAGGAATAACCAAATATAAAATTCCAGAAGGGGTATGATTTGAATGTGCACCTTGATTTTCTGAGGCTGAGCTTGGTTCCTCCATTGAAGATTTTAGTTTGAAGAAGTAGGGTTTAAGGACAGAAAGATTGGAGGGAGGGACACTGGGTTTTGGGTTTGAAACTTCTGCAGAAGACTTGGATGTGTACCTGTTTGGATGCGAGGGGATTCATAACCTTTTCGAGAATAGAGTTGTCCTTTGCTCTCCGTAGAACTGTTTGGGGATATTTTATGAATTCTTCTTTCTAACGTAAATCGGTTTACAATCAAGTTTTGTTACTGATTATATCGAAATAAATAAAGAAAATTTATTCTTTATTTATTTTTTTGCTTTTCCATTCAATCTATCATTCAAAAAAAAAAAAAAAAATTCATTTATTTTTTAAAAGCAAACAATAGCAGTTATTTTATTGTTTTGTTAAAATGGGTGTATCACTATCTATATTACAAAAGCTAAGCATGGAGGGAATTCATCCAGCCATAAATTCTATAAATAGTGAGGTAACAAGTTAAGATTTTTTTTTTTTTTTTTTTTTTAAGAAGCAAACTGAATCGGATTTTATTAATACGTAAAATTAGCCAACTTCGGCTAGAAGTACAGGTAAAATGTGGGAGGGAACCTCCTCCATCCAAATCACTAAGCCGCTCACATGTCTAGCATGTCGAGCAAGGCTATGAGCTACAAAATTCCCTTTTTTATTAATATGAGAAAATCTGACAGTAGGAAAAGAGTCTGCGTGTATTTTAATCTCTTCAATGAGATTACCATAGGAAGCTAGGGACTGCTTCTCCGCTAGAATAGCTTTGGTAATGATCTCCGAGTCTCCCTCAAGTATTATGGAATTAAGGTTAAGATCATTTGCAAGCAATATGGCTCTTCTTGCAGCTGCTGCTTCCACGTCTGCCACTGTCTGAGGGAGAGGAATATTCTGACAAAGATGCAAGCACCCTGCCCACATTGTCATGTATTACAGCCCCTAAACCTGCACAGTTGGATTCCCGAAACACAGCACCATCATAGATTTATTTGCAATAAAAGTGACATTAGTAATAGTCTTATATAAAAATAATGTTACACTAATTATAATTTGTCACCTCAATTGTTATATATGGGGAAAAAAAAAGTGTATGTAGCATTATTATTTTAAAAGGCGTAAAAATTTTATGATCTTAATAATCTGATAATTGTAATTTCATCTACAACAAGCAATGGATTCAGACCTAAGAACAAAAAACACCTTTGGTACAGGTTTTTTGCACAATACATTAGACAACTTTTTGGATAGCTTCTTTTGGCCCATAATTTACATAATCAATTTCAATGACCTCTTTGATTTCTTCTCAAAAAATAACAGATCACACCAAAAGCTAACTAAATGTTTCGAAACCATGTTTAATCAACGACTAATAACTCATTTCCCTTTATTATTATTTTTTTCTCCTTATAATGATTATAGCAAGTAAAAAAAACACAAAATAACCGGAAACATGTTTCTTCTATTTGAGTTCCTAGAGGCTAGTAGTTTAGAAACCAACTAAATTGCAAACTTTGGATTCCTTAATCTTTTTCCTCTATTAAAAAAAAAAAAAAAATTCCAGTTGTAATACCTACAAGCTCATGGTCATGGGTGTCAAGCATTAATGGGAATTAGAAGAGAAAACTGAAAAAACTTAATAAACCACAGCAATTTGAAAAAAAAAAAAAATTTAATTTCATCCGTATTCTATAGAATCATGACTTAATGAGTCAATAACTTGTTGACATTTGCATTGATGACCGATAAAATCATGACTTCATAACCAATCATAAATTACTTGATGACTGATGAGTAAAACAGCACAGAATTGCTGAAACATGAGAAGTAAATAAGTATGCATGTCAATACAACCATTTCTTGGTGGAATATGCCACTTGGACTGTTTGTCATGCATGTGGCTTACAAAATATAAAGCCTTTGATAAATTATCTTAAAATTTTATTGAAATGCACTTACATAACTCGTATATTATTAGCTCTAGGTTTATTTGGTCGTCCAACTTTCCAAAATATATAATGCCAACTTTATTTTGGCATCAATATCCTAATATCTTTAGCGTTTATTAAGAATATACTTGCTAACCTCAAAAGTCAATATGTACTATTCAAATTTCTTATGCTGCATCTAATATTGTATGGTGAAAGGAGAAAAAACAAATGCAGTGGGACACTTTTTCTTTTATTGTTGAATAAAAGTGAAATATAGTTGGAAGCGTGGAACCTCACATTTGTTATTCACACAAGACGTCATTTCTTTTTTCCTCTTCAATATTGCCTGATGAAGTGTAGGTTCGTCAGTCGAGGTAGTTAGATGGAAGTACCCTTTAGCCTGCGTGAGTGCAGCTTCAAAGATGGTCACCGGTGTGGTGCCTACCACAGCACCTCCGATGCCAAAGTCAGTATATGGATATCTTTGGACAAAAATGCAGTATATCAAGATAAAAAGAATTGCTATCTATTTTCTGTGTGTATACCTTCTGCTTGGCGACGTGTGGTCTTTATATACATTCTTAGGGCTTTTAGCCGTTGGAGCAGTTATGGGGGTCTAAATGCTCCTTTTAGTAATGCTTGGTGCTGTGTAATGGCCCTTAATGAGCTCCAACGGTTCATAGAGTTGGCCTTGTAACCGCTCTGCATTGAATGGTGGATTTTGTCTTTGTCAGTGATGTAGGAGTCTTTGCTCGTCTAGGGAAGTTCGTCAGTATCGTTGACTTCGTTAATGGGACGTGAGTCCGTCAGTCCTGTCAGTTGCCCCCCGATTCTGTGGTCGTCAAGGAATGACGGCCATGGAATGTGAAAGGTTTGCTGAAGGTAAGTGACTCTTGGGTTTTCGTTCCGTATTAAATGCGCCGTGGCGGCGTTTTCTGGGTTACAGTCCACGCGACATACCTTGATTGGTGAAGTTAATGCACCATTTGTTGGGACTATTGGTCTTCCCGCTGATTTTTCAGTTTCCAAAGCCTTGGTTTTTAAATCTCTTTCCTTCTCATTTTCCCCTTTCACTTTTCTCAAAAATTCTCAATCATTTCTCTGAGTGTCTTTTTCGCCATCCTTCCCTTCTGTAATTCTTCTTCCGACGGGTGCGCAGAGTGGTGGTTTTCTTCTTCGAGGTATGCTCCTCTTTCTACTTCTTTTCATTTTGCCTATACGCATTTGTAGTAGATTTTTGGTTTTCCATTTCTTCTATTTTTTTTTTTTTTTTTTTTTTTTTTGTCTTGGGGTTTCTAGATTTCTTTCTTTCTGCATTTTCTAGTTTTCCCATGGTTAGTAGTTCTGAGGTCAGGATAACTTGCCCCTCAATTTCATTTCTTTTTGCTCGATTAGGGGGGTCGTTAGGAAGTTTCCCACACCTTGAGAATTTTGTTTACGAGGGTAGTTGTTTGACTGCTGTATTGGCTGATTTATTACCTTTACTGTGTCAGTCAATTGATTGGTTTGATAATTTGGTGAAGGAGGGTAGGACGATGTCAGAGATTAGGTCTAGCGAGCTCGAGACTGGGTTATCGTCTAGCGGTAACCCAATGGAGGAGGATACGACCCTTTCTAATCCTCGAGAGGTTAGGGCTTTTTATGCTTTTGAGGAGGAGTGTGGGTTGGACGCCGATATACTGGGTAGATTTAAGGATAGATTCCAGTTCCCAGATCGGGTTAGGGTTCGTCTGCCTGGTGAGGGGGATCGGGCCTGTCACTTTTTTCCCGGGGAGGTTTGTTTCTACGAATTTGCCTTCATCTATGGATTGAGGTTTCCGGTCCATCCTTTTCTTATGGAGCTTTTGGACCGTTTTGGTATTGCTCCCGGGCAGCTTATGCCCAACTCATGGAGGATTTTGGTGAGTTGTATGGGGATTTGGTTGGCCGCTAATGACGGGGACATGCTCAGGGTTGACGAGCTTGTTTATCTTTACCGTCTAAAGAGCATGGGTACTACGAATTGGTGCCCTAGGAAAGAAGAACTAGGATCGTCAAGGGTTTACCGTCCTCTTTTAGGTACTGGAAGTCTAGATTTTTCTTTGTGTCTGGGGACGATTTTGAGACACCCTCTGGCGAGGTTTGGGGTGATCTCCCAAGGTTGCATCGTCGGTGGGAAACCCCAACTTTAGGTGCGTCAATATTTCTCTTCGTCTCTTGAATTCTGTTGCACTTACCATTATGGCTGCTGAATTTTTTTTTTTTTTTTTTTTTGTACAGTTAGGAGACGACCGAAGCTCAAGAGCAGGTACAGAGAGCGGGTACAGAAGGCCATTGAATATGCTCAGACAATTGAGAGTTGGGACGATCTCGTTGATCCCAAGACTCTTGCCTTTTACTGCCTTGGGCCCGAACCTTCTGCCTTCGTCTTGCGTAACCTTGACATAGAGGGAAAAAAGAGTGAGTGCTAGATTCGTCAGTGTCGACCTTCTTTTTTCTCTCACCTTTCTTTCTTATGTGTCTTTCTTCGGGACTAACGTTCTTCTTTTGATAGAGATGACGTCCAAATTTAATAAGGACATGTATGCGAAGATGAGGGCAAAGAAAGACGAGCCCTTGTCGAGCATAGGAAAGAAGACTGTGCGTGTGATCGGGAGGGGTCCTTCTGTTACTCCAACGGCCTCCATCACTCCCCTTATCTCCGGCACTGAGACGACGAGGACCGCTTCTCCGTCTACTTCGGTTGAAGAGCTCCCGACGCCTGTCTCTAAGAGGCCACGCCTGTTGGAGAAGGAGAAGGAGAAAGTGGACTCTCGTTCGTCCACTATCTAGGGGGATGAGAGGCTGGCCGTTGAAAGGGCCCACAGCGTCGTGACGGCTAACGAGTTAAGGGTTTTCTCTGGGGTTCCATTTAACACCGTCGTTGGTGGCCACGTCCACAAGCTTGTTCAGGTATAGTGTTCCTACTTCTTTCATAAGCAACCCCCCCTTTTTCTCTTTCTTTTTTTTTTTTTTTTTTTTTTTTTTTTTTTTTTTTACTGACGATTCAGTACTTCTTTTTAGGTGCCGGGAGAAATCTTGCACATTGCTTCTGAGTTTCTCACTCAAGAGGCCAAATTGGCATCTCTTGCATCAAAGGTGCAGGCTTTGGAGGGCGAAAATTCTAAGCTGAAGACGAACCTCATTGATTCAATGGACGAAGCTACTACCCTGAAGGAGAAGGTTAAGGCCCTGGGTGATGATCTTAGAGTTGAGCGCTAGTTGAACATGGAGAAGGATGAGCAACTTCAAAGCGCCAAGGAATCGCTTAAGACAATTGTAGCCAGGTCTGTTGAGGCTTTTCAAACCACTGACGAGTACAATACTGTACTCTTTAGCTGGTACTTCAAAGGCTTCGAGCTTCTACGAAGATACCTGGTCAAGCATCCAACTGGCGTTGACATGGAAAGCCTGGACTTGGAAGAGGTGGATAAAGAGATGGTTGTTGACGAAGCTGCTTAATCCGTGGCTCCTGCGGGTGACGCTCCAGAGAATGCCCCTGCTGACGATGCTCCTGCTGGTGACGCCCCTCAAGTGTCTGACGCCTGAACCTGTTACTTGTGTTAAAAGAAATATTTCTTTTTGTCTTTTGGTTATTGCCCGTCGTGGCTTTTTTGTAAATCTTATTTTGAGACACTTTTTCTTTCATCTATTTTGGGAACAATATATTAACCCAGCGTTTATGGGTTTGTAAAAACAATGGTAACTTGCTTGTTTGCTTTTGGTTCTAATTTACTTCTTGCATTTATCTGTCTTTGTGATTTGCATGCTTCAATTACCCATATGGTGTGCTTGGTGAAGCTCTTATTTCCCCTTTTCTTCACCGGTATTTTTTGTTCCTGTGGGATATATCCTTTTAGGGATAACTTCTGTCAGTGACTTATATACACGCTTGCATCCGTCAGGAGCTTACATCCGTCAGATCGGAATCTTGCCATTTAGTTATTTTTGGATTTTTATGACTTGCACCTTTTTTCAAGGATCTTGTCATCGTCAGTAGTTTACATCCGTCAAGGCGGAATCTTGCCATTTAGCCATCTTTGGCCTTTTTATGACTTACACTTTTTTTCAAGGATCTTGTCATCGTCAGTAGCTTACATCTGTCAGGGCGGAATCTTGCCACTTAGCCATCTTTGGCCATTTTATGACTTACACCTTTTTTTCAAGGATCTTGTCATCGTTAGTAGCTTACATCCGTCAGAGCGGAATCTTGCTATTTAGCCACTTTTGGCTTTTTATTGGATAGACCTACTCACAGAGACACGTTAGCTGAATACATTCTTTATTAATCTTCAATAATGAATACATATAACTGCTACGTCTATTGATGGTATTTCTTCAAGTGTTCAATGTTCTATGGCCTCGGGAGTCTCTGTCCGTCTAAGGTTTCCAAGTGATAGCTACCCTGCCTAGAGTAATGGATAACTCTGTAAGGTCCTTCCCAAGTGGGGCTGAGCTTTCCCTGAGCAGGATCTTTGGTCGCCAGGGTTACTTTTCGTAGGACGAGGTCACCAACGTCGAGCCGCCTGAGTTTTACCCTTTTGTTGTAATAGCTAGTCATCTTCTGCTGGTACTTCGCCATTCTACTGCAGGCTGTGTCCCTTACTTCGTCTAGACAGTCCAGGTTTTGCCGCAAATTGTCATCATTGGATTCCTCACTGAAGACTTCTTGTCTGGTGCTGGATACCCTTATCCCGACCGGGATCACTGCTTCTGTGCCATAGGTGAGTCTGAAAGGGGTCTCTCCCGTCGGGGTTCTTGATGTGGTTCTGTATGCCCACAAGACATTGGGCAACTCTTCTGGCCAGGCACCCTTTGCGTTGTCTAGCTTGGTTTTTATGATCTTGAGTAAAGTCCGGTTTGTCACCTCCGTCTATCCATTCGCCTGTGGATGTCCTAGTGACGAGAACTGGTTCTTAATGCCTAGTCCCGAGCAGAAGCTTTTGAAGCCTTGGCTGTCAAATTGTCGTCCGTTATCAGATATGATGGTCCTCGGAATCCCGAATCTACAAATTATATTCTTCCACATAAAACTTTGGATTCTAGCTTCAATGATGGTCACCAGTGGCTCTGCTTCAACCCATTTCGTAAAGTAATCAATAGCGACAAGTAGGAATTTTACTTGACCTTTACCTATAGGCATTGGACCAACGATGTCAATTCCTCATTGTGCAAATGGCCATGGGGATGTTATAGTCATCAGTTTCTCTGCTGGAAGTCGTTGGACATTCCTGAACCCCTGACACTTGTCGCACTTCTTGATGAACTCTGTTGCATCCACCTGCATAGTAGGCCAGAAATAACCTGTTCAAATGATCTTACTTACCAGGGATTTGGGGCCAGCATAGTCCCCACAAATTCCCTCATGTATCTCTTCCAGGATGTACTTAGCCTCTTCTTCGTCAACACACTTCAAGTAAGGCATGGAGAAGCCCCTTTTGTATAGGATGTCGTTGAGGATAGTGAATCTGGTTGCCCTCTTCTTGATCTTCCTGGCCTCGTCAGTATTCGAGGGCAGGTGCCCGTTCTGGAGGAAGGACATGATGGGTGCCATCTAGCTGTTTGTGCTCTGAATTGCGAAAGTTGGAACTTCTTCAATGCTGGGGTTTTTCTAGGTTTCTATCATCACGTCCGTGTTGGTCGTCGCTTCTTCTGATGATGCCATCTTTGAAACTTCGTCTGCCCTCATATTCTGGCTTCTGGGTATCTGCGTAAACTCCACTTCACCGAATTCTCGAGCCAGATGTTTCGTCAGCTTGAGGTACTTCTGCATTCTCTCTTCCTTTGCCTCGTACTCTCCCTTGATCTATCCAATTACCAGTTTTGAATTGCTTTGGACTAATAAGTTCTTAGCCTCAACGCCTTTCCGAGTCTTAATCCCGTCAAGATTCCTTCGTATTCAGCCTCATTGTTGGTGGCCGGAAATTTCAGCTGAACTCCATACTTTAACATTTCTTTGTCTGGGGTAATTATGACGACCCTTACTCCTCCCCCTTTTGGGCTGATGAACCATCAGTCTGTATCGTCCATTTCTTAGCCTCGTTGGTGAGATTATCCTCGTCCGGGGCAGTGAACTCAGCAATAAAGTCCACCAAGGCTTGTGCTTTAATAGCTGTTCTTGGGTGGTATTCAATGTCGAATTGGCTAAGTTCAATTACCCACTGGACCATTCTTCCAGCTGCTTCAGGTTTGCCCATTGACTTCTTGATAGGTTGGTCCGTCATCACCAGGATTGGGTTTGCCTGAAAGTACTGTCTCAGTTTTCGTGAGGCAACTATTAATGCAAATGCAATCTTCTCAATTTTCGGATACTTGGACTCAGCTCCTTGGAAAGCTTGGCTGACGTAGTATACTGGGAGCTACTTCTTGTCTTCCTCTCGAATCAATGCTGCACTCACGGCTGTGTTTGATACCACCAAGTACAAGTATAGGTTTTGCCCTTCTTTTGAAGGACTCAAGAGGGGTGGGTTGCTCAGGTAACATTTTAGTTCCTGAAATACTGCTTCACATTCGTCTGTCCACTTAAATGCTTGTTTCAGAGTCTTGAAGAAAGGGAGGCATTTGTCTGTTGCTCTAGAGACAACCCTATTAAGAGCTGCAATTCTTCCCATGAGCTTTTGAACTTCCTTGACGGTCTTTGGTGATGCCATGTCGACTATGGCCTACACTTTCTCCGGGTTTGCTTCTATTCCCCTTTGGGACACCATGAACCCCAGGAATTTTCCTGAGGCTACACCAAAGACACATTTGTTGGGATTCAACTTCATCTGGTACTGTTTAAGGGTGACGAACATCTCCTTCAAGTCGTCCAGGTGGGCGAACTCTTCCTTACTCTTGACAAGCATGTCATCCATGTACACTTCCATATTCTTGCCGATCTGTTTGCTAAACATTTTGTTCACTAATCTCTAGTAAGTGGCTCCTGCATTCTTTAATCCAAAAGGCATTACCTTATAACAATAGAGCCCCTGGCTTGTGATGAAAGCAGTCTTCTCTTGATCTTCCTCAGCCATTCTTATCTCGTTGTATCCTGAGAATGCGTCCATGAACGTCAATAGCTTATGTCCAGCAGTGGAATCTACGAGCTGGACTATTCTTGGCAGGGGGAAACTATCCTTTGGGCATGCTTTATTTAGGTCCGTGAAGTCTACACACATTCTCCACGTCCCATTTGCTTTCATCACAAGGACGATGTTGGCAAGCCACTCAGGGTAGTATACTTCCCGAATGAACCCTGCTATCAACAATTTGATAACTTTGTCTGTGACCGCCTGATCCCGTTTTGGAGTGAAGACTCTTCGTTTTTGCTTGACGGGCTTCCTTTCTGGATCCACGTTCAACTGGTGCTGAATGACTTCTGAGGATATACCTGGCATGTCCTCGTGATTCCAGGCGAAGACATCTTGATTTTCTTTTAAGAACTAGACGAGCCTTGATTTCATTTCAGGGCTTAACGACGTCCCTATCTTCGCCGTCTTGGTTACATCTCCTTCGTCTAGTGCCACTGTTTCCAAGGCTTCCATTTTGTCTCCCCCTTTCTCTTCAATCATTCAGGTGTGGTTTTCCTTTGCAGCCACGACAGACTGGTAGCATTCTCTAGCTAAGACTTGATCCCCTTTTACCTCTTCGACCCCGTTATCCGTGGGGAACTTCACCTTCAGGCAATAGGTAGACGTGGCTGCCTTCCATTTGTTGAGTGAGAGCCTTCCAATAATCACGTTGTAAGATGAAGGACAATCTACCACTAAGAAGTCTATCTGCCGGATTAACTGCTTTAGGTATGTCCCCACTGTTATCGTCAATGTTACTATCCCCTTGTGATATACTCCGTCTCCACTAAAATTGACGAGAGGAGAGTCAAATTAGCGCAGTCTTTTTGGATCCAACTTCAGCTGTTGGAATTCAGGGAGGTAGATGATATCTGCAGAGCTACTGTTGTCTACGAGGACCCTTTTAGTATTAAATCCTTCAATAGTCAGTGCTATTACCAAAGGGTCATTGTGAGGCTGCTTCACCCCTCTGGCATCTGCCTAATTGAAAGACATATCCTGGTCCGTTCGTCGTTGCTTGGACGGAGGTATCATGTAGACGTTGTTCACTTGCCTTTGACATGCTTTCCTGAGGGACTTGAATGACCCTCCTAGGAATGGTCCTCCTGCTATGGTGTTAATCTCCCCAATAATATCCTGGGAAGGCTGGGGGGTGTTACCTTTATCTCTAGGCAAGGGCTCCTTCTGAATTCTGTTATCGTCCCTGAATCTGTTAAATTCCCCTTTCTTCACATATCTTTGCAGTTTTCCTTTCTTTATCAACTCTTCTATTTGCTCTTTAAGGTCCCGACAATCCTCAGTGTAATGACCATGATCCTTGTGGAACCGATAGTACTTGTTCTTGTCTCGAATGTTGGGAGAGGAATGCAATGGCCTTGGCCATTTGAGGAAATGCTCGTCCTTAATCTGCGTTAAAATTTTGTCAATGGGCATAATCAAAGGGGTAAATCTTACCGTACGAGAATTTTTATTGTCTCTCCTTCTGTTACCGTCAATGGCCCGACGATCTGGGCACTCCCTTTTTTGTCCCCTTCGTTCGTCCTCCTTCCTTCCTTTGTCTCTTGACCTCGCTGTATCCTTTATGGCTGCTAGCGCGTCCTCAGCATTCATGTACTTCTGTGCTTTGAGGAGCATTTCTGCCATCGTTCTTAGGGGATTTTTAGAGAGCGAGGCCACGAGATCTCTGGATTTTAACCCTGCTTTGAAAGTCGTCAGCTGTACCTTATCATCAGCCTCGTCTACCTCTAGGGTCTCCCGAGTGAAACGCTTAACGTATGACCTCAGGGTTTCTTTCTCTCCCTGCCTAATTGTGAGCAAGTAATCTGCTGGCCTCTTGGGATGCTGTCCCCCAATGAAGTGCCGTAAGAAGGCGTTGCTCAATTGATCGAAGTTGTCAATGGACGACGTTGGTAGCTTGGTAAACCATTCCTTTGCAGCTCCTTTTAAAGTGGTCGGGAAGGAACGACATAGTATCTCGTCAAGGGGCTGTTGGAGGCCCAGTGTTGTCTTGAAGGTGTTGAGATGATCCTGAGGGTCTTTGAGCCCGTCAAATGACTCAATTTAAGGAAGGAAAAATTTCGTTGGTACGGGGCATTCTAAAACGGCTGCTGTGAATGGGGAATCCGTGGCTTTGACCATTCTGTCTACGCTCCGATCCGTTTTCTCCTTGATAGCATTTCTTAACTCGTCCATCTCTTTCCTCATTTCTTGCAGAAGATCTGAATTCTGCTCGTCAGGAATGGTGAGTCTGCATGGATTGCTCCTTCTATGACTATCTTCCTCATCCTCTAAGTTGCCCTTTGATTGATTCTCTTCCTGTTGGAGTCGCAGCTTCATTTCTTGGTTTTGTCTAGTAAGTTCTTCTACAGTGGCCGCAAGGGCCTGGACTTGCTAAGCCAAGGCTGCAGAGTCTGGGTTAGATTCCATCTGAATATAGAGGTTTTGGAAGCAATGTTTCGTATGTAAACACGAAAATATCACAGAATTCCCCACAAACGGCGCCAAACTGATGAAGCGTAGGTTCGTCAGTCGAGGTAGTCAGATGGAAGTACCCTTCAGCTTGTGTGAGTGCAGCTTCAAAGATGGTCACCGGTGTGGTGCCTGCCACAACGCCTCCGATGCCAAAGTCAGTATATGGATATCTTTGGACAAAAATGCAGTATATCAAGATAAAAAGAATTGCTATCTATTTTCTGTGTGTGTACCTTCTGCTTGGCGACGTGTGGTCTTTATATACATTCTTAGGGCTTCTAGCCGTTGGAGCAGTTATGGGGGTCTAAATGCTCCCTTTAGTAATGCTTGGTGCTGTGTAATGGCCCTTAATGAGTTCCAACGGTTCATACAGTTGGCCTTGTAACCGCTCTACATTGAATGGTGGATTTTGTCTTCGTCAGTGATGTAGGAGTCTTTGCTCGATTAGGGAAGTTCGTCAGTATCGTTGACTTCGTTAATGGGACGTGAGTCCGTCAGTCCTGTCATTGCCAATTTCAATAATAAAAATATAAGAAATTGGTAAGTTTAGATAAGAAGATTAGTTTTACAATGAAATCAAATATACTCATCGAGCAACTCCTCTTTATTCAGAGCTCCTGATTCCTTAAGTAGCCTAAAAAAATTCTTCCAGTCGTCAAAGGTCCCAATTTTTATAAGCATCGATGGCAATCCTCCACATTTTCCCACAACTTCTCTTGCCACTGTGTTGAAGCTTGGTGAGTCAATAACCTCACCTGCAAATCTCCTAAACAAAGCCCATGAATCTTTTTCCGAGAAAACAAAACATTGACTGGTATCTTCTTCGTTAGGGAAAATAGGAGCCATCCACCAGTCTTATTGAATTCAATAAATACGGATCAAATAAGAAAAATAAAGAAAAAGAATTCAAGCTTTTGTTTGCTAAATACGCAATACTAGGAGACACAAGGAAAAATTAAGTTAATTCCTTTTTATACAATACGCGGATGTTGTTAATTCATTCTAGGAAAAGGAAATCTATAGTCATTCATTTCCTAGGATAGGAATAGATTATTTATTAGTTAGAGTCTACTAAAAACATCAAAAATCAAAATCAAAATCAGGTTGTTCAATCCAGGTCCGGGGTGGGTCGGGTCAAATCCAGATGTTTTATGTTCTTTGGAGTCTAACGATACCAAAAGAATAAACTTAATAAAGCCAACTAGTTCCCAAGATTTTTAGTATTGACATCTGGGCCCAAAAAACACACCACACACTCTCTCTTGCTCACAATTTTTATTAATTAGATTTGGCCCTGATGTCCCAACCCAGGTCTCTCATTTGGATCCCACTTGATGTATCTCTAACACAACCCAACTCTTGTTTAGTCTATTTCCACGTAGAGTTCTTCTTTCACACTCTTTTTGAGCAATGTCACACAAATTAACACAAAATTCTTCGGAACAAATTTAATAACGGTTGAGTTGTCAAGTCGTTATTGATCCTTATTTAGATCTATCATTGATACTATTTTATTGTCTAATAATTACCACAGGTGACTTACTACCTTGAAAAAAATTGTGATTCTAAAGTCTAAACTTACTGTATTTTTTGGATGCGGCCTTTTCTGTTCTCTTCCTCTCCTTCCTTGTTTCACCATCATCAAATTGAAGTTAATTGGATTTTCCTATGGGGCAAAAAAGAATAAAGCTCCCATTATGGTAATGGAAACAAACCTCTCTTAATTCTTATAAACCATCTTAAAAAACTTTCCACTATCATATAAGTCTTGTAAATTTTCCAAGATGTCCTCAGTGAAATGCCATGTTTTTGTTAGACCTGGCCACCTTGACCCATGTTTGAAATGCTAGCACGTGGCAAATGTTTGCCATGTGTAAACCTCCCAACGGATCTAGTACCCAATCCTTACAGTGTTCAATGGAATGGTGCTCTTACGCCCACATGGAATAATATTTTCTAGGCAAAAATATACTTTTGATCTTTATATTTTGAGCTGATTCTCATTTTGGTCTATAAATTGATTTTACTACTAATGCAGTCCTTAAAAAAAGAAAATCAATTATATTTTGGTCTCTGCCATTAACCCACTAACAAAAAAGTCTTACGTGGCAGACAGTGAGACTTGATTGCTAACATGGCGCTGACATGGATTTTAAAATATTATTAAAAAAACTTATTTAATATTTTTGAAATACCACATCAGTATTTAAATTAAAAAATTTATTCCTCAATTTTAATTTTAATTTAAAAAAAAATTATACTTTCTTTTAATTAAAATGATTTTTTTTTTCATTTTTGTTTTTTCCAGAAGAACATATTCATTTTTTTTCCCATAAAATGATTCATATTCTTAGCAAATTAATATTTATTTTCTTATCATTTTTGTATCTTGTGCTTTCTTTATACGTGTGTTTGGATATCGCTTACTTTGCTGAAACTAAAAACTTATAGTTAAAAGTACTGTAAATAAAGATAAAAGTTGGTTGAAATAAAATCGTGAGGCCATAAATAGTAACCAAAACTATAGAAAAACGCATAAATAATAGCAAAAATAAACTAAATAGTAAAATAATTTTATTTTTCCTTCCCAATTCAAATGCACACTATAACTAAATACATCAAAACAAAATAAATTAATTGAATGTCTTTTTTTTTTCTTTTTTTTTTTTAATTCCTTTCATTATTTTTTCTAAATATGTTCTAGTTCTTTGTGTTCTTCCCCCATAATCAATCTCCAGAGCAAAGAACCAAACCTCAAACCCAGATCTCAACTAAACCCCAAACCCATATCTCTAGCAATCAAATCCAAAAACCCAAGCAACCAGCAAAGAACCACCACTGAATCAAATCTTCCAAAATCTTCCAAAATTTCCCAGCAACTAGCATAGCCGTAACATCAAATCCACAAAAATCCTAAGCTAAAAACTTCCAAATCAACCTTAGAGAGAGGAAAAGAGTCAGGGTGAGGTAGAGAGAGGTGTGAGAACCACTGATCTGGGCTTCACAACAACACAAAACCACCACCGATCTGGGCCACGACAACATAGCACCACCGCCGATCTGAGCCGCAACAACACAGCACAACACAAAAACTCCAAAAAAACCCAAAAACTCGGTGGCTCCAAACCGATCCACCACCCAAACCATCTCCGGCAGCTACTCGTTGGTTCTCTCTCTCGATCTGTATCTCCCTCTCTCTCACGTTCTCAATCTCCTCTGCCCTTTTTCTCCCTTAGTCAGGTTAGGGTAGGGATTTTGGGATGGTTGTTTTGATTTTGGGATTCTAGGATGGTTCTCTGGCCATGGGTGGTCTGGGTTTGGAGAAGAGGTTTGGAGCATGTGAAAGAGAAATCAAAGAGACAGAATGGGCAGAGATATTGAATTGATCTGGGTTGGGGTTTGTGGTGTTGGTTTTTTTTATTTTTTATTTTTTTTAAACAAGTTTTTTATTTAATAGTGTATTAGGTTGGTTTTTTTTTTTCCTTTTCTTTTTGTTTAAATATTGGAAATTATAATTTTTGTGATGTTGTGCTTGGTGATTAAGAAAATTTGAGAAAATTGTTATAAATATTTTTTTCTCAATTAATTAATATTTTTTTCTTTTTTTGGGATAGGAACTCAATTTTTTAAACTGACAAAGCTTTTTTTCTTAATTTAATTAAATTAAGGTTTTTTTATTTATTTATTTTAAATTTTTTGACCTAGATTTTTTGTTTTAATTTTTTATTAATTTAAATCTAACGTGGCATTTCAAAAATGCCAAATAAGTTTTTTTAATACTTTAATATCAACGTCAGCGCCATGTCAGCAAGTAAGGCATGCTGTTTGTCATGTATGACTTTTTTGTTAATGGGTTAACAACAAGAACCAAAATAGAATTGATTTTCATTTTTTAAGGACTACATTAGTAGTAAAATTAGTTTAGGGAACAAAATGGAAATCAGCCAAAATGTAGGTATCAAAAGTGTATTTTTACCTATTTTCAATTTAGCAAGGTTGTTTTATTTTTTATTTTTTTTTAATGAGACATTTGGCAAGTGTTCGTCTAATAATAAGCACCGAAAAATCTCGATGGGAAATAACTTGTACTTACTGTTTTCTCCACACGCACACGCACACACAAACGGTAAATAAAAATTTATGGATTCTGGAGGGACTCAATTTGGAAGGAACCTCTAAAATTACGAGGGAAATAATCCTGTAGGCCCCAAACAATACATTTCTAGAGAGTGGGTTGAAGAAATTGGCCTTTGCAGACAAACGGAACCCAACCATGGACTTATTACCATTGAAGGCCAGTGCACCTAAATTCCTTTTTAAAGTTGCTCCTCGGCATTGATCCGAGGAGCTTGACCTTGGTCTCTCTCTTTCTTTTCTTTCCCCCTCCTCCTTTTGGCTGTTCTATTGGTCCCTCTTATATAGTCCTCTTCCTTCCATCTCTCTCTTCCATCTGTTGATCATCCATGCACTTTCCCTCTGACTGTCCGTCCCATCAGCAGCACTATCAGTACTCAAGTAATTCACAATAATCAAGGTTGCCCTGCCCAAGAGTCACATCTCCATTAGTGCGGCCAGAGAATTAGGTGAGCGCATTTAGTGCGGAGGTGACAACCTGCCCTGGGCCCGTTTCCCCATCTGAAGCTAGTCTCGGTCTGCCGAGGACAGGGTTATCCTCGGCGGGGGGTTTTTAAAGTTTAGGCTCCCACGCATCGTCCTCGGATGAACCTTCTTCCTCGGCATGGGCCCTGGGCCGAATGTAAAGTGGGCCAAGGTCACCAGGCCCTCGGGCCCCACAGATTCAATTCTAGGGCATTGCACCTAATGCAATAGCAACTGTAGGTATTACACCTGATGCAATAGCAATACACGGTTGAGATTGAAAGTTTCAAGATTAAAAGTTTAAAAAAGAAACTTTCAATCTCAACCATTGAAGTTGAAAAAGTTAAAGTTAAAAAATAAAAATGGTAAAAATTAATGTGAGTGTGTGTAATGGGTATTGCACCGGATCCAAATTCAAAATTTATCCACTTTGTAGAAGAAAGTATATGTTGTTTCTGAAAATCCAACTCAGCATCTATATGGTGTTTCTAGGTCCAATAAGAAATTGACACATGTATTAAAAATTACAGATCAACAACTCGGTTAACTTATAAAATAAAAAAACAACCATCCCCTAAAAATTTCAAAGCCCGCCATTAAAACAACAACATACATATTTCCTTTTTTGAAAATCAAAATTTTCTCTCCATCTTTGCTTTCTCTTGCACTGCTCTGTCTCCTCCAAACCTCCATAGCCACTGCCTAGCATCATTGCCGAAGCTACACTACCGGACATAATCAATTTCGAAAAGATCGGCCTTTATTTGGTCAGAAAACCCAAAATCATCTCTTATTCTCGTTGCTTCCAACCCCCAAAGCCAAAAGCTTTCTTACCGCTTCCAACATCTGATATCACAGGAAGGTTTTTTTCTCTTTTTCTATTTATTTTTTGTATTTTTCACATCTTATTTGTTTTTTTTTTTTCTTGCCGAAAATAAAAGGGTCTAACTTTTTATGATGTTGAATTTCACACCATAATCTGTCTTATTTTTATAACCAAATCTTACCTAAATGGTTTTATTCTGTTATGGAATGAGAATACCTGATGTTGCAAGATTTGTATGATAATGAATTTGGCTTTGCAGGTCTGTTATGGGGTGAGATTTGGGTGTTTTTGTTTAGGGAAGAGACAGGTCTGATGGGAATTTGGGGTTGGGGTTCGGAATTATGAGTTTGGGATTTATTTGCTATTATTGTTTTAATTTGTATCCTATATTATTATCAATTTCTATAACTTTACATGGATTGGGCTACTTAGATTAATTTTGATGGGCTGCCTAGATTAATTTTGATGGTTCCTTGTAGCTAATTTATGATACTATTCATCTTGTGAGTTTGGGGTTTAATAGCTATTATTCTTTATTTTAGTTTGTATCCTATTTTATTATCAATGTCTATAAACTTTACATGGGATTGGCTGCCTAGATTAATATTGACTTGTAGCTAATGTACAATACTACTCATGTTAGTCGCCAAGTTGAAGTAAGATTAAATATTGCTAACAGTGTACTTAGTTACTTGAATATAGGTTCTACTACTGTTATGTTTACTAGATATTATATTTCTGTTGATATAATTACATAGCCTACCCCATTGTTAAATAATTATTAAAGAAACTAATAGAGAATATTTTGTTTCTTGCTTCCTTAATTAATTCTAAGTAACAGCCAATTATATTTATATTAAATCATACACAAAGATCTGTTTTACTAGATGACACAACAAGTAGCTATACTGTAGTGATTGGATTACATAAGAACTCTTAAACATTATCAGTTTGTAGTGATTGGATAATATAAGAATCTTAAACATTATTATCTGATTCCTTGACTTTAGCTGGAGATACGTTAGCTAAAGTTGATGTTGTCTCAATAGTTATTTAAGTTCAATTTCTTATGTTTCATTAATTATAATGCGTTACCTACTGGTTTGTTGGTTGTAGGAAAAGAGAGTTCCAAGCTTCACCAAGAAGAGAGCTGGGAGGTCTGAATAGGGGAGGGCATTCTTTGTTGGTTTGAACAAAGTTATATGTCAACTACAAGAACACATGCAAAAGATTGATAAAGATAGAGTTGATCAAGATGAGTTAGTTGTGCACCACAAGGAGGAGAAAAAGTTGAGGATTGCATTGTTGTTATAGTGGGTTGCATTTGTAATTATTGTAACTCTTATGATATGGTGCAATGGGGCTAGAGTGGAGCACAAAAAGATTTTGCCAAAAGTTTAGCTAATTTGGATCAACTTTACATTTTAATGTTATTGTTATGATTTGTAATGTACTTTGTCACCCCATTTGATGGATTGTCTGTTTTGAAAGATTAAAATAAATAAATAAACATGGCACTTTGTTCATGAAATCTCAAATTGTATATTTTTGGAGGAATTCTAACATTGCTTTATACAAGTATTCCAACTCCTGAGACAACAGCAGCATTTTCATCATAACCAGATATAGTAGAAGCAAAGTTGGCTCCTACAATGATTAAAGCTTATGTGTAATTGAAAAGCCATTAACTTGAACCACATACTTTACATTGTACTCAGTCATCATTCATGATTTCTATGCAACTATTCTATCATTAATGCATCACATTGCCATCAAGGTCTATTACAAACTAATCAGCTCATAACTAGCAAAATTTTCCAAGTAGTTTTGTACTAAATTACAATGTAACTATAGCAAAGATGCTTATTCCAAGAAGTGAGTTTCCACACATCTGATAACAATTCCATGAACAAAAAAACAACCTGCATAATTTCATTCCATAATATCATCCCATGTTTTGGCGTTACCATCAATACATTTACCAAATTATCTAAGGTTTCACATCCATGTTAATTAATGGTGGTGCAAAATGTAAGCAAATGTTATACACTTGGTTCTTTTTTTGCATTCTTAGAAAAGACACAATTAGTGGTATCCAAAAATAGACCATAAAGTTTTTCTGTGTCATGCTTCTTTTTTATCATGGTGAGCTTGGTGGGGCTGCCGTGCTTCTGAAAGTCTTCTTGTAAATAGGCTGGCTAACAGGTCCACATTCTGGTGGCCTTCTCTTCCCTTTGATATGGGCCACATTTTCATGCTTGTCACCAACAAAAAATGCCCTCCCCTGCTTAGACCTCCCAGCCATCTTCCTTGTGAAGCTTGGAACTTTCTTTCCCTACAACAAACAAACTAACAGTACTTCATTTCCACAATTAATCTACCTAACGTAAACATATACACAAATCTGAAACTAAAAAACACAAAATCCAAAACACACAAGTCCCAAAATATGAAACCTAAACCACAAATTACTTACAGTCATTGTCAGGTTTCCTTCTTTCTTTGGAAGAGGTCACATGGTGGCTGATTTGTCTTCAATCAGTGGGTTTAGGTGTTTTAACTGTGACTGTCAATGATGGCTTATCGTGTTAGCCACAAAGTCATAAAAAAGAAGACAATGCATAACTATCCTTCACCTTGAATAACCATATCATGCACATATAGAAAATAATATATAAGAATAAAATGTACTATTGCATAAAAATTTTCATCATTTGCATATAATTAGTCTTTAACTAGAAGTTACTCAAACATACACAAAATCTATCATGTTTGAGTAACTTCATTAGTTACAAAAGTTTTCCAAATTAACAGCTATAATTAATGTTTGGCTATACAATCACTTATCCAAATTTTCAGCTATACTAACTAAAAAATTTTCAAGTAAAAAATAGTATCCAAGATGTTCTTCCACTGTGTAATAGAACAAAACTTCACATCCATCTCTGCACCATGAAAAAAAAATTATATCAACAAAAATATAATGTATACTAAACATAATAGTAGAACCTATATTCAAGTAACAAAGTACATGGCTAGCACTATATGATCTTAGTTCAGCTTGGCGATCAACATGAGTAGTATCATTATATGATCTTACTTCGACTGAATAGTATCGTACATTAGTTACAGGGAACCATCAATATTAATCTAGGCAGCCCAATTCTATGTAAAGTTTATAGACATTGATAATAAATAGGATACAAACTAAAACAAGGAATAATAGCTATTAAACCCCAAACTCACAACATGAATAGCATCATAAATTAGCAACAAGGAACCATCAAAATTAATATGTAAAGTTTATAGACATTGATAATAAGACAGTAATACAAATTAAAACAATGATAGCAAATAAACCCCAAACTCACAATTCCAAAACCCAACTCTAAGTCCCCATTAGATCCGTCTCTTCCCTAATTACCCAAATTTCACCCCTATAACAGACCTGCAAAGCCGAATCCAACATCATACAAATCTTGCAACATCACATGTTCTCATCCCATAATAGAATAAAACCATTTCAGGTAAGATTTGGTTATAAAAATAAGAAAGATTATGGTGCCAAATCCAACGTCATGAAAAGATAGACCCATTTTCAGTAAGAAAATAAAAATACAAATAAGATGTAAAAAACACAAAAAAATAAATAGAAAAAGAGAAGAAACCTTTTTTGCGATATCAGATGTTGGGAACGGCAAGAAAGCTTCTAATTTTGGGGTTGGAAGCAATGAGAATGAGAGATGATTTTGAGGTTTTTTGACCAGAAAAAGGCCGATCTTTTCGGAATTGGTTATGTCCAGCAGCTCCGGTGACGATGCTAGGTAGTGGCTATGGAGGTTTGGAGGTGAGAGAGCGGTGCGAGAGAAAGCAGAGACGTAGAGAGGATTTTGATTTTCAAAAAAGGAAAAATGCGTGTTGTTGTTTTGATGGCGGGGATTTGAAATTTTTTGGGGCATTTTTGTCTTTTTCTTTTAATTTAATTAAGCTGCTTATTTGTAATTTATAATACATATGTCAATTTTCTATTGGACCTAAAAACACCACACTAATGCTGAGTTGGAGTTTCAGAAACAGCATATACTTTCTCACTTTGTAGAGGATACGTTTTCAAGTCCCCACGCCCTCTGCTTTCCACATAAGGCCATTCTACTTTTCCTTCAAATTATTTGGCCTAGGTAGTTTCGCTTGGCATGGCAGTTCAACACTGTTGGCAAAAGAATCTTATAAAGTTTTGTTGAATATTGGAACCGTGTGGGGTAACAAGGTTTGGAAAAGTTGGAAAAGAAAGTGGGAAATAATGTCACCATTTCCTCGAAGTGTCTTGCTTATTATTGTCTGGACCCTAACATTAATTTCAAAACCTATATGGTTGTTAATTATAAAGAATGCAACTTTTCTACATCCTATCTAAAATTAATTTATTTATGGAATGGATAGGAGAAATTATAGAAATCATAGAGCTAATAATATTTCAACAAAGATTAGTTAATCATGTATAGGCCAGAAAGAAGAATACTTATTTGATGGATTAATAAGTTTAGTTTCAACTTAATTATATATTTTGTATTTGCATCGTTATGCTTTGTTTTATAAATTTCTATATTAATTAATGACAATATATGTAAGAGTTCTTTTTGTAGATAACCGACAAGACGAGCTCCACACCGTGGGCTGGCAATCCACTATGAAGAGTAGGGCCACCAATTTTCGCTTTTGCTTTAGAAAAATAGGCTTACACAAAAATAAGGGCATTCCCTAAAAGCCTTTTGTTTTGGCTGAATATTTCCTAAAGCATTAATCCTTCTGGCATTTTTGTTTCTTTCCTGAGAAGTTTGAAGGCTGAAGTAGTGAAAAGTTTTCTTCCTCCTTGTATAAGTATTTTTAGTTGAAATGTTGTCGCTGTGACTGAGTTTACTGCTAGTACGTATATCCATCTTTCAAAGTGGTTGGAGAATATGCAAGATTCTGAATAGATAAAAGGCCAAGGTATGCTAAATATCAACTAATTTTTGACACAGTTATCCTACTTTCCTTAATCATGTTACTTAATTTCCTCTGGTGCCATGGCCCTGAATTAACTCGATCGTATGTTGTACTCCACACTCATTTCATTTTATTTTTGTCTATACAGGAAGGGGAAGAAAAAAAATACCAGTAAAACAAGAAAAGGGGACATTGAAGATCAAATATATAAGGTAATTATTGGAATTATATTCATCCAATTTATTTATTTTTTGACACTTAGAAAAAGGTAGGCATATTCAGCCATGTTAAAGATCAAAGGAAGTAAATGAAAAGTGACAGATCTAAGCCATCTCATTGCTCTTTAGAAAACGATAATAATATGCCTTATCTAAGTTATTATACTAGTCAATTTAATTTAATTCAAGAAGGTGCATCAAATTATTTATTTATTCTTGTTAAACAATAAATTTTGATTATGCGTAGTTAGAGATATCCTATCCAGACTTGGACCCGGCCGAATCGTTCATCTTGGTGGAATTTGAATTGAAGGTTGTTCGATCCGATCACTTGGTCTATCGATTGTGGGTCTGTCCCGAGCAAACTCAACTATCTTGAATCAATGTAGGGTTTCCTCGTCTGAAATTCAACTTCAATTTTGACTCCAACTCCGACTTTGGCCAAAATAGTGCCATTCTTAGTATATATGGTGACACTAAAACCTGCCATGAATGGGTCGATCGCTTGGTTGACACTAAAACCAACTTCAGTTGACCCATGGAGAGCCCTATGCATAATAAAGTCATACACTTAACCCTACATTGAAGTTTAGTTTGTGATATTTTTTATCCATGGAATCACATCCTAACTATATTAGAATATAAGATTATCACATTTGATTTCTTATTCATATTGGCAAAGCTTGGGTCTAGTGCATTGGATCACTAGAGCCAAACCATGTCCTATTCATATTACATTGGAATCTTTGACAAAAATATCTATAAACCACTAAATTGACCAAAATAATCCTGTGACCTAAAAACTAATCAAAATAACTCGATCTCCAAAATGACAATAAATCCTCTTGAAATCTTTAAATTACAGAAATACTCCAAAATTCCAAACTAAACAAAATATTTATGAAATTTCCAAAATGATCAAAATACTCCCCACCAACTACCTAAAGAACTTGAAAGTAACGAAAATACTTCCCAAAATCTGCAAAATAACAAAAGCCCTCCCAAAATAACCAAATAATTCATGAAACCTCCAAATAGCCAAAATATCCGCTAGATACCAAAATAACAAAAATGACTAAAATATCCCCAAAGATCTCCAAAAATACGCTCACAATCCTTCAAAATTATCAAAATATCTTCAAACCTCCAAGATACCCCTAAAACCTCTAAAATGATAAAAATAACCACAAGATACCCAAAATACCTCTCCCCAAAAGCTACAAAATGCCAAAAATATCCCTAAAATTTTTTAAATAACAAAATTATATATATACACCTTATACAAACACAGCAAATGCTTTAAACATTTATAAATTATTTTTATTCTCTAACAATATAGGATATATGTACCAGATACATTTTAGATCCATAAACCGCCATGTGTGAAGCTCATAAAAACCAAAAAAATAAATAAAAACTGCAAAATGAAGTCAAAGATTCCAACTTCTTAAAGCCCTTCATTTAGTTTTATAGGATTCTTTACTTCCTAAAAAATGTATTAAGGTGAAGGTGATGGTGCATTTGGACCTAACGATAACTTCGATTCTCTCAACACAATACACACACACTCACACTAGCCTCATCACACCCATTTTGCGCGTGCAATAACATTTTTTTTTTTTTTGGTCTAGTGTCATAATTTTCCCTTTTAAAAAAAAAAAATTGCATAAATTAATTTTGAAGACATGGATTAGTAGGAGAGCATCCTATTTTGTAGGCATTTAAGGTGGAGTTGGAGATATTTTTTACCGAGTTGTTCTCAAGTTTTTTCCCTATTAAATGTAAGGTTTCGGGATATTTTTGAATCACATAAAAGTTCAGTCCAAAGTAGAAAATTAAGAGAAATATAATAAGTCATTACTGGCATTATCATTTTCCCTTGGTATATACAGTATAGCCTAGAGTAGAAAATTAAGGAAAATTACACCAATCTTTATAAAAAAAATTGACATTAATCTCAAAATTTTAGGAAATGAGAGTCTCACTCCTAAACTTTGTGATAAATATTATTAACATATTTGATCAAAATATGTGATTTGTCTTTGACTTATCCTATTTTTGTTGACTACTTTTTCTTTGTTAATTAATAATGTTTTTATTTTGTCTTTGACTTATTGATGAAATAATTATTTATCCCTAGGTTACTTGATTTTTCCAAAAATTAGAAAGATTTGATTAAAATAGGATAATCCAAGGGTGTAAAAGAGATTTTGTAATATATGTTATATTTATTATAGAGCTCAAGGGGATAATTTGAGGATTGATGTTTCTTTATACCTCAAGAGAGGGGGAAATTTTCCGTTTAGAATTATTTTACCAAATATGTTGTTAGTTAGCGTGTTTTTGAAACATTTTAGCAAACTATCATCTCGAGCCTTAGGTGCTCTAGTTCTTTGAGGGAATTCGAGTCTTTAATACTCGAGTTCTAAGTGTGGCAAAACTGAGGTGATCATAAAATCCATGTGTACTTGCTTTCTTCTTCCTTCTTTCTTCTTTCTCCAAATCTCTTCTTCTCCTTCTTCAACCTACTTTCTACTTTCTCTAGCTTTCTTGTTCTTTCTTCTTTCTCTAGATCTTCTTCTTCTCCTTTCTCAAACATCCAAACCCATTTCTCAAGCACCCAAACCCAAAAATTAGAAAAATACTCATTTATCCATACCTAAATCAAAACATAACCCCACGGTACGGAGCAACAAACCTCTATATTGAGGTTTTGATCTCGATACTAGAGTGGCGTGAGCAGTGTTGATGTATGTAGCTTGTGTTTGTTTTTGATCCGACTCTTTTCTCTCTCTCTATTAGCTTGAGCTTATTTTTGGTTTTACGGTTTAGGATGAAATGCAATGGTGTGCTTTAGAGAACTCAAGTTCCATATGGATAATTTTCCACATCAGCTCTTACCAGCATATGGAACTTGAGCCTTAAAGACTCAAATTTGATAAGCAATCTTGAGTCCCACAGACTTGAGATGCTAGTTTACAAATATGTTTCATAAATATGCTAACTAACGAAATTGTTCCAAAAACCATGTTAAATAGCAAAAAAATCTCTCTAGAGAGATTGATGAAATTTTCCTAAAAATTAATTAATTAATTTTATATATATATATATATATATAAGTTGAAGAGTGACATTTATTGTTGTTACGTTTCTGTTGAGCCACATGATCCACTTATTTTCTACCTCTTCTTTCCTCTTTTTAAACTTTTCTTCAAAAAAAAAAAAAAAAAAATTTATCTTCTCCTTGTTAGTCCACAGCCCACACTTACTATTACACTTCCTTCAATGTTTCCTCTCCATCTTTGTCTCTTTATCTACCAACTACTTTCTACTTTACCATTACACTTCATCATATTCTTTTTTGGTTGAACACTTCATCATATTCCCTTTCTTATATTTTGACTCTTCTTCTCCCTATTTTATTTTGTATAAATTTGATATTATTTCTCTCATTTAATCCATATTTTTCCCACACAAAAATTGTTAGTACTCTCTCTCTCTCTCTCTCTCTCTCTACTTTCTTTTGGTGGATTTATGTTCTTTCTTATAACTCTAATTAAGTTTGATAGTTTTTATTTTATTTTATAAATATGTGTTTTGGCATTGTGTTTTTTATAACTTTGGTTAAATTTTGGATTGGATTAATACTTAGTTTTTTTAGGAAATAAAAATTTGAGTTTATATCAAAACACAATCTACATGGCCATAGCTATGGATTTGAATATGCCTACCAATTGTTTGAATAATAAATTATTATGAAGTCTATCTTTTATTTCTTTGGTTTCATTTTAATTTTTGTTAAAATAAAACTATAATTTTGTGATGAGTTTTGACTATTATGATAATCTCCTTATTCCTTAAAAAATGATAAATTTGAAAACTATAAAATTAGTTGTATATTAAGCAAATATAACATACTACAACAGAAGTGAGAAGAATACAGTTCACCTTTAAAAAAAAAAAAAAAAAATCAAACAAACCAAAAGTAATAGAATGATATATTTGTAAAGATAGAAAATTATTGTAGAAATCTTTTTTTTATTTTTTTAAATAGACTATAATTGAAGTAATTGTTACTTTAATAAGGAAAACTTTTTTTTTTGAGAGACAAAATAAGGAAACTAATTGAGCTTGTGTTGTATCATTTATGCCTTACCACTGGTGGACTCCGCTTATTGAGGAAAGTAGCATCCATGTAAAGAAAAGTATTATAGACTTATAGTAATAATCTTTTGATTCTTACTGTACATTGAGTAATCTTGAAACCAATTGCTAAAGTTGATGATTCAATTCCTTTTATATATATAAAAATAAATAAAGGAGAAAGAATCTCTTACCATCTTTTTTCATCTTGACAGGTGAATAGCAAGGAGAATTGGAAGCAAGTGCAATTAATTCCTCAATTTACTTTATTGCGCAGTCGGTGGCAATTGTTTCCTTCTCACTTGTACCCAGTAGTGTGTCGACGAGGTATACCTTGAATTTTAAAATTTTCACTTTATCTTTAATCTTGTTCCCTGTTTAAGAAGCATAACAGTCTTTTACTTTCAGATAGGATGGACATATTGACGGGATGCACGGGCTCCATTGCAGCTGAAGTTGTAAAATGTACAGCAAAGCCCGTCATACGTCATGTTGGTTATTTGTTCCGTTTCAAGAAAATAGTTAATGATCTTACCAAAGCAACAAAAGACCTGTTGTTAGTGCAACAAAAGGTGGAAGAGGCTATCAAGCTAGCTAAAATGAACACCGAGGTTGTTGAGAAGGATGTAGAAGGGTGGTTGACAGATGTGGATCAGCTCATGAAAGAAGTACAGGATTTGGAAAATGAAGTACAAGGGAACTTGAGGTTCTGTAACGACTGGTGTCCTGATTGGATTCGGCAATACAAGTTATGTAAGGAAGCCATACAGAAGACAAACGTTGTTCAAGAGCTTCAAAAAAAGGGCAACTTTTCCAGAGTGGCCCATCGTGCTTCGACTCCTGGCATAGAGATCTTTTCATCTAGTGGTTTCGAGGTGTTTGAATCTAGAAAAATTGCTTTCCAACAAATTATGGAGGCATTGCATGATGATAACAATAAAAGGATTGGACTGCATGGAATTGGAGGGATTGGGAAAACAACCCTGGTGAATGAAGTATACAAGCAAGTCAAAGGACTGAATATTTTCAATGACATTGTGATAACTGTTGTGTCCCAGACTCCTGATGTTAGAAGTATTCAGGGTGAAATTGCAGGCTGTTTAAATTTGAAACTTGAAGAGGAGAGTGATACTGCAAGAAGGAATCGAATATGCTCAAGAATAAAGAGTGTAGAGAAGATCCTCATAATCCTTGATGATGTTTGGAAAGACGTCAACTTAGAAGCTTTTGGAATTCCATCTTGTGATGATCACAGGGGTTGCAAGATTCTTTTGGCTACACGAAGTGTGCATATATGCAATTTAATGCGTTGTCAAATGAAAATTCCATTAAATTTCTTAGTGGAGGAAGAATCACTGGCTTTGATGAAAAAAATTGCTATAGTTGATGATTGCCCAGGCTTGAATGATGATGTGGTACTAGAAGTTGTTAAAGAATGCAAAGGTTTGCCTATAGCAATCATTACAGTAGGAAAGGCTCTTATAAGAAAACCTCTCGACAATTGGAAAACGGCAATGCATCAACTAAGAAAGTCTAGACTTGTTGATATTGAAGGTGTTGATGAAGAAAATAATGCTTATGCATGTCTTAAGTGGAGTTATGATCAATTAAAACACAAAACCAAGTTATACTTTTTGTTGTGTTCTTTATTTCCAGAAGATTATAATATTCCTATTGAGGAATTGACTAGATATGTCATGGGACTAGCGGAAGATGAAGATTTTCACTCACTTGATGAAGCAAGGAGCCAAGTGCGTGCAGCAATCAATAGCCTCAAAGATTCTTTTTTACTCCTAGAAGGTTTTGAAAAAGAATTTGTGAAGATGCATGACATGGTTCGTGATATTGGCTTATGGATAACATCAGAAGGGAAAAATGAATTCAAGCTAAGAGCCTACACTCGTTTAGAGAGAAACACAAACTTAGAAAGAGCCACAGCAATCTCCTTGATCGATTACAACACCGAACAACTTCCCGATAACTTGGTATGTCCAAGACTCAACATTTTGTTATTGGGTAGAATTCCAAGTTCCAAAGAAATCTCTAACGCTTTGTTTGAAGGGATGAATTGTCTCAAGGTTTTAAAACTATATAAGATAATCTTATCATCACAATCACTCGAATTATTGACAAACCTTCGAACCTTATACTTGAGAAATTGCAATTTCAGGGATGACCTCTCTTCATTGGGAAAGTTAAAGAGACTTGAGGCTTTAAGCTTTCACGAATGTATAATGGTTGCATTGCCAAGTGAATTAGGGGAAATGGCGAGTTTAAAAATGCTAGATTTGGAGAATTGTTATCCACTGATACAGATTCCGTCAAATGTGATAGGAAGATTATCCCAATTAGAAGAACTATTCATTTATAGGAGCTTCAAGAATTGGGATGTTGAAGGGACACCCTCAGAAATAAGCAACGCTAACTTATCAGAGTTGAACTCATTACCCCGCTTGGTTAATCTCTCTCTAAAGTTGAACCCGTATCATTTACCCAAAGGCTTTGTTTTCCCGGACTTGCATAGATATTTCATATCGATTGGCAGCCCATTCTGGACTACTTTGAAGTCTTACGACTATGGTAGTTTAACATGTATTAACTCAAGAACCTTAGAAATCAAAGGTTTGACTGCCTCCTCAATGAACGCATTGAAGTCGTTATTCCGTACCGTGGAATATATTTGGATTGAGTCTTGTGAGATGGAATGCATTGTTGATACAACTGGGGGAAATCATACAGCTACATTCGGTAATTTGGTCGAACTATATCTAATGGGAATGAGCTGTCTGAGAACAGTATGTGAGGGGCCCAACCAGTATGAAATCTTCAGCAATCTCACAGTTTTACACGCACATGGATGCTGGAGATTGATCAGTCTCTTCTCGCCGTCCCTTGCTCATAGTCTAAAAAAGCTGAAAGAACTCTCTATTGACCGATGCGATGAAATGAAGCAAATAATTTCAGAGGAAATGATATTGGAGAGTCGCGGTCAACCAATATGTCTCTCAAAATTAGAGACTCTTGTGGTACATTATTGCGAAAAACTGGAATATATCTTTCCTATCTCAGTTGCTCGAGGTCTTCCGCAACTAGAAAAGCTAGACTTAGACAATCTTCATCAATTAAAGCAAGTATTTGGCCATGAAAATGGAGGAGATGATGGGGATGGAAACAACAGCGTGCTATCTAAGGTGAGAAAGTTAAGATTATGGAACTTGCCGGAGCTTGTCAGTTTTGGTGGAGGAAATAGTTCTTCAGTTTGGCCATCATTGGAGAGGCTAGTAGTGGCACGCTGTCCTAAAGTGAAGTTGTCATTTTTTGCTAATGTGGAAGCGAATGTGCCAGCTCTGCAAAAGGTAATTTCCTAATTCTATTTATTCTAGAACTCTTTCTTCGGTTTTGCACTTTTTTTTTTTTGGACAAAAAACTAGTACACCGGTGTTTGAATTCCATTTTTGTTTGAGGTGAAAATTGTAAACAAACCAAAATAAATAAATCGGAATACTAAAAGATTTCCAAATAGTGTACTGTTTCTGTACTGTTGCTTAGGAGTTAGGACTAGCACGTATTGAAATGAAAATTAAAAAAAAAAGAAACTTGTTATACTTTTAATTGAAGCAGTGTCACATACTCACATGTAATAATAATAGAAGTTACATGTAGTAGTAATAATAAGGCTTCTCAAAAAAAATTAATAATAATAGTAACATTTGTAATGGCATCACAAATTTGGAATTTTTCACTAACAATCCATTTGTTGTAAGGAAAAATCTTATGTAAATATAGTTTTTTTTTTTCCTTCATATTTCCATATGCTTGGTAACATTTAAAAAGAATTAGGTTTAAGGAAAATTGTCTCTAAATTTATTTTATTTAGCGTAACATGAGATAGGGTTATTTTTTAAAAAAATTTATAAACAACTTTATCTCACACAAAGTTAAAAAGAAAAATTAAAAAATATATATTTTTATAAATTATTTTAATGTCATTATCAAATATAGGAAAATTGTGAGACCAACCTGGGTAACTAGCCCAAAGGATGAGCCTGCCATCCAAGATTATGGATTCCTATCTCTAAAATAGTAATAGGAATAGAAAAAGTCAAACATATATAAAAAATATTAAAAAAAAAAGGCAAAAATGCAAAACTGACCCTCTAACTTTCACTATTTTTCATTTCAGTCCTCTAACTTTCAGTTTTGTCAATTCAGTCTTCTAACTTTCAATTTTTGTCAATGCAGTATTCCGTTTAAATCAAGTTATGACTGCCGTTAAATTTACTTTTTTTTTTTTTTTTTTTCGGAATTAAAAGAAAAAAAAATCTGTAAAAAAAAAAAAAAAAAAAAAAAAAAAAAAAACATTTCCTCATCTTCCTCATTAAACCTTCCCCTGAAGGTACCGCATGTAAGCCATGATGGGCGATTCCGCTGTCGCGTGCACCGTCGGGAATGGCGGCAGAGGCGATAACGGCGTTACTGGGCGTCCATAGTTGTTGTGGTGGTGGTGGCTAACGTGGTCGACGTTGGGGAGATCGGGAAAAACCCACCTCATGAAGGAGGTTCTCGAAGCCTGTGGTCGACGTTGACGACGATTTCAAGCTCGATTTCCAAGGCTTCAAGGACGATGACGAGTCTGATATTGATGAGGAAGATGAGGTCCTTGGCAATCGTCTGCCTCCTTTGCTAAACAACGCCGCCTCCGCCGTTGTGGTCCCCATTCCCAACAACAACAACGGCGTTACGAATTCCGGCGCCACGTTAGCCACCACCACCACAACAACTACGGACGCCCAGTAACGCCGTTATCGCCTCTGCCGCCATTCCCGACGGTGCACGCAACGGCAGAATTGCCCATCTCGGCTTACATGCGGTACCTTTAGGGGAAGGTTTGACGAGGAAGATGAGGAAATGTTTTTTTTTTTTTTTTTTACAGATTTTTTTTTTCTTTTAATTCCGAAATTAAAAAAAAAAAAAAAGAGTAAATTTAACGGCAGCCATAACTTGATTTAAACGGAATACTGCATTGACAAAAATTAAAAGTTAAAAGACTGAATTGACAAAACTGGAAGTTAGAGGACTGAAATGAAAAAGAGTGAAAGTTAGAGGGTCAGTTTTGCATTTTTGCCAAAAAAAAAAAAAAAAAAAGCAATGCTATTTATTGGAGTTGAACTAATTACCCCGCTTGGCTATTCTCTCTCTACAGTTAAATTTAAATCATTTACCCAAAGGCTTTGTTTTCCCGGTCTTGCATAGATATTACGTATCGATTAACTGCCCGTTCCGCACTCCTGTGTAGGGGTGTGCGCGGTTCGGTAAGGGCGGTTTTTTTCCAAATTTATCACCGAACCGATAGAGATCGGTTTTTTCATAATTAGAACCGATGCATACCGCTTAGGGTCGGTTTTCCGACCTATAGCGGTACGGTTTTTTGCGGTCGGTTTAGTCGGTTTGGTCGGTTTGAAATATTAAAAAAAAAACTATTTTTTTAAAAATAAAAAAATTAGGCTTTCAAGCCCAATATCAATATATCAACCTATTCAAGATTTCAAGTAAATCTATTCACATAAAAAAAACATGTGCAAAAAATATGTTCACATAAAAAAAATCTATTCAACAAAAAGTAATGATCCAAAGTAAGTAACAACAGTACTTAGTAGCATATATAATATTATATATGTAAGACAGCCAACCTTAATAGTTAATATTATATTATTATATATGCAACGCATCCAGTTCATCAAAAAATAAAAAACAAAAACAAACTATGTAAGCATCCGTGGCCATGTATATATAAATATTAGATTATATATGTAAGCAGCTACAGCCTACAAACAGCCAACCTTAATAGTTAATATTATATATATAAGCATCCAAACTTAATATAATATAATATTTATATATGTAAGCAGGCTAGCACACTAGCACAGGCAGCAACTACTTGGAGTTGGACAATGGACCCCCACAAAATAGAAAGCCACGGAGACAGACACACAGTCACACAAAGGAAGTATTGCCTTCGCTGCTAAAGCCACGGACACAGTCACACCAGATTGAGAGATTTTAAAAGGTGCTAAAGCAGTAGTATTGCCTTAGCTGCTAAAGCTTTACTCAAACAAATCACCATGGATTGGTTTCTACTTTCTCGGGTTAGAGGGAACTGGGAAGTGTGTCAACAAAGGAAGTTTTGGTTTCTAGTTTCTACTTGATCATTCATGCTTTCAGCTTTCCCAAACAAATGAAAAGGAGAAAACAGTAAAACACAAAGACAAAACTGAAAACAGACGAAGAAGCTTACCGTTGTTCACTTGTTCTGCGTTAGGCAAGACTTGAGAGCGAGAGAAAGAGTTAAAAGATTCTAAGAGAAAAATATGAATTTATACACTGAGAATCTCAAAACCTAGCCTAAAACACAGCGTTTTGCTTTTATTTTTTTAATAACACCCATACATAAGTTACATACGACATCGTTTTACAGCTTCATAAAAAAAAAAATTTCAGAATGACAGATCCTGTGGCTTCGGTTCGGTTCGGCATAGCATTGGTTTCAGATTTCTCAATCCGGTGATTTCACCGCACCGGCATCGGAACAGAGGGCGAAGTCCGAACGCCGGCCTCGGCTCATTCGGTCGGCGCTACAGTCGGGACGGTATCGTCGGCGCCGGTCGGTTTGGTCGGCTCCGGTAAAGTTTTGCACACCCCTACAGTCCTGTGTCACTTAACGACTATGATTGTTTAAGATGGATTAACTCAGGAACCTTAGAAATCGAAGATTTGAATGCCTCCTCAATGAATGCATTGAAGCCGTTGTTCCGTACCGTGGAATATATTTGGATTCAGTCTTGTGAGATGGAATGCATGGTTGATACAATTGGGGGAAATCATACTGTTATATTCGGAAATTTGGTCAAACTATATCTAAAGGAAATGAGCTGTCTGAGAACACTTTGTGAGGGGCCCAACCAGAATGAAATCTTCAGCAATCTCACAATTTTAGCCGCATATGGATGCCCGAGATTGATCAGTCTCTTCTCGCCGTCCCTTGCTCAAAGTCTAAAAAAGCTGAAACAACTCTCTCTTCACCGATGCCATGAAATGAAGCAAATAATTTCAGAGGAGGGAATGATATTGGAGAGTCGCGGTCAACCAATATGTCTCTCAAAATTAGAGACTCTTGTGGTAGGGAAGTGCGGAAAACTGGAATATATCTTTCCTATCTCAGTTGCTCGAGGTCTTCAGCAACTAGAAAGGCTAAAATTACGACATCTTCCTCGATTAAAGAAAGTATTCGGCCAGAACAGAGAAGAAGAAGTTGGGGATGGGAACAACAATGTGCAATTAGAGAGTCACCATCAACCTACAGGCTTCCCAAAATTAAAGACTATTGAGGTAGTGAATTGCGATAATCTGGAATATATACTTCCGATCTCAATTGCTCGAGATCTTCCCCAACTAGAAATTCTATCATTAGAAGATCTTCCTCAATTAAAGCAAGTGTTTGGCCATGAAAAAGGAGGAGATGATGGGGATGGAAACAACAGCGTGCTATCTAAGTTGATAAACTTAAGATTAAAGAACTTACCAGAGCTTGTCAGTTTGGGTGGAGGAAATAGTTCTTCAGTTTGGCCATCATTGGAGAGGCTAATCGTGGAGAACTGTCCTAAAGTGAAGTCATCATTTTTTGCTAATGTGGAAGCGAATGTGCCAGCTCTGCAAAAGGTAATTTCCTAATTTTATTTATTCTACTCCTCCTTCGGTTTTGCACTTTTTTTTTTTGGGACAAAAACTAGTGCACCGGTGTTTGAATTCCATTTTTGTTTGAGGTGAAAATAGTAAACAAACCAAAATAAATAAATCGGAATACTAAAGATTTTTAAGTAGTGTACTGTTGCTTAGGAGTTAGGACTAGCACGTATTGAAATGAAAATAAAAAAAGAAACTTATTAATACTTTTAATTGAAGCGATGTCACATGCTCGCATGTAATAATGATAATGATAATTTTTTTTTGATACAAGATAAAATTTTATTCTAACTTAATCTAAGTGTATATGTGTGTGAAGCTCCCTTTTGAAAACTTGAACCCCGACCTTTGCCTCTCACACTTCACAAGTATAACTTCACAAGTATAAGCACTTATACTTGTGGAGTGACCATCGCACTAAGGGTGTGCGGTGATAATAATAATAATAACATTTGAAATGGGCACCACAAATTTAGAATTTTCCAATAACAATCCATTTGTTTTAAGGAAAAATCTCATGTAAATATAGATTTTTTTTTTTTTCCTTCATATTTTCATATGCTTGGTAACATCAAAAAAGAATTGGGTAAACATATACACAAAAGAAAATTACTTCGGGTTTTCTCTAATAATAAATTGTTTTGGGTACAACAATCACAGGTAGTTTGGTGATTGAAGATTTCAAGTGAGTTTATATTATTCTTAGAGAGGTATTATTGTATTTGGTATGGATCTCAAGTTAGGCATAAACTTAAGAGCATATTATAATTGATTTGATAATATTGAATAGGTAGGCACATTGTCGAATCACATAAATCTTGTCTTGTGTGATTGTTTCTTTTGGCTCATATTTTCTCTATTTTTCACACCTCACAAATCTAGGAATTGGGTTAAATTTCTAACAAAAATGATATAGTTTTAAAAAAAAAAAATTTGGAAAATAATTCATTTTCCAAAATGTTAATGTCGAAACAAACTTAGTGTTAGTGTCCACTTAGATGACTTTTCCCATGACGATATATTTAGTTCTTGATAAAATTTGTGTAGTGTATAAATTTCTTAGAACAGTATTGAATATCTTTAGAGTGTAGAATAGTATTGAGAGTTTGTCAAGTATGTAGATTACATGAACTATGAAAATTATGAGAAATATGATGATCAGAGGCTATGAAGGTCAAAGGTTATGGCTGTTTGACAAATTATTCTCGTTGTAATATAGGTGTTGTGTTATATGGTGATGAATGCACTCTTTTTTTTTTTTTGTTGTTGGGGGGGGGGGGGGGGGGGTGGTGGTGTTGTGGAAGTGATGGGTAAGAAACTCAATATGAGAAGCCTTTGACAACTTTTCTAGTTTTTACTAAGAACTAGCTACAAATCCATGCAATGTGTGGGAATATATATATATTATATAATGGGGTGTAATAAAATAAAAAATAAAAAGTAACAATTACTTCAAGTATTGTCTATATAAAAAATAAAAATAAAAAAGGATTTCTACAATTTTTTTTTCTTTTTAACTCAACAAATATATCATTCTATTATTTTTTGTGTATTTGATTCATATTTATTTAAGGAGAATTATATTCATATAACTTAAATTTGCTTAATATACAACTAAAATTTATAAGTTTCAAATTTATTATTCAAAATTTTCATCTCTTAAGGAATATGGAGATTATCATAATGATCAAAACTCATCTCAAAATTACAATGTTATCTTAATCAAAATTAAAATTAAACCAGAGGAATAAAAGATAAACTTTATAATAATTTATTACTGAAACAATTGGTAGACGTATTCAAATTCTTAGCCATGTAGATTGTATTTCGATACGAATTCAAATTCCAATTTCCCAAAAAAAAGAACTAAGTATTAATCCAAACCAAAATTTAACCAAAGCTATAAAAGAGAGATAGAAGACAAAATAATAATAATAATAATAATAAGTATTAACCCAAAAAAGCTATAAAATAGAGATAGAAGACTTTGTGATAGGAAATTTTAAAAAAAATACAATATCAAAACACATACTAAAAAAACCATCAACCCTATATAGAGTTATAAGAAAGGAAAAATATCCACCAAGAGAGAGAGAAAGAGTACTCATAGTTTTTGTGTGAGAAAATATGGATTGAATTGGAGAAATGATATCAAATTTATACAAAATAAAATAGGCTGAAAAAGAGTCAAAATATAAGAAAGAGAAAAGGATGAGAGAAGCGCAACGGAAAAGTAAAAAGTAGTGGGAAGTTAAAGAGGCAAACATGGAGGAAAAAAGTTAGAAATATAACAGTAGGTGTGGGCTACTAGGAAGTGGAAGAGTTTTTTTTAAAAAAAAATTAAGAATAGGAAGAAAAAATATTTTAAAAAGAGAAAAGAAGACGTAGAAAATAAGTGGATGATGTGGCCGCTGATATGGCTTAACAGAAGCGTAACAACAACAAATAATACGCTTCAGCTTTTAGATATATATAAATGAAAAAAAAAAAGGTTTTTGTCCAGATATTTGGTTAGATTTCCTGACTAGTACAAAGTACTTAGACAGCTAGACCTTTATTAAGAATGGCAAAATAGCCTTTGTCAAGCCATTTGGTCAGGTTTCTTGATTAGTGCAAGGTGCTTAGATGGCTAGACCTGTATATGATTTGTAATTTAGTTGGATTTCCTATAAGGCATTTAGAATGTTGGACCTATGAATGATTAGTAATTTGATGGATATATAATTTACGATTAAGTTTTGTAAAGAGCAATCGGGAGTTTCCTTATTGTAAGTGTTGTCAAATGTGAGGATACTGACCAAAATACATGCTTTACATACTAGCTCATCTGGGGTCAACAATTTGAAGAAGACATGCCAAGCTTCATATCAATCTGTCGAAAATGTGAGTCTTGACTCTACGCCATTTGGGCCCCCTATGAAGAACTTCTTTTTTCTTTTCTTCTAGCTTGTAATAGAGAGAAATTCTATTTAGCAAATCTAATTTCTCTTAAGTAATAAATTGGTTTCTTTGTCAATGGGTTCCTCAAGCTTGTATGCTCACTCTTTTGATGCTTCTTGTCTTCTAGTAAATTGAGCTTCGCAAGTAAGGCCACGTGAGGGAGAGAATCGAGTAGTTATTATAACATACAATAATACCACTTAACCCAAAACTTAAACTTATGAGTTTAGGTCCAACTATGTTATTGTAATCACCTATTCTTCTTCTTATTATTTAATGTGAGACTTCACTCACCCATATATACCTAACATTTTTGGATTCAAAAACGATATTCTACCAATTAGAGCATGCTTGGGTCTCATGAAATTTCTTATTTTGCATATATATGAACTTTTATTGGGAAGGCCAATTCCACGAGATGTGAGAGAAATGATATGGGTCGGGAGCCTTAATTTGTTAATAAAATATATGGCCATAAGATAAATCTGTATTTTAGTCATTTCGGAGTGTTTTAGAAAAAGATAACTATTTTGTGTAATCATGACTTTTGAGACCCAATTTATTATATAGGATTAATCTTATGTCCATACAAGGCATGACTTAATCAAGAATTGGATATAAAATAAAAAAAATATTTCAATAATATAAATATAAATTATTAAAATAAATAGTAAAACTAAAAGAACAAAAATTACTTCAAGTTACGTGACAAGTGCACATTGTATACATCCAAGTTTTTATAAAACCAAAGATTATACTAAATTATAAAATAATTTGAAATTTAAAATAAAATAAAAGCCTTTTAAATATCTTTAGACTTTTGGTTATTGAGTTTAATCAAAATAAGATTCATTTTTTATAACAACAAAAAAATAGTAATAGAGTTTCACCGAAAGTAAACTATTGTTAAAAATTGTAATGTACTTCTAATGATTCACATAGTAAAATTATGTTGTACAACTTGTAATACTTTCATTTTGCCACATAATTTCACATGTAAGGATTTTTTGTGTGTGTATAAATAGGTTTTAGTCACAACTTATGTGAATTCCTATTGCTTTTAATTAATAGAGACTTAAATTGGTACATGTGTAGCTTCAAAATTTACAGATCTTGTCTGTGGACAATTGGAATGCAATTTCATTTGATTTGATGCAAGGTTTGTCAAATTTGGAAGAATTATATATTAAAAATTGTGGAGGAATCCAAGAGGTGATTAAGCTTGAAGGGCTTCTTACTATAAAAGGAGAACTAGAGGATCTGTTACTCCCAAGATTGAAGAAAATGTTGTTGATTGATCTACAGGAACTGAGGTGTATATGGAAAGGCGCAACTAAACATATAAATCTTAACAATCTTGAATATTTAATAGTCATCGGGTGCAAAAAAATGACGCATCTCTTCACACCAGCCCTCGCTCAAAGCTTACAAAAGTTGAAATTTCTTGAAATTAAAAGGTGTGATGAATTGGAGCATCTAATTGTTGAAAATGCAGAAGAACAAGTCTTATCAAAGAGTCATCTCCAACCTTTATGCTTCCCTAAACTGGAAAGAGTCAATGTCAGATACTGCAATAAATTGAAATATCTCTTCCCCATGACCATCGCTGATAGTCTTTTAGAACTAAAGATTCTCATAGTAAAAGAAAACTCTCAATTAATGGAAGTATTCACACATGAAGGAGACGCTGGAGTTCAGAAAGATGTAACGCTCCCTCAACTAGTATTGATGGGACTCAAAGGTCTACCAAGCCTTGTTAACTTCTGCCCAAAGAACTATCAGTTTATACTGCCAAAAGTGTGGTATTTAAGAGTGGAAAGCTGTAAGAACATGAGGACGACTTTTACCCGTACTCCAGACAAAAGTGTGCTTATAAATGGAGAGGTAATCCAATATTCCTGCCTTTTTTTTTTATTATCTGTTCACTAAATTAGAGTCAGTTATAGTAGTAGTATACATGTTACTACTAATAATAATTATTTGATTTATAACACCAAATATCCTATATATGTTGTGCATGTGCTTAATTATAAATTTATAATCAACCCTCACTGATAACTGAGACGAATTTTGTTATATTTTAAAAATGTTATTATTATTTTATTTATTTCCTCTTGCGTTGCCAGAATATATAAATGCTTGTTGGCTTTCGATTTGGTTGTTCAGGTAGCCCAGATAGACGAGCCTACAGGGATTTCAACAATTTCTCAAGTGCTTACCATATGCCCTGTCAACAACGATATAACATGGAGTCGAGGTTTTAACTTTTAACTACACGAACCTTTTATTATATTTAATTTATTTTTTCCTTACTTCTTGCTTTGACAAAATAAACTATTGTTGTGTTCAATTGATTTAGACGTGAAAGTCGATGATGAAGAATTCAAAGATGTTGCTTATGACTCCGAAGATGATGAAGATGATGAGGTGGATTATGACTCTGAAGTTGATGAGTTGGCTTAAATTTGTGGTGGGCTCATGGATGGATGGAAGTGCTACTTCTCTAGAGGTCTCTGTATTACACTCCTCTTTTGCTTTCTATTTATTTTTTTTTAAAATCGCTATGTCGTTGAACTCTAAATACATTACAGGTGTGTGTGATAATTCTACTTTCCTAGTTCCTTTACACTATGCTTTCAGCAACACAAGACAACAAACAAATAATTTATTCGATATGTGTGTTTTATTTTATTTTATTTTTGATAGATAATGTGTTTTTTCTTTTTATTTCTTGAACAAGAGACAAATATTTGTACAACATTTTTTTAGTGATAATTTATGATTAGAACATCATTTTTACACTTTTTATTATACCCCAATCACAATTGATATCCAACAAATATTTCATTCTATACAGACATCCAATCTTAAAGGGATCATAAAAATCTTATTTAGATTTTAATTGGCATTCCAATTTGTCTGCTTGAATTTTCTCAAACCTTAATTGCATGTCCCTCATTTGCATGCATTGTCAACACTTCGATATACGGAGCTTGTTATTCTGAAGTGGTGTGGCAAAATGTAAGAGTTAAAGATCTCTTTGAAGTGGCTTGTGGAGGGGTTGTGAGACGAGAAAACTTCTCTTTGTATTAGGTGCAACCTAAAACTTTGAATTGAGTCCCAATGTTTGTATTTTGTATGAGAGAACAATTTGGGTGTTTTGGGATTTCGTCATTGTGAACTGTGAGGGTGCTGTTACACCATTTTGTATTTTTCACCTTTATTAGGGAAAATATCTTCTGTCAATGCCTGTGGATGTAGGCTAAAAGCCAAACCACGTAAATTCTTGGTATTTTTTCTGGTGTGTGTGTTTGTCTATTTTCTTGTCAATTTTTTCTCGTTCCTGTTATTTATTTGGTGATATCTTTCAAAGGTCCATAATATTTTCATAATCAATCTTGTGTGTAATGCTATCCAGAAGCATATTCTTGCAACAATTTGGTAGTAGAGCTGCCGCTATTCAGAACAAAAACAAATTGTATATACAGAGAGATTTGAAGACTTAGCCATTAATTAACCAATAACAAGAATTACAACAAATCCAGGTCTAAAATATCATTGGCATTCGAGTACAACTGTGTTGTCATGACATCCTTGAATGCTGGCTGCAGTCAGATTTATTTAATTCTCATATAATGGCTGTAAGCCTGTAACATGATGTTTCAAATCCACCATCATTAACTTACAACCGCCATTGTCCTAGTCATATGTATTGTAATGTTTAAATATAATATTCAGCTTTCTTAAAAATCATGGGATTCAACTACACTCTCTGCACGCTACCTTTCTGAGCATAAAGTTAATCCAGAATCTCTAATTTTTCTAATAAACCTTTGGAGTTTATCATACTTCAAGCTCTTATAATGCTTTTTTCCCATTCATACACACCAGATCTGTCCACCTTTAAAGGTGATAATACCTGCAAACTTAATGGCTTTCTTGAAATTCCATTCGCAAAAATGACTTAAAAGAGTTTGACAAGCATGGAGTTTATCCATCTTCTGTGAATCAGTGAGTTCCAATGAAAGGTCCTTCCATGGCCTGTACAAAGAACATGCTAGGTCAGAGTAGTTTAAAGAAGAAATAGAGCATACATATTAGAGATCCAGCCTTCAAATAAAATATAATAGCATTGCTGTAAAAGCGGCCAACATGCAAGAGATTAGGTTTCAGTGTTACAAAATCAATGCCGGTAATCAACTTTTTGCTAATTCAATGTAACCATAAAACCGAAATCTAATATAGACTAGACAGATGACCTTCAGTCCGGGCAGGAAATGATCTATTGAATAGAGGGAACTCCACATCTAGAGGGGATTCAACATATTGAAATTAAGGAAGTGAAGGTTTGGAGATTAAGAAGCTTACAACCCTTAATTAGGCTCTGTTGAGGAAGTGGCCCCAGTGGCTTGGGGTAGAGGAAACACAATTGTGGAAGCATGTGATAATTTTGAAGTGCAGAGAGGTGTGAGGTGGTTGAAATACAAAATCTGTTTGATGTACTCATGGATGTGGTTTGTGGAAGTGCATTAAGATGATATGGGATAAGTTTCTACTAAATATTCAGTTTCATGTAAGCCTTGGTAACCGGATCCAATTGCATGACTATTGGTGAGGTGAACAGCCTTTGAGGGTGGTTTATCTTCTCTTCTATGATAACTCCATAAATTGAGAGGCTTCAATGGAGTCTATGTTGGTGACGCAAGTTACAGGGAAGAGGAGGCATTGGGATGTTAGATTTATTCAAGACTTTAATGATTGGGAATTAGACATGGTGGCCTCATTTCTCCATTGTTTAGATTCTCATATCCCTAATAGAGAGGATGGTAGACAGTTGCTAACAACTTTCTCTAGCTCCTTATTTAATTCGTCCCGTGCATAGGGTTCTACAAATTGTGATTCCATTGTGACATTTATATAGTTGTTTTTTGTATATAATTCTTTCTTTGTAATTCTTTAGGCTGCTTCATGCCCATTGCTTATGAAGTGGTCTTTCTTTAAGAAAATTATACTAATCTATCCAAAAAAAGAGCTGATCTGATCAATTGCTCTAGGAAGGGGACAAATTGCAATTAGACTAGACCATCATGCATCTCCGTGGTTATTTTAAAAATACTGTTCAATATGAAGACTTCAAGTATTTGTACTGGGTAGAACTGTCTATGCTCTTTCCCTTTGCAGAATTATTGGTAACTAAAGGGAAATTCTTAACCACTAATTGCCAACCACTGGCATATTGTTTATAAATCGCATTCTTGACGAGTTTAAATTTGATCCCATTTCCAAAGGAACTCCCTTCACGTCACCATCTGCTTCCTTTGGCAGAGAATAAATCCGACTGTTTTTCAGAAATAATAAAACTTACTGAAAGGCATCTTTGCAACAACTCTATTTATAGGGTTTAATGACTGGTTAAATGAATGAAAATATATCTACACAACATCACAATCTAACAGATCATTCTGTGAATAGATTGTGGGATTAACTATCAAACAGCTTCAATCACTTCTTCAATTTCATTGGAACTCCACTGAAGGCAAAGTGATTCTGCAACATTTCCTAAGAAAATACCATCGACAAGGCTAAAAAATTCTTGGTAGATGATGAAAGATTCTTCCTCAATTATATCCCTAGAGACAAAGCTCCTCCAGTGAAGGAAACCATTCAAAAGAATCCTCGAATATAAAGAAGGTGCATTTCCAAAATGACTATGGTGCTGCTTTCCAGAATTGAGTTCAGATAAGACAATGTAGCAGGCAGAAGCATCAGAAAGAGCTAGGCCACCGTTTTCTTCCATAAGGTAGCACTTCTGAGGAAAATCTTTGTTCAGAATACCCAAAAATAATTGCCCAAAGGTTGAAAATGTAGGGAGCTTGTCTCAGTAAGAAGAAAAAATAATTTAGATGTTGTCTTGCATGTCTTGTAAATGCAATGAGAAAGCACTTCCAAAGGAGTTAACATTATAGCCCTAGACATTAGTAAACTTATTGGATGAATACTTTGTCGTTGCCCGTACTTCGGTCTGCAACCAACATTAACAGCTTCCAGAGAGCATATATTTGCAAAATCTAATTCAAGATGCAAGGCAAACATAACTACTTTAAAATAGATCTCTTCAATTGTGTTGATGTTGATATTCACTTCTTCTATTTCCCATAACAAATTGTATGGTACTGTCTTCGTAACCAACTGATCCAAATAACCAGACAGTTTTGAAAGCACTAGCAGCAATACAAAACCCAAGAGAGAGAGAGAGTAGATATCTTTGATGTTTTGTAAACCGTCAAATCATCGATGTCAACCCTATTATACATCCATTGCACTAATTCAAGAAGTTCAAAATATAAACCATAGGAGAGCATGTAAAGCCCTCACAAGTGCAAACTTGTGAGGGCTTTTCCCTGACTTAGTACAAACGCACAGATCAAACTTTTACCTGGCTTCCAGAGATAGCCTCAGTACCAGGGCATTTAAAGCCCTCACAAGTTGCATATTAGCACTATTATTTTCTTTGGGTACAGAATGTTGGACATTGCATAATATCACCAAGTACTCAGAAGTTGTTAATATCTTCAAAGGTGATGATCCAATTTATGAACTCTCTGCCTGTATAAACTAATCAACTTATCCAAAGTACCCAGCACATCTCCATTTGCTAACTCCTTTACAATCTGAAGGACAGGATAATAATGCTAACAGTACAGGGTGACAGAAGATAGATTGAACCACCTCCTGAATATCCAGTCTTGAGAAAGGAACCCCAAAATTTCTGGAACAAGCACAATCATTTTTCAAAACCAATAGTTGAACTAACAATTTATTTATGAGATTAAAGCAAATCTCTGCGAGTCATTGGATGAGTTCAAATGATGTTTTAATTCTATAAGATGATTGAATTCGATGGATCCAAAATAGGAGTAATGTAGCAATCAGTTACTGACTCAGATTGTTCAGCCAGAAATATGTCTTGGGTCTAGGGCTCCAACAATTAAGGACCACCAATGTTCATAATTGCAGGAAATGGCACATGGAAAGGTGGCTGCTTCAAAAATAAACTAAATGCAGCACCAGCATTCACTTGCATCAAGATCTCCACTGTAAATAGTTTCCTGAGAATCCAAAGAACAACCAGAAACTGCACTGGCATCATCTCTTCTGGTTTCACAATGAACAACAGAAAAGTCGTTTCCCAACTAGGGATGATCGTGTCAGGCCATAACTTAGAAACGCTGGTAGGAAGGCTTTGTTCAAGAAAGAATACTGATGATAAGATTGAGATAGAAAATCCAAGAAGGCTGTGGGAAATAGTCATAATTGATGGAAAATTTTCAGTATCTCATCAAGCAACATGCAAATAATTGAGGAAGAAAATGCCTTGGTTATGCCAGCAATATTGCTACGATCCCTAGTCCTTAAAAGTCGTTTAACATCATCATGCAAAAGAAATATCAATAGGCCTAGCTTTTCTATCAGTAGAAAAAAATGCAAGTTTGTTGATGTGAAATGCTCCGTGAAAAAAGTAATAGATTTTTTAATGACCTCCACTCACAGAAGAAATTCCCAGTACCATTTACTGCACAACAATCACCAAGTCTCTCAGACAAGACCGATTCAACCAAAGCAGATAGCAATCCTCCATCCACCTATCAGATTCAGTCAATGGATTATGCCAACAATATTGCTACGATCCCCAATCCTTAAAAGTTGTTTAACATCATCATGCAAAAGAACTATCAATAGGCCTAGCTTTTCTATCAGTAGAAAAAAATGCAAGTTTGTTGATGTGAAATGCTCTGTGAAAAAAGTAATAGTTTTTATAATGACCTCCACTCACAGAAGAAATTCCCAGAACCATTTACAGCCAACAATCACCAAGCCTCTCAAACAAGACCGATTCTACCAAAGCAGATAGCAATCCTGCATCCACCTATCAGATTCAGTCAATGGATTAGATTGTATAGAAAATGCAAGCAGAAACGAAGTTGAAAAAAACGAGATGTTTCCATGAGTTTGCATGATATAATTTTGTGTACGGCATACATATAGTGATACGATGACTTCTCAGGCAATATAAAGCTTCCAGATTCAAAAGTTAGCAACTTTAGGGTCTTAGCCGCTTCTGCAACACTAATGACAAGAGAGCTGAAAGTAGATGATACATCTGCCAGGAAAAGAGAGAGAGAGAGAGAGAGGCGGGGGGAAATATCAATAAGGGCAGAGTAGCCACCAGTTGTAGAAGGATCTAAAGCACTTGAATTGATGACCAAAATATACATTTCTTATTTTTTTCCCAAGCATAGAGAAAGGATAGAACAACCCAGCAATTTGATGATTAAAGAAGTGATAGGCCACAAACTGAATGACCTTTTGTGATAAAATTAATTAATTAATTAGCCAAGTTATTAATTAATCAATTTAGCATACAAATACGTGGAAGCACAAACAAATCACCAAATACTAAATATGCAGCGGAAAAATAAATGACACGGTGATTTGTTTACGAATGGGGATAACCCTAACGGCAAAAACCCCAACAGGTGATTTTCAGGTCACCACTCCCGAAACTCCACTATTATCAAATCAAGCGGTTACAAGTAAAGGAATCCCAAGTACCTTACCAACCTACAGTTGAACCCTTACCCCAATACCCAATTGGACTTGATCTGTAGTGACAATTTCCACGTTTGATGCACGGCTCCCAAGTACGTGACTAACCAATGCGCAAATCCCAGTACGCGACTTCAAACACCAACTTGAGAAGGAGAGGTTGGCTGCAAAGTTCTTCAGTTCATCATACACAATGAAGATCAGGAAGATGCTTGGTTACAAAACCCTATGGTGCACATACACAGCAACTTCTTGGAGAGAAGTTGAACTAAGTTAAGAAATTCGTATTTTGATCACAATTTGCTTGAACAAGGATTGCTCAATACTTTTGCAACTTGTGTACCACTTGATGGCTCTTAAAACAATCATTTTATATGTTTAGGGTTAGAAGAAAAGAAGGCCCAAAACCATATTCACGGATCCCAAGAAAATCAAATCAGAAAAGCTGATTTTATAAATCTCGACATATAGCAGGTGTCGAGGTAGATATCGAGCAGGTGTCGAGATTTAATGAAATTGCACTTCAGCTTGCTTTTTCTTGGACAAACTTGATGACTTCAACACTTGTTCTTGAAACCTTGTTTCTTGAAGTATTAAAAACACCTAGAACTACCCAATTCCAAGTAGAGTGCGTTTTGTCAAAATGATTAGCCAATTTACATAAACAAGTAACATATGTTCTTAACAAGTGAACATACATATGTCCTAACAATCTCCCCCTTTGGCAATCCGTGACAAAACCACAACAAACAAATGAACATATGAGAGAAGTCATAAATCACTCAACTCATAGTCACTTGTTGAGTACAATAAAATCTATCCTAACACAAACTCTTGAAAAATTTTGCAAGAAGAGAGTTTATGGCAAGTAGACTTTGACAACCTGTATTTCTGAAACACTTTAAACAAAACTCATCAAGGCATCTTAGTATGAAACAGAAATAAATAGATTGCATACAAGTATAAAGAACATGTGTATAAAGATAGAAAAAAAATAACACATGAAGAGAGAGGTGAAAGAAACATACATCCACATATAAAGAGAATAAGTACAATGTATGTAAAACTGGTCAAAAGACCTCATATACAAGATCAATGTATCTATAAAGAATAGAAAAGAAAAGATACATCAAAACCTCACTACATCCCTCAAAAATATCAACACTCCCCCTATCAACATGTCCTATACTAACTCTCCTCCTAAGATGACTAATCTCATAATCCCAAAACTACTCCCCCTTTTTGTCACGAGTGACAAAGGGTGAAGTGTCATGTAGACATCTCATCAGTAGAGCTAGCATCCCCATCATCATCATCATCATCCTCATCATCCTCATCATCCTCAGAATCTGAAGCTGCTGGAGTAGGTGGTGAAGGAGTAGCCTCTGGAGCAAAACCACCCATGGTCACCTGCCGTCATGCAATACGACCAACACGAACATTCACTTGATACAGCTCAGCAGAAAGTATATCAAGGCGAGTGTCCATGCGCTGCAACTGCGCCATAATATCTCCAAGAGATACATCGCCGGTAGAGGAAGAAGGAGCAGATGTAGAAGAAGCGGATCTGGATGGAGCTGATCTGGACGGAGCCGAACGGGAGGGAGGAATGGCATCCGTCTGTCGCGACCTAAATTGAGCCTCACTACGTTTTATGGTAGCGGCATCTATGGCACAGATGTGAGTGAAATGGTCGGACACAGGAAAGGGGATAGAAAAATGGCGTAAGATCCTCGTGATAGCGGAAGGAAAAATGAGCTTATCACGAGACGCCGAATCTAGATGGACATCTATAATAGACAGGATGAAATGAGAAGGAAAATATATAGTAAGATGCTCTAGAAGTGATAGCAAAAATCGAGCACGAGGCTCTGTGATAGAGTTGTAGTGAGAGAGTGGATGGAGTACAAACGTCATCACCATGTTAAGAAATCTAGGACCTTTAGTAAAAGGCCTACATGATGTGAACTGATGCTCACCCCAATCAGCAGGGCGCTCACAAAAAGCAGAGATGAGCTCATCTTTGGACACAGTCCTCAGACGCTCACAGGAAGGGTAATCAGAAAAATCTATCCTAGGTACTCTAAGTACATCCTATGACTCCCACATCTCCTAGAAAACACGCTTGCAATCATGTTTAAAGCATTTTTAATCTTTTAGCTTTATATTTTCTTTGCATATTTTCTTTTAAGCATATCATGCATGGGCATAAAAAGAGAGTAAAGAAATACTCAACATGTTAAGCATAGACATTGCACTTTTGCTATGCCGAAGCATACGGATGTCTTTAACACTGCACTTTTGCTATGCCGAAGTATACAGGTGTCTATGACACTGTACTTTTGCTATGCCGAAGCATACAGGTGTCATACTATGATTAGCGGGCAACAGTGGTGAGATGGTCATTTATGCCTTTCTCTTAGGATTTTCTAGTCCTACCCGTCAAAAAGAGTGATATAAGTGTTAAGTTTAAGAGATAACTTAATCTTACTCATCACAAACAAGAGCTACAAAACTCACTTGTTTAGCTGTGCATAGAGATGCTCATCTAAGTTACAAGTGATACAAAGTTTAGAAAATTTTGTTTCATTGGCCATCCAAGATACACAAATACCAAAGTACACACAACACACACTGTTTTTGTATTTTTCAATTTTTTCCATTTTTTTATTTTTTTTTATTTTTATATCAAAAACAAAATAAGCAAAACTGAAAATAAACAAACAAAAACATGTTATCAAAGCAAAGCAAAAACTAGATGCAAATGCATGAGGAAGAGGGACAAGAGAAGGAGATCAATCCATGGAGATGACACCAATGTTCTGACGAAGGAATTCAAAACGTTTGCTGTCAAGAGGTTTGGTGAACAAGTCAGCCTTCTGATCATCAATGTGGATAAACTCAAGAGTGAGAGTACCATCTTCGACAAGCTCTCTAATGAAGTGATGTCGAATCTCTACGTGTTTGGTCCTAGAATGTTGAACCGGGTTCTTAGAGATATTGATGGCACTGGTATTGTCACAGTAAATAGTGAGATGCTCTTGACAAATACCATAATCATGGAGGAGTTTTTGCATCCAGAGGAGTTGGGTGCAACAGCTACTAGCAGCGATGTACTCAGCTTCTGCAGTGGATAAGGAGATGGAGTTCTGCTTTTTGCTCATTAAAGAGACAAGATTGTTATCCACATAAAAACAACCCCCCGAGGTACTCTTTCTATCATCAGCATTTCCAGCCCAATCAGCATCAGAGTACCCAGCTAAGACACCATTAGTGTCCTTGCTATACCACACACCAAACTCGGCAGTGGTTTTGACATACTTTATAATTCCTTTTAAAGCAGTCATGTCAGATTCTTTGGGGTTAGCCTGATATCTAGCACATACACCAACACTATAACTAATGTCAGGTCTACTAGCAGTAAGGTAAAGAAGACTACCTATCATGCTTCTATAGAGAGAAGGATCAACACTCTTGCCTAACAAGTCTACAGTGAGTTTAACATTAGGGCTCATAGGGGTTCTAACAGAACTGGCAGAATCCAAACCAAACTTTTTCACAAGATTCTTAGCATATTTAGATTAAGAGAGGAATATACCTGAATCTTGTTGGCGAATCTGCAATCCTAGGAAGTGAGTCAGCTCTCCAATCATGCTCATCTCGAACTCGGCTTGCATGAGTTTTGAGAAGCCATGAGCCAGTTCATCCTTAGTCGACCCAAAGATGATATCATCAACATAGACTTGAGTAACTATCAATTCCCCATCTTCCTTTTTGATGAAGAGAGTTTGATCAACCTTCCCTCTTGTGAACCCATGTGACATTAGATATTGTGTGAGTCTATCATACCAGGCTCTAGGAGCTTGCTTCAACCCATAAAGTGCCTTTTTAAGGTACAGCACATGATCCGAAAAGTGTGGATCAACGAATCCTTTTGGTTGAGCCACATAGACATCCTCTTTGAGTAACCCATTTAAAAAGGCAGTCTTTACATCCATCTGATAGAATTTGAAATTCAGTTGACATGCTAGGGCAAGAAGAATTCTGATGGACTCCATTTGGGCAATTGGGGCAAATGTCTCATCATAGTCTACTCCTTCCATATGTGAGTATCCTTGAGCCACAAATCGAGCCTTGTTGTGAATCACATTTCCTTCTTCATCAGTCTTATTGCGGAATATCCACTTTGTACCGATGATGTGTTCTCCTTCCGGTCTAGGTACTAAAGTCCAAACATCATTCCTCTGAAACTGAAGTAATTCATCATGCATTGCTTCAACCCAACTCTCATCTTATAGTGCTTCCTCAACTTTCTTAGGTTCAACCTGTGACAAGTAGCAGGAATAAGACACAAAGTTAGCAACACATTTATCAACTGTACGTTTCCTTAATGTGAGTTCATTCATGTCGCCCACAATGACTTCTGGAGGATGATTTAATTTGATTCTAGATGAAGGTCCCTTCTTTTCATGAGATTCAGACTCTAGTGAAATGGGTAAGTCTGCAAGGTCTTCCACAATACTAGGAGTACTTGGAGAAGCAAGTTCTTGTTCAGTAATATCTTGAACTTCCCTAGGCTCAGAAGGAAGAATTTCCTTGGGGAGTCCCTCAGTGCCTTTCTCAGAACTTGACTTTGAAGACTCATCAATGACGACATTTACTGTCTCCATTACCTTCATAGTTCTTTTGTTGTACACTCGATAAGCCTTGCTTGTAGAAGAGTAACCCAGAAATATGCCTTCATCACTCCGAGAGTCAAACTTTCCCACATTCTCTCTATCCTTGAGAATGAAGCAGGTACTTCCAAAAATTCTGAAGTACTTCACATTAGGCTTCCTTCCTTTCCACAACTCATAGGGAGTCTTTTTGGTACCGGGTCTGAAGTATACCCTATTAACTGTATGACATGCAGTGTTTACAGCTACTCCCCACAAGTTTCTAGCCACATCTTTGTTATGCAGCATGGCTCTAGCCATCTCTTGAATGACCCTATTCTTCCTTTCTACCACACCATTTTGCTGAGGCGTAATAAGAGCAGAGAATTCTTGAGATATACCTGATCTTGTGCAGAAGGATTCCATGTATGAGTTCTCGAATTCCTTCCCATGGTCACTTTGAATTCGATCAATCTTCAGGCTCTTTTCATTTTGCAGTCTTGTGCATAAAGCCTCAATGTGCTCAGGAGCATCAAACTTGGATCGTAGTAGAATGACCCAAGTGTATCTAGTGAAGTCGTCTACCACAACCATGATGTATCTCTTACCCCCAAGAGACTCGGTTCTGGTTGGACCCATAAGATCTAAGTGCAACAGCTCCATTGGTCTGGATGTAGCTGATGTTTGAGTGCCTAGATGCTTAGCTTTTGTCTGTTTTCCAAGCTGACATGGTCCACACACCACATTGCTTATTCTACTAAGCTTTGGTATCCCTAAGACTGATTCATGCTTAGATACAATAGATAAATGCTTGTAACTAGCATGTCCCATTCGTTGATGCCACAAATCTTCATTAGGCAAACGAATGCTATTACACACAATATCAGCATCAGGAACCAATCCATAGCAGTTGTCCAAAGTGCGAACCCCACTAATGAGCTTCTTTCCAGACTCATCCATGACAAAACACTTTCCTTTTGAAAATAGCACCATGAAGTCTTGATCACATATCTGACTTATGCTCAATAGGTTCACCCTTAGACCTTCTACATAAAGGACATTCGCAATGTCTGGCAGTCCTGGCAGAGATATAATCTCTTTCCCTTTAATTTGTGACTTGCTTCCATCACCAAAGGTAACATTGCCACCTTTCTTAGACTCGAAGATCTTGAAGAGAGATCTGTCTCCAGTCATATGTCGTGAGCAACCACTGTCAAGATACCATAGACATGTGTCCATGACCTTGAACGCAAACTTCATCAAGAAACATACTTCATGCTTAAATGATAAATCAGAGAGAATGGTTCTTTCTCTCAACTGCCTTTTATGAGCTAAGCCTATAACTTTCACTCTTCTCAGACGAACTCTTTTGCACATTTTCATTCTGAGACAATCTAGTTTCTTCTTAGCAAAATTGATATCTTTTCCAATAGTCATCATAAGAGAATTCAAATAACTTTTAGACTTGTATTTTCTGAGACACTCAAGCAAAATAGTGATTAGAAAAACAAGATGTATTTGAAAACAAAGATCTCTTCAAGCAGGTTACAGCCAATGACAACAGGGGTCAATGGATCAACACAGCAAAGATTAAACCTAATTAGAGTGTGCCTGCTCTGATACCACTTGATAGGCCACAAACTGAATGACCCCTTGTGATAAAATTAATTAATTAATTAGCTAAGTTATTAATTAATCAATTTAGCATGCAAATACGTGGAAGCACAAACAAATCACCAAATACTAAATATGCAGCGGAAAAATAAATGACACGGTGATTTGTTTACGAATGGGGAAAACCCTAACGGCAAAAACCCCACCGGGTGATTTTCAGGTCACCACTCCCGGAACTCCACTATTATCAAATCAAGCGATTATAAGTAAAGGAATCCCAAGTACCTTACCAACCTACAGTTGAACCCTTACCCCAATACCCAATTGGACTTGATCTGTAGTGACAATTTCCACCTTTGATGCACGGCTCCCAAGTACGTGACTAACCAATGCGCGGATCCCAATATGCGACTTCAAACACCAATTTGAGAAGGAGAGGTTGGCTGCAAAGTTCTTCAGTTCATCATACACAATGAAGATCAGGAAGATGCTTGGTTACAAAACCCTATGGTGCACATACACAGCAACTTCTTGGAGAGAAGATGAACTAGGTTAAGAACTTCGTCTTTTGATCACAATTTGCTTGAACAAGGATTGCTCAATGCTTTTGCAACTTGTGTACCACTTGACGGCTCTTAAAATAACCCTTTTATATGTTTAGGGTTGAAGAAAAGAAGGCCCAAAACCATATTCATGAATCCCAAGAAAATCAAATCAGAAAAGCTGATTTTATAAATCTCGACAGATAGCAGGTGTCGAGGTAGCTATCGAGCAGGTGTCGAGCTTTAATGAAATTGCACTTCAGCTTGCTTTTTCTTGGACAGACTTGATGACTTCAACACTTGTTCTTGAAACCTTATTTCTTGAAGTATTAAAAACACCTAGAACTACCCAATTACGAGTGCGTTTTGTCAAAAGGATTAGCCAATTTACATAAACAAGTAACATATGTTCTTAACAAGTGAACACACATATGTCCTAACAAGAAGAAGCCAGCAAGAGTATAAAGAATAATAACTTCACACAACAATTTTTCTCATAAGCAAAAGCTGCAGAACATTTCCAACTTAACTATTGAGAAATCTTATGTCACATTAGTATTAAATTTAACCAAGGAAGAAGCACATTAGCTCTTAGAACCACTTACCACTTAGCACCAAAGGTTTCTATAGAAAATTATCATCACACCATATAAAAGTTATAGGCTCTTACAAATATCAAGGCCAAACCTTTACTACGTAGTAAAAATTGTACACAATTATCATCATGGCTTATAAAAGTTGCAGATTCTTGAAATGAACAAATAATTGTAATATCAAGTTCAAACTTATACTAATTCGAAATTATCTTATCAAGAACAGGGTAAGAAGATGATGCAAGAGATGGGGTGTGCACGACAATACATTTTCACAAAATAAGCCATACAGGAAAAACTATGAAATGTAATAAAACATATAGGAAGCATACAATCATCAATTACCTTTAGCACCTTCCAAATGGAATGAATATTCCCAATATTTGAATATATTCTTTCCAATAGTAGAAAAAACATCTCATAAAAATTAATAACTACTAGAGACAAGCTCTAACACAGTTCCAACTGTAGAACCTTGAGATTATTTTCCTTACCCTGGTAAAAATAGTAACCATGCTCAAACTTCATCTAGGTTTCTGTCGAATGCACCAGTGGTCCAGTACTTGTTAACATAGCTGCTCGTGCCAGACTATATGATAGATCCTTAAAATCATTAATTGGTGAAAAAACAAACAAGTTAATAAATGGTTGTAGATGCTTGTACACCAATGGAGGGGTTCTGATGGGAATACCACCGTTTGGAGGGAATCCAATGTATTCTATTACCAAAGACAGAGACAACATTGTAGATTTTTTGGTACGGCTAACGGATTGCTGAGGAGATCTATGAAAAACTCAAATGATCCCACCAACACTGTAGGCAATGCCCACTGAAAAAAAATAAATTAAAAAAGAAAAAAAGAAAAAGAAAACCATTGTCAGAGATAATTAGAGAATATAGTTTTCTAATTAACTGAAGAATTCAAACAAAGTAATTTCAGACCTTGATGAATTCCCCCTAACACCCATTTATTTTCTGCCAGGCTGCTCATGAATGATATACATAACTAATAAAGGATATACATTTGGTGCCGTAGGGTGAGGCTTAATTTCTGCTATAGACATAAAGGCCGAGATGATAGTGAATTGAAAACAATAAAATAAAATAAAAATTCCTAACAAAAATAAGCTAGCAAAACATTCCAAAGTCTAAACAATGTAAAGATAATATGACGTCAACCATCCAAAGGTGATGACTACACTAAATCAAAAACACCAACCAGAAAGTTTTCTTTCTTGTTTGACCAGAGCAGCAAGATACAGAGAAATTGAACTTAGAATATGAATTTTTAGTGCATCAAGTAGCTTAAATTGAAAACATCTCTACATCCTTTGGTGTTTTAAAAGGCTCAGAGAATTGGTCAAAGAATTAAACTCTAAATTTCTGCAATAACACTCATAAGATCCTTGCCATTGTCATTTGTCAATCTCATCTGCAGTAAGTGAACCAATATCTCTTTTTCTGTCTTCAAGCGGAACAAAGTTTGTATCAAAAATTATCCCACTTAAAATGATATCCATGTCATTATTCTTATTATTCTTATTATTCAGTTTCAAAATTTTTATATTATTTCTGCTATGTTCAGGAAATGTTTCCAAATCCGCTGTTCTTTTCAAACATGACTCACAAGTTTTGGGGTGGTGAGTCAAAGAAGAAACAGGGATTAGTAAAACTTAGGGGATCTGGGATCAAAGTTCGAACTTCATTCTCAATTTCATGCTTAAGAGCTGCCCAACCCTACATCATTTGATTGCTAGAATAAGAAGAACGATTCAAAGCACCAATGACGGAGTCCAGCAACTTCAATACCTCCAAAAGAAGCCTAAGATTACCATGCTTTACATGAAAATCAGAGTGAAGCAACACCTTATTAATTACAGATCAGCTGAAAGGACAAGGACGCAAGTATGCCATGATACTCTGCACATCCTTGCTATTAAACAAAACGAGATCATGAGACTGAGAATCAAAGAAACCAAAAGTTCAAAGACCTAGGGGCACCAAGGACTCTTCCACATGAACCCTATCCTGTAATATGGACAAAACATAAATAAAAGTTTCATCATCATCATCATCATCATTCCCAAGTCCATGAATGACGCCAAAATACATTTCCTTCTTCTGCAACAGCCACCTCAAAAATAACAGTGCAAAGCCAGCAAATGCCTTCCTCAACAAATGCTCACCCTCTTCTCCTTTTGGTTCTATGTATATTCAGTAAGCTTAGAGAATGCCTTAGATTTGAAATCAAATTTCTTTGCGACCTAAGAGGCCAATCTTGAATGACTCTAAACAATCGAAGCCATTAGCGAAAGTGTAGCTTTTTGGCGCTTCACTTCTTTACTATCTAGTTCCTTCTGAACATCTACCATGTATTCTTCAATAAGCAATCTTGCAAACTTGTTGAGATCCTTACTAATAGCTTTTCTCTGCCCATCCTTGGGATTATATACCCCATCAATGACAATATATAAGAAAATCAAGGTTTCCCTCATCGAAAATTTCAAGCATCTAGAAGCTCCAAGCACTTAAAAAGAAGTGCCAAGATATAAATGTGAATGTTCAAATAACGTTGAAAACACTATGAACGTTTAGACCCCCAATTACACAATTACCAATTCAAGCTTTATATCAAATAATGTATGTGTGGAAAATGATAACAAGCTCATAACAGAAATGATAAACAATCTAAACCATAAATAATCACAATCACAGCAGTAATTAAATGGTAAAGATAAAGGGAAGAGAGATGCAAACACAAAGACAACACACGATATGTTATCGAAGAGGAAACCGAAGCCCTCAGCGTAAAACCTCTCCGCCGCCCTTCAAACGGTCAATAATCCACTAGAAAATATAATTGGGATACATGAACAGCAATAGACCCTCCAAGCCTAATCTACCCAGGTACCTAAGCCCTCCAAGCTTCTTGTTCCAACGAAGTTGCGCTGAACCTTTTTCTTTTCTAGCTTACCGGATTCCGCTATAACCCATAGCATCAACCAATAACCATTGGTCCCTTCCAAACTGCTTCCCTTAGCACCAAATGAACCTTCTCACAGACGTGGGTGTGATGAGAAAAGGATTTGGTCAATGACCTCTCAATGATGTATTAATAGAGAGGAAGAAAGTAGAGGAATTTGAAAAGTCTCTTAGTGAAGATTGGGGATGAGGCAATCTTGTTTTTCTCTAGGGTTTCTCTCACAAAATTCTCTTTAGAAGCTTTCTACATTTCGTGGGTATAAGGGTCTATATATAGTGGTGTGTGTTTGGAATACGAAGAGTCAGTTTTTCCCAAACAAGGCTGGTTAGCGGCTTGGCCTCGCGACTTGTCCAAGTCGTGAGTTCAAGTCACGAGATAACAGCCTGGCCAGCCTGAGACTTTTGTCCTATAGTACGAAAGCTGGCATGACCCTTCACCTCCCTGCATGCTTCTCACGTGTGCAGCAGTTGGCGGCTTGCAAGCCGCGAGTCAGTCGCGAGTCCTAGCCGCAAGTCCCTGCTTCTTGGCACAAAGTTGAGCAATTCTTCACACTCTCTTCACACACTACCCTTACATGAATCCCACCTAAATACAGGGTTACTAAGTGCTAAATTATAAGCATATTGGCACGGAATAAAGCCAACAAGATGGTTGATAAATTTCAACCTTACAATTTCCCCCTTTGGCTATTTCATGACAAAACCCTATAACAAACTCTAGACTTAACGCGTGAGTTGGAAACAATTGGAAAACTCACTCGCACCTAACTCTAGAATCTGTGAAGCTTTTGAACCATAAGAACAAGTAACTCCTGAAACACAACAGCACAATAAGTTCATTGTATGCAGAAAACTTGTAATACAAATGGAGCAAGCATAATGTGATCAAGCACAATGGAATAAAGCAATAAACCATGACAAGACCAAAACAAGCAATCACTATAAACAAGTGATCACAATGCTCATTCACACTTGGAATGAACATCCGGGCATTCAAACTGACAAACACAAGGCAAATCACTTGAATGACCAACACTCAACCAATGCACAATACATGAAGTATATGCATCTAGGAATAAAGTCCTACACGAGCACAAGAGTGACAGTACTTAGAAGGAAATGCATAACATTTAGTTATAAGTACTGATTTAATCAAAGCACAAAGACTGCAAAAAGCAAGGTACAGACCATAAAGCCTATAAAGTGCATAGAAACAAACCCTAATGGCTTACAAAAGCAATATGGGTACAAAACAAAAACAGAAACCTTAAAAACCTACAAAGGTACCAGGTACAAACAAAAACATGAAAGAAAGATATGCTGAATAACTTCAAAATATATACTGAATAACTACAGAATAAAAACCTATAATAAACACAATAGAGTATGTAGCAACTATAAAACTCCCCCTTTCGGTATGCACACTCCTTTTCATTCTTAAGCTTCTCTCCCCCTTACTGTGCTGCTATCCCCCTTTTTGGCACGAATAGCTAAAGGCTGTCTTCTAGCTTCTGTTGTATGTTATCTAATTGTAACTCAATGGTTCCGAGACGCATTTGAGTTTGACTGTAAAATGAGTTGAGAAGCCGTTCCAAATCAAAAATCCGATGAAGCACATTTTCTATGAAGTAACTTTGCTTGGGAGTTTGGAATCTAGGAGGAATAAACGGGGTGCCGGTTGATTGTGCAGGAGTAACTGTAGCAGGAGTAGATGGAGATGCATGTGTGCATGGCTCAGTCTTAGGTTTCTTGGAGGAATGACTCTTGCTTGCTTGGAGAGTGTATATTGATATTGGTCGAGGACGAGACAGGATTTTCTCATTTGATGAAGGACTAACACCTTCACGTAGTACAATCTTCATGATTAGACTACAGAATGGAAGAATTGTTCGTGTTGCTGAACGAGCCGCTGTTTTCCCAATGATCTGGAATATGTGAGCACAGATGTGAATCGGGGCACCGGTAATGAGGTCACACAAAAATTTAGCCCTTCCAAGACTGATGAAGGCAGTGTTTGACAGTGGGTAGAGATTGGAAAACATGATTAGCTTTAGAGTTGTCAGTTCAGGCAAAAATAATGTAGTGCTTATAGATGATCCTGTGCTTCCCACTTCATGTTCATTTCCAAGAACTTGAAGGATGTCTTGTGCCTAAAGTTCTCTGTCATCGTATAGAGTTCGATCCACATTTTTTGGTCTGGTGATGCGAAGAACCTTAGCAATGTAGTTTGCATTCATGGAAAATTTTGTTCCTCGTACCCAGCATTTCAACTCGACCCCTGTGTATCTGGCATTTGAGAAGAATTCCTTGACCAATTCTTCAATTGGATAGTCAAAATTTCCAAATAGGTCAACCTAATCTCTTTCTTCAAAAATCTTAGGGATAAATGTTGTCCCTAGGGTATCAAACTTGACAACTCTTTCCACAATGGCAGAAGCCTCTTTGAAAGTGTCTGTGTACGTCTTTGAGTTAATAGGTGTCCTGAATCTCTCAACAGAAGAGTCCCTAGATGTCTTAGATGACCGTCGTGTTCGTTTAGCAACCGGGGTTGACGGGTCATCAGTTACAATATCTTTGCCTTTGGAGGAACAACGAGTCAACTAAAAAAACATCAAATACACAGCAGAGAACCAAATGCAATGCCACAGGATACACACATTAGTATGATTAGATTCAGATATAAGAGTGTGAACCAAAAAAAAAATTTCAGAGAGTCATAGAAACATGAACAAGTTTAACACCAAGAAGACATAAGCAACACAGACAAAAGAGATAGGCACACAGATATGATGAATAATAGTAATAACTCAGAGTCAAATGGGCAATGTGTATCACAAAGTCACAAATGACAAAATGCCAAGAGCATGATATGAACGGAGCAACACATTCATGAACCATAACATAGAGCACAGTCTCTTAATAGACAGAAACATGAAAACACTAATGTAGAATGAGAAACAAAGTAAAGGCAAGACAAGAATAATAAAACTCAAAACACACAAACCCCCAAACTAAGTTCAAACCCATTAAATCTCAATAACAGAAACACTTCACAAAACAGAAAAAGATACTCGAACCAAGTACAATGAAGTGAGATAGAAATAACCCATACCTTTTTCTTGGTGTTTGATGAAGACATGATGCAAAATTGGAAGCTTTTTCAAAGAAACACGGAGTGTTTGAAAGAGAGAAATGGGGAAGACAATTGAAAGTTCAAAATGGGTATGAAACACCCTTGAACGTTTAGACCCCAAATTACAAAAATACCAATTCAAGCTTTATATCAAACAATTAATGTGCGGAATATGATAACAAGCTTATAACAGAATTGATAAAACAATCTAAGCCAAATATAAACACATCCACAGCAGTAAATATAAGGCAAAGATAAAGGAAAGAAAGATGCAAACACACGGACAACACGATGTGTTATCGAAGAGGAAACCGAAGTCCTCGGCGTAAAACCTCTCCGCCGCCCTCCAAGCGGTGATAAAATCCACTAAAGAATATAGTTGGGATACATGAACAGCAGAAGACCCTCCAAGCCTAATCTACCCAAGTACCTAAGCCCTCCAAGCTTCTTGCTCCAACGAGGTTACGCCGAACCTATTTCTTCTTTAGCTTCCCGGATTCCGCTACTTGACCATAGCATCAACCAATGTATATTGGTTCCTTCCCAAACTGCTTCCCTAAGCACCAAATGGACCTTCTCACAGACGTGGGTGTGGTGAGATAAGGATTTGGTAAATAACCTCTCAAGGGTATGACAATGGAGAGGAAGAGAGTAGAGGAATTTGTAGAGTCTCTCAGATGAAGATTGGGGATGAGGCAATCTTGTTTTTCTCTAGGGTTTTCTCTCACAAAATTCTCTCTGGAAACTCTCACAATATGATGGGTATAAGGGTGTATATATAGTAGGGTGAGAAGGGAATGAAAAACGTCAGTTTTTGCCAAACAGGGAAAATTGGCGACTTGGTCTCGCGGCTTGTCCAAGTCGCGAGTTCAAGTCGCGACGTAACGACCTAGCCAGCCTGGGACTTTTGTCCGATAGCGTGACAGCTGTCGCGACCCTTCAGCTTCCTAGTGTGCTTCTCACGTGCCAGCTTTTGGCAGCTTGCCAGTCGCGATCCACCCGCGAGCCCTAGCCGCGAACCTCTGTTTTTCTTGCACACTCTTGAGCTTTTCTTCACATCTTCTCACACACTACCCTTACAATTTTTCCACCTAAATACAGGGTTACTAAGTGCTAATATCAAGCAAATTGGTCACGGAATAAAGCCAATTAGATGATTGATTAAATTCAACCTTACAATCTCCCCCTTTGGCTGTTCCGTGAAAAAAACCCTAAAACAAACTCTAGACTTAACGCGTGAGTTGGGAACAATTGGAAAACTCACTCACACCTAACTCTAGAATCTGTAAAGCTCTTGAACATATGAATAAGTAACTCCTGAAACACAATGACATAGCATTATCATTGTATGCAGAAAACTTAATATGCATATGGAGCACAATAAGCATGATCAAGCAAAAATGAACATAAGCATAAAAGCAATAATTCATGGCAAGATCAACAACAGTAGTCACTTAAGCAAAAGTGATTACTATGTTCATTCACACAAGGAATGAACATCCGAACATGCAAAAATGATAAACTCAATTGAAGAGTATCATTTGCAAGTCCAACACTCAACCAATGCATACCAACATATATGCATCTAGGAACAATCCTACAAGGGCACAAGAGTGTTGTACTTAAGATAATGCAAGGCATTAACAAGTACCAAAGCACAAAGCACAAAGGCTGCATATGCAAAGTTTTGCAAATACATGGCACAAACCATAAAAGCCTACAAACGTGCATAAGTACAAGAAACAACCCTCAAAGCTTACAAAAACAACAATGGGTACAGACCAACAACATAAAGTGTTGAAAAACATCATACTATATATTCTGAAATAAACAACTGTACTAGTCAACCACAAGGATTTCAAAAATAAACACAACAAAGTTTGAAGTAACTATAAAAGCTTAAGGAAAACTCCCCCTCTCAGAATGCACAAACTCCCCCTTTCAGTATGCACCCTCCTTTTTAGTCTTAAGCTTCACTCCCCCTTGCTATGCTGCTCTCCCCCTTTTTGGCACGAATAGCTAAAGGCTGTCTTCCAGCTTCTGTTGTATGTTATCTAACTGTAACTTAATGGTTCCGAGACGCATTTGAGTTTGACTGTGAAAGGAGTTGAGAAGTCGTTCTAAGTCAGAAATCCGATGAAGCACAGTTTCAGTGAAATAACTTTGCTTTGGCATTTGGAAACCAGGAGGAACAGACGGGGTGCCGGTTGATTGTGCAGGAGTAACTGTAGTAGGGGCAGATGGGGATGCTTGTGTGGATGGCTCAGTCTTAAGTTTCTTGGAAGAGTGACTCTGGATTGCTTGGAGAGAGTACTGGGATATTGGTCAAGAACGAGTCATTACTTTCTCATTTGATGAAGGACTAACACCTTTACTAAGAATAATCTTCATGACTAGACTGCAGAATGGAAGAATTGTTCGTGTTGCTAAACGGGCCGATGTTTTCCCAATGATATGGAATATATGAGCACAGATGTCAATCGGGGCACCAGAAATGAGATCACACAGAAATTTAGCCATTCCAAGATTGATGAAGGTAGTATTTGACAGTGGATAGAGATTGGAGAACATGATCAGCTTCAAGGTTGTCAGTTCAGGTGAAAACAATGCAGTGCTTATAGATGATCCTGTGCTTCCCACTTCATGTTCATTCCCCAGAACATGAAGGATGTCTTGTGCCTGAAGTTCTCGGTCATCGTATGGAGTTCGATCCACATCTTTCAGTCTGGTGATGCGAAGAACCTTAGCAATTAAGTTGCCAGTCAGTCACTAGGTTAAGCCGCAAAACACTGTAAAACTAAGATTTTCAAAAAAATCTTCTAAGTGTTTTTCATGACTGGAAGGTCTACCCACGTGATAGTCGCGAGAAGAGCCATGAAAATCTCTGAGTACCCCTTGCAACTGGACCTTCCACCTGCAAACAAGTCGCCACACTAAGCCATGAAAATCATAAAAACTCAAATTTTGAAAAAATTTCTAAGTATTTTTCGCGACTGAGACCTTGACTCGCCAGTGAGCTGCAAAAAATCTCGAAGTGAGCTTGCGACTGGAGCATGCGACTGGACCTACCCGCGATTGAGTCGCCAAAATAGGGCAACACTGTTTTTAAAATTTTTGACATTTTTGTAAAAAAAAAACACTTTCCAAAAACAAACTAAAACACTGAAAAATCTTTTTGTGTTTGATTAACAAAGATTGAGCTTGTGAAAACACATTTAAACAAGTACAATCACATAAATGAATAAGGCATTTCTTGAACATAGACTTGTGTGTTGTGTGTGGATATCACAAATGAGATAGTCCTTAGTCTAATGTGAAGCTTCAATGATCAATTCAATCAAGGCATACACAACTAGAACTAGATAATATGACCCATCTCAATTATAGAAGTATGCATATATGACCTCCCACATAAACTTGAGTACATTTCATTGAAGCTTTTCATTTGGCTCCATTTTGAACATATCATTTGATCTTTTTGAATAAACATATCTCATTGTGAGATCGATGCCTGAAATTTTGAATATTTCAATTTGATGGGTAGCCTTTGGCTTTTTGGGCATCATATAATTTATTTTGGTCGCTTTCCCTTTTTCCTAGTCAAATACTAGTATGTGCAACAGGCTTTTGCAGCTCAATATCTCTTTTCATTTGGAGATTTACATTTGGTGAGCTCTTTGAGTAAAACAATAAAATAAAAGTGGGAAGATATATAGGCACAAGTCTATGCATGTCTCAAGATCAACAAAACCATTCACTAATGATTCATGACAAGGTTGAAGATCTATTTACAACAGTCACATAGATTTCAGAATTTCTTCCACAAAGATATGAGTGCATAAGAGACAAGCTAAGTTCGGTAAATGCACAAAGCCATTAGTACAAAGGTACAAGGCAAAACATGCTTTGAGACAAGACTCAACAAAGCCAATCAAACTTTTTAGGATTTTCTACTTTTTATGAGTTTTTGGATTTTTGATACAGAATCAGTAAAAAGTTTAACAAAAGAAACTTAAATAACAAAGTAAAAACATTTGAACCAAAGACAAACACACAAACAAAATAACAACCTAAATACTAGCAAGAAGCACACAACAAAGCATATTCCCAAACATGGGAAGTATTAATGCATGGACATGTTGTAATGCTTATGCATGAGTACCCTTCGTCACCCACACATCACGTGCGTTTGGGGTGATTTCCTTGATGGATTGGGTACAAGAGTTAGGACTTTCAAACCTTCTTGTGAAGCTTTCCAAGCAATTGGTGAAGGCACCGATCATCTTCATAACGTCCATCATTCCTGGATCACGGTTTTGACTTCTTGGTTGCTCACCACCCCAAGACCTCTCGTCATTTCTCCTTCCTCTTGATCGAGGAGTGCTTGCATTGTTCAATGCTCTCAGCTTATGATAGTTGGGTCTAGTATGTCCTTGCAATCTGCAATAGTGACAAAGATAGTTCGTTCTAGGACCCTGTTGTGATCTTGGAAGTGATCTTCCTCTAGCTCCAAATCTGGCTTCTGATTGATTACGGGACTTGTTAAACACCCGTTGATCATTCACATTCTTCTTCCTCCCAGTCTTAACTTTCTCAGGAATAGGCTTATCCACAGCCGTCTCTTTGGCCTTCACAAACTTCACTTCTTTGGTGACATTGGCTGATGAGCTACTTCCCCCGGTATATCCCAACCCAGACTTGTCTGAGGCATGTTTTTGAGATGAAATAACATCATCTAGCTTCTTGGAGAAGACCCTATCTATCTTGGCATGAGCTTACACTATCTCTTGCTCAAGAAATCTTACTTTTGTGTAAGCTTCTGATAGCTCACCATTAAGTGCTTCAATCTCACATTTTGCCTCCTTGTATCGTACCAGCAGACTTTTGTAATCTTCTTCAGCTCTCTTCATCTTCTTCATAGCCGCCTTTGCCACCTTTGCATACTCACCCGATTTCTCAAGAAGTAAGGCGTAATTCTCTTGAAGACCAGATGTATCTTCATCTTCTTCAACCTTTGATTATTCAACAACCCCAATAGACTCCAAATCAGAATGCTTGCCAAGCTCCTTCACAAGTGAACCCAAATCATCCGAGGATTCCACATGTGCAAGGGTCATGAATGCAGAGTAATTTCCTTCTCCGTCACAGCTCTCTTCAGAGTCAGAGTTTGATGAATCCGAGTCACTTAAAGTAGTAGCATAGACCTTTCCTTTTGACTTCAAATAGTTGGGACATTCCTTTTTGAAGTGTCCATGTCCATTACACTCGAAACATGTGATTCCCTGAGAAGATTGGGAATCTCTGTCATCTTTCCTTCGGAATTCTTTCTTCTCCTTCCCGGAACTCTGAAATTTTCCTTTGTTGCCAAATTTCCCACCGTTCTTAAGTTTCAAGAATTTCCGGAAGTTCTTTACAAGGTACGCCACATCTTTATCTACTACATCCTCTTCCGAAGGGTCATGAGATGCCACTCTCTCATCAATTGTTTTAAGAGCAAGAGATTTGCTCTTCTTCTGTGTGGGCAGGGACAATTCATACGTCTGTAATGAACCAACCAACTCTTGAACCTTGATGTCGTCAAGATCCTTGCCCTCTTCAATGGCCGTTACTTTGGCACGAAAACTTTCTGGCAGTGACCGAAGGATCTTCCTTACAATTTTAGAATCCTCCGTCTTTTCTCCCAAGTTAAATTTGCCGACGACCACCTCGTTTAGCTTACTATAAAAAGAGCCAATCTAGATTTAACTTGCTTCTAAAGCGCAATTAAATCATTTTCCAATTTTCAATTTCATTATCAGTTGTCTCAATTTCATACTGCTACCATGCAAAACACATTTTTGATGCATACTTAGATGCATAACATCCCATAAAAAGCTCATGCCCAATTGACATTTGGCCACAAAAGCAAACAGCCCCAAAAAAATCTGCAACTACTTCACACTCTTGGCTTTAGTATTCTTAGAACCAAATACTTACTAATCATCAGATCTTGTATAGCAAATCGTTGCGCACCCCAAATACTTTTATTCATCTGATAGCAATTTCCACAATTACTACAATAGGCCATTGAAAGAAAAAAAAATTTATATAGCAATAGTAACTTCAAAAGCTAACATAGTGATGTTTGAGGGAACATTTTAATAACCAGAATGCAAATCAAACTAAACTCTCTAGATAAATCACTGCTATAATAGTGCATGTCCTCCCATTACTTCTTGCAAACCAATAGTAGTAGCAAGAGTCACCACGATTGCTCTGGCTTGATGATAGAAAAACCAAAACCTCAGCATAAATTTTTTTACTGCAAAGAGGTAATTACTTTTATAAAAAAAAAAGTAAAAGAAAAAGAAAATGCAAGTCTAAAATTCTTCCTGAACCTATAAAAAAATAATTAAAAGCAACAACGAAAGAAAATGCTAGTCAAAGTATCACAAAATTGAGACAAATATATATTAGTGCCCAAAAAAACTACAAATAACCAAAGACAATTAAAAATTAACAATATACACAAACCCAAAAAAAAAAAAAAAAAAAAAGCTTCATGTGAGGATTATGCTTAATTATGCTGTGAAAAGTGGAACATATGGAAAGAAATAAATTTAATTTTATGTATTGAAAACTATTATGCTACTAAAATCTCATACTACCCTCAAAAGGTTTTTATTTATTTTAAATCTCACTTATCAAAAAAATAAAATTTTTTTTTTTTAATCTCGCCCTTTTCCGAACATATGGAATGAAATAAATTTAATTTTATGTATTGAAAACTATTATGCTACTAAAATATCATACTACCCTCAAAAGGTTTTTATTTATTTTAAATCTCACTTATCAAAAAAATAATTTTTTTTTTTTTAATCTCGCCCTTTTCCGAGTGCCATCATCAATTGGAAACAATTGGAGCTTTAGTTTCAAAGGAGTGTATTGTTCTCAACAAAAAGATTTTGCCAAAAAAGAATGGAATCCAAATTATTTTGCAGGTTTATGTTATTTGTGACTACTTGAAACCAAAAAAAGATGGGCCATACTATAGTATTTCCAACTACCATAGTGACTTGTTTTGTAGAAGGTAATTATCATTGCACCAACCCCGACCTCTAAATTCTACACTTATGTTCAATTATGCACTACATCTAGTCCTAATTGGCTTTTATGTTTAGAATTATATGCAAAACTAAATTAATTAGGCCCCCGGAAAAAAAAAAAAAATCTAACATAAAGTTAAAATTTCATAAAATAAACATGAATTCTAATATCAAACTCCAAATAAATTATATAACATGCAATGAAGAAACCCACAAAAAGAAAAAGAAAAAAGAAACTATAGTAGCTAAATATACAATAAAACAGTAATTAAAAGACATTGACACACAAAAATTAATATCTAAAACTAAAGAAGCATACCTTGCTCAGAATTTTATTTTATATATTTTTTTTTAATTTCAATAAGATCAAACCTAGCTCAGAAAACCTTGAATTAAAAGAACAAAATTTAAGTAGATTAGTAAAACAAAGGGCCAAATAAAGAAAATAGGTAAGAGGGAAACTCCTAAAATTAAAGTAATAACATCACTAACCATTTTAAAAACTCCAAGCGATGAAGAATGGCAACCCCCCAACTCAACAACATCTTTGCCAAAGAATGCATACTGTGACACATCAAAAAACGTACCTTTTGCATCACAGAAGAACTCAAGTAAAAACCCGTCAATTCTCCAAACCTACAAATTAAAAAAACACCCTCCAAATATAAGAAAGACATTTAATGAAATTAATTATTTCCAATGAGAAAAATACACACACAACCTTGCATGCTTATATGCATACAGGGCAAGACAATCATAAAAGGGTTTTTGAACTAATCATAACCTCACTCTCAAGCCATTTTGAATTCAAACCAATTTTCTCAAAAATAAAATAAAGATCTTTTGCTAAAATCCACATTATAGTAAAACACAAAACCGTTAACTTATTTCAAACAACAAATGATCTAGCATATAACATAGCCCAAACGTGAAACCATATAATTTATTTCAATGAAAAAAAATTGGAGTGGCATTTCATGAATTTGCACAAATAAGTCATTCTATCCAATATAGTGACAATTTTTGAATGTAGTATTATACAAAATATGAATGGTTTTGATTCATGGGCAACTAAACAGGCCTAAGAGATGTGCCTAATGAGGGAAACATGCAAAGAAAAATCCATTATCAGATCAAATGTTATTAGCCTTAGTCAAATAGTTCGATAGTTGATAGATTCATAATTTCTCTGCAACTAAAAGTAATGGCTTATAGGTATTTATCATTACCAACTCTGGAATGTGATAGAGGCTAATTTTACAACAAAAGGCTTGCATTTCTTCTCAGCATCAAAATCAAGGTTATTGTTTCAAATCTGTTGTAGATTAATATAACATCATGGTATCAACTATCAACCAAACTAACTCAAGTCCTTAACATGTGGATTTGACACAAGTTAAGAGAAGTGTTTAGTTGGTGAATGGTGATATCCTATGTGATTTATATGTGGGCTCTATAAAGTTAGAGGAAGCACTAAACATCGTGTACCTGTATTCGTAAAAGTAAGGACTTCTCATAACGTGAAAATACAAGCAAAATTTTTTATTTTTGGGAAATAACTGTTGGGGAATGAGTCGTGGGAAACCTTGTAATCATTGTGGATTTGAAAAATCTTATCCTTTCTTGGCCTATGTTTGCTCCACTGCCTTCTCTCTCTTCTTCTCTAATAACCCAAATAGCAAACCAGAAAAGTTAAAAAAAAAAAGAAAAAAGAAAAAAGAAAAAAGAAAAAGAAAAAAAGAACCTGAAACTGAAACTGAAACTGAAACTAAAACTCATGAAAGCAAAGGAACAAAACTCAGAAACTGAAAAAAAAAAAAAAAAAAATCCAAATAACAATTCCCTAAATTGCCAGCAAACCTATATGAAGACAATAGGATAAGCGATTAGTTGGACAATAAGATGAGAGATTAGTTGAAAATTACCGAGGAAAATGTTCTGCTATCGAGCCTAGGTTCCAGTTTTTCATTTATTGTTTTGGTCTGGCCATAGGGTACCTGATGTCGATCAGCATGGAGTTGAGTACTAAATAAAGGCAAACTGACGTGAGGAAAATATGCTTCCAAATTCCTTGTAACTTCCAGTGAAGGTGGATTTTATTCCCTTCTTTGATAGGAACTGATATGATCATTGATGACTAAATATTGCTTCCATTGCCACTACCATAAAGCTATATCTCTTTCTCTGGCAGTTTTTTTTTAATATATATCCCATGCCAAACGTTTAGCAGACTTTATTAAAAAAAAAAAAAAAAACGTTTAGTAGATGGTGAAACTCAAACGTTTGTCAATTATATCTCTTTCTCTAGCAGATCATACATTCGTTTATCTATAATTATTTTTCCAAAAAAAAAAAATGTTTGTTTATCTCTTTCTCTGGCAGTTTTTTTTTTAATATATATCCTGTGCCAAACGTTTAGCAGACTTTATCAAAAAAAAAAAAAAAACGTTTAGTAGACAATGAAACTCAAACGTTTGTCAATTATATCTCTTTCTCTAGTAGTTTTTTTTTTTTTTTTTTTTTTTAGTATATATCCTGTGCCAAATGGTTAGCAGACGGTGAAACTCAAACATCACAAACTCAAACGTTTTCATCACCTATAAGAATTAATTTTGAAATAAACAATCAATAAAGATTAAAAAAAAAAAGTGACGTGCTTGCAACAAAAGGAACGGAAGAAAACAAAAGGTTTCACAAAGGTTTTGATTGAAAAGGCTTTGGATTTGTGCTTTATGGTGGAATTAAATATGTAAGAAGTGGGCTTTATGATAGAGATAGGGTTGGAAATTATTTTAGATTTATTAGTATTTTAAAATTGATAAAAACTATTTTAAAATTGTAGGATAAATTCAGAAAATATGATGAAAATGACATGGCTGCTGATGTGGCTCAACGTGAGCGTAGCAACATTAATTGCTACGCTTCAGCTTTTAGTATTATATAGATTTGAATCTGTGCTGTGAGTGAAGAATACATGATACAGTTGTAATAGAGAATTCCCTTCTAAAAATAGCCAATATTTTTTGAGCATCTAAGTCTATCCAAACCATCGTAGCTGGAATAAGAATAAGACAAGTTATGATAAAATGCCGACTACACTAACAAATAATAAAAACCAGTATTACTTGTTAATCTGTTAAGAGTGGCTTAATTGATTTGATAATTTGATTTTAAAAATTATTTATCTGAATTTTTTTCCAATTTAAAAGAGGTTGAAGAATTCATTGTCAAAAATTAGGCCAACATTCTATGTTCTTTTTTGATGAAAAACATGCAATGTCGACATGTAATTAGTAAGGTTTGTGTTCATGTCTGCTGAAGTTACAGGCTTTGAATTTCTCGTATGAAAGCAAATGTTAGAAAATTTGAATCCACTTTAATGTAATTAAATATTTGAAAGCTCGGAAATGTGTTGAAAACACAAGAGCAATTTAGACCCCCAATTTAAAGTTACGGCTCGATAGTTTTTACATTAACTTACTACAAAGTGCGGAATAGTGTAAATGCGAGCGGATAAGCAAATAAGCTACTCTAATCCATAAACTAAGCAACACAGCAATATAATGGAATATAAAAGAGTAGGGAAGAAAGATGCAAACACAGAAAACACCAAGACGTGTTTTCGAAGAGGAAACCGAAGAACTCGGCGAAAAACCTCTCTGCCGCCCTCCAAGCGGAAATCGATCCACTAGACAATCAGTTGGGATACATGGGTTTGCAAGAGACCCTCCAAGCCTAATCTACCCGATGCACCTAAGCCCTCCAAGCTCCTACTCCAACAAGACTTCTCGGAACAGTGTCTTGTCTAGCTCTCCGGATCCCGCAACAAACTCCATGTTGCATCTGCCATTCCAGGCTTCTTCCAATGCTTCCCAGCAGCACCAAAACGTCACTCAACACACTCAAAGGGTGAGGTAAGTGTTTGGGCTATCAACCTCTCAATGGTATGGAAATGGAGAGGGAAGAGTTGAGGAAATACTACAAGCAAGTGTATAGAGAAAGGTGGGGATGACAATCTCTAATTCCCAATGTGTTTGGACAGGGTTTTCTCTCTGAAGCATTCCTCAACATTTGTGGGTAATGAGGGTATTTATAGGATAGGTGCAAAAAGTGTGAGTCAGTCAGTACAGGCTGGCAGAACAGAATGTCTCGCGGGTGTCTCGCGGGAAGGCCTTACCCGCGAGATACTCGCGAGACATAGTTGTCTCCACCTGGCCTGACTCTTCGCATTCCAGCATGTGCAAGGCACATGTTTCACTTCGCGAGAAGCTTAGTTGCGACATACCCGCGAGAATCCTTCAGCCTCCAAATGCTTGAGTCTTCACACACTCTCTCTATCACACAACCCTTACAACAAATCCCACAATAAATATAGGGTATGAACAATTGAAAGTGATTACAATCAAATTTGGCACGGAATAAAAGCCAACAAAATACATAGTTGTAAATAACAACTTTACAATCTCCCCCTTTAGTTATTCCGTGACAAAATCCTAAAACAGACTCTAGACTTAAACGTGAATTTGGGAACAAAGGCAAAACTCACTCACACCTAATTCTAGATTCTGATACGCTCTTAAAACATATGAACAAGTATCTCCTGAAACACAACAACACAATAACATCATTGTATGCAGAAAACTTGAAAAGCATATGGAGCAATAATAGCATGATCAAGCAAAATGAAATAGAAACACTAGATCATGGCAAGATCAAATAAGCAATCACTATACAAAAGCGATCACTATGCTCATTCACACAAGGAATGAACATCCGGTTATGCAAGATGATAAGCTCATTTGAAGAGTATCATTTGCAAATCCAACACTCAACCAATGCGAAATACACGAAGTATTTGCATCTAGGAACAATCCTACTAGGGTACAAGAGTGTTGTATCGAAGAAAAATGCATGACATTAAACTTCAAGTACACAAGCATAAAGGCTGCAAACGCAAGGAACTGCATATGCATGGCACAAACCATAAAAGCCTACAAAAACATGCAATTAAACAAATCCAAAAAGCTTACAAAAGCAACATGGGCACAAAGTAGACATGCTACATAGCATAGACAATATCATAAAAGAACTACTGAAATTATACTGAAATAAAAACAGAGTATCAAAGATTGTTTAAAACATAAGCAGTAAAACAGTTATAAAGACTAAAAGAAACTAAATAAAATCATCTGAAAAACCAATAACCAATGTTACTAAGTTTCTAAACTATGCTCCCCCTAACGCTGTGCAAGCTCTTCTCCAGCTCCCCCTCAAATTTTTCTCCCCCTTTTTGACCGGAATGGCCAAAGGGCTAGAACTGATCTGACTCTGAATCCGAGCCTTGCTCCATAGATAAGTCTTGTATTTGGGAAGAGAGCGCAGTGATTTGTCCTTGAAGGTATGCAAACTGGTCCGCGGTGTGCTGTACATGAGAATCCAACACTGTAGACATTTGATCCATTTTAGCCAGCAATAGATCAAGTTTGCTCAAGCCTTGTGGTGGAGCAGAAGATGATGGATGTGCAGATGGCTCTGGAGTCGAGGTGAACCTATCAATCTCCTCCTCTGTATCTCCACCCTCATCTTGCTCAACACGAGGTTGTGGGATGGTATGCACACCAGTATTGGAGCCCTTGATGTGTGCAGTGCTCCTAGTCAGCGTATGACCACCAATGGGGTAGTCCCTCTGAACAACTATGAGGCCACTGGGTAGCTTGAGCTTTGGCAATCAATCCCATGATCAAGGAGGGGAATGACATCACAGTCCGTGAATTCTGCTTTGTGATGCTCTTCTTCAGGACATGCATGATATGGCCACAAATGTCAATCTCCTTATGGGTAAATAGATCATACAAGAATCTTGTTCTTGGAGCAAATAGAGTGGTGAGATTGGTGACTAGATATAGATTATGAATCATCACATAGCTTAATGTCCTCATTTCCGGAGAGAATTTGATGGTGTTCATGGATGATTTCTTCGGTTCACCACCAAAGAGTGTAATCATCTCAGCAGTAGAGCCCAATCTGTCCTCATATGCAACTGTGATTGGCTGAGATGAAGGACGAGTTTCCAAAAAATCTTGGATGATCTCTCTTGTAATCACAAACTCCTTGTGTCTTACCCAGCACTCAATACAGTCTCCGTTGACAGTGGCATTTGAGAAGAACTCCTTGATAATCTCTGAATAAACCACCCCAGTCGGGTTTAGCAGCTTGGTCCAAGTTCTATCTTTGAACACTTCAGGGATGAAAGTGTCCTCAAGAGTTTCTAGTTGAACTACTCTCTCCATGATGATCGTCCTGTCCTTATAGCAGTCATTGTACTTCATATCTGCTTCCGCGGACTTGAAGTGATCAGAATCAGTGCGTGCACGCTTTGAGGATGGTTTCTTCTTAGCTGCATGCTTGGTGGGAGACATCTGCACAATTTCACAAAGCAGACATGGAATAAGTGCACAAACACAAACCATAACCCAAAACTTGATTAGATTCAAGTTAGTTCCAAATCAGAGTTAAACTAACTGAAAAACAGAGCATTGCTGACACTTAACAACATGCTTAAAGAAACAAACCTATAAAGCATAAGCACAATGCATAAAACTAAGTAACTGTGCATGTGTGGGCATATGTGTGCACGTGTTGATGTGTGTGTGCGGCACGGGATGCATGAGGGGTGCCTAAGTGAGCCTAGTTGTGTGCCAAGAGGATGCAACATGAGCAAAGTGTATGAAATACGAGATCAATGACCAAACCAAGTAAAATAAGGTCAAACAAGAGAAAGTCCATAGATTGAAATCACTTGATTCCAATTTGGCACAAAAATGTCACTCGGACATTTTGACAAACACCTAGCATGCACAAATGCAAATATAACATGAATAATGCATGAACATGGGAAAATCTACCCTCAATACATGATAAAATGCCACAAAGGGGCCAACACAGATGTAGAAACAACAAATGGGACACAGCCCAATCAAAAATTTGACAAAAATTCACCCAATTTTGAAAACCAACCCAAATTTTCGAAAATCCCCAAATATCAAAAACCTAACACAAAATTCTGCATAATCTAAGCAAAAACTTAAAAAGAATTGTTTATAAAACATACCTTGAAGAAGAAAGTGCAGAAAAGATGCTTGGATTGAAGGGGATTGAATGGAATAGTGATTTGGGTTGAAAAAGGGTTCGAAGGAGTTTATGCGAGGGAAGTGTTTGTGATTTGAAAAACTGTCACATCAGCAATATAAAACTGAAAACACGCGTTTTTCGCGGTTTAAGGGGTAGCGAAATATTCGCGAGAATGACCACTGAAGCACAAAATTTTCGCGAGAAGCACTAGGTCGCGAAACAGTCGAGAGACAGTCGCGGTAACTTCTGTCTGAATTTAAAAAAATCCAATTTTTAGCCAAACAGCATTTCGCGAGAAGCTGTTGGTCGCGAGACAGTCGCAGTACAGTTGCGATAGTTTCTGTGTGACAGGATGAAAAATTATTTCCCTCAAGCCCTTTTCGCGGGAAGCTCTAAGTTGCGAGCTTCTCACGAAACAACCCCTGAACCAGTTTTTTGAAGGAAAACACACAAATGCATTTTGAACAAAAACAAAAGACACGAAAGTATAAAATCACTTCCAAAAACAAATAAAACACTCAAAAATCTTTTTGGGTTTGATCAACCAGTTCTTGAGCATACACATCACATTTGAACATGTACAATCACACAAATGAGATATGCATTGATTGAATCAAAGTCTTGTGTGTTGTGTGTGAGTATCAAATGTGGAATAGTCTATAGACTAGAGCGAAGTTTCAATGATCAATTCAATCAAGTCATACACAACTGATATGAAATCAAGTGGACAATCTCCTTTATAGAAATGAGTATATATGACCTCCCACACATTGAATACAAAACTTCGAAGCTTTTCATTTGACTTCTACAAAAAGCATAACAAAAGGTCCAATTAATTTTGTTTGGACAAGAGCATCTCTATTTGAGATTGGTGCTTGAAATTTTTGATATTTCAACATTGATCATTAGCCTTTGGCTTTTTTGAGCACCATATAAAAACACATTAAGAAGAGTCGCTTTCCCTTTTTCCTAGTCGAATACTAGTGTGTGCGACAGGCTTTTGCAGCTCAATATCTCTTTTCATTTGGAGATTTGCATTTGGTGAGCTCTTTTTGCAAAAAAATAAAATTAAGTGGGAAGAGATATCGACACAAGTCTATGCAAGTATCAAGACCAACAAGACTATTGACCAATTATTCATGACAAGCTTGAAGATCTATTTACAACAGTCACACATAGTGTTCACGATTTCTCCCACAAAGAACAGAGTGCATATAAGACAAGCCACGATTGTAAATGCACTACGCCATAAGTACGAAGGTACTAGGCCAAACTCACATGTGACATACACAAAACAGGTGATCAAACTTTTGAAATTTTTCAATTTTTATGGGTTTTTGAATTTTTGAACACACCCAAAACAGAACAAGACAAGTAAGATCAACAAAAACAGCTGGTACAAACCAACCGGATAAAATAACAACAGCAAAAAGAAAGCAATGCATGAAATGATGCAACAGCAAATGTCCCTAAACATTGAAAGAATTTATGCATGGACATGTTATAATGCTTATGCATGAGTACCCCTCTTCACCCACACATCACGTGCGTTTGGGGTGATATCCTTGACGGATTGGGTACGAGAGTTTGGACTTTCAAACCTTATGGTGAAACTCTCCAAGCAAGTGGTGAAGGCACCGATCATTTTCATCACATCCGTCATACCGGGATCACGATTTTGACTTCTTGATTGCTCACCACCCCAAGATCTCAAGTCATTTCTCCTTCCTTGTGACTGAGGTGCGCTTGCATTGTTGTCTGATCTTAGCTTTTGACAATTGGGTCTGGTATGTCCTAGCAATCCGCAATAATGACACACATAATCTGTTTTGGGACTCCGTTGTGATCTTGGGAGAGATCTTCCTCTAGTTTCATGTCTAGCCATAGACTGATTTCGGGGCTTATTCACCATTCGTTGCTCAGCCACATTCTCCCTTTTTACATCCTCATCTTTCTCAAGAATGGGCTCTTCAACAACCGTCTCGTTTGCCTTCACAAACTTTACTCCTTTGGTGACTTTGACTTATGAGCAGCTTCCTCCGGTGTATCCCAACCCGGACTTGTCTGAAGAAGGTTTTTGAGATGATATAACATCTTCTAACTTCTGAGAGGAGACTTTCTCTATCTTAGCATGAGCTTGCACAACCTCTTGCTCAAGAAATCTCACCTTCGTATATGCTTCAGACAGCTCACCATTTAGTGTTTCAATCTCACACTTAACCTCTTTATATCTGATCAAGAGACTTCTGTAATCTTCCTCAGCTTTCTTCATTTTCCTTACAGCTGCCTTGGCTACTCTGGAATACTCTCCCAACTTCTCAAGTAGTAAGGAGTAATTTTCTTGAAGATTAGCTGTATTCTCTTCCTCTTCAACATCTGATTCTTCCACAATCCCAATAGACTCTGAATCAGAATGCTCATCAAGCTCCTTCACAAGTGCACCCAAATCATCCGATGACTCCACATGAGTAATGGTCATGAAGGCGGAGTAGTTTCCCTCTCCGTCACAGCTCTCTCCGGAGTCAAAATCAGAAGATTCTGAATTGCTGAGCGTCGTGGCATAAGCCTTGCCTTTTCCACTCAGAAAATTTGGACACTCCTTCTTTAGATGTCCATGGCCATTGCACTCATAGCACAATGTCTGAAGAAGGTTGAGAATCCTTCCCTTCTTTCCTCGTAAACTCTTTCCTATCACCTCTTGAAGATGAAAATTTTCCTCTGTTGAATGGTTTTCCACTGTTCTTCATTTTCAAGAATTTTCGGAAGTTTTTCGCAAGATATACTACTTCTTTCTCCACTCCATCTTCTTCGAAAGGATCATCCATTCTTTTGGTGATGGTTTTAAGAGCAAGCGATTTACTCGTCTTGTGGGAAGGTAGTCCAAGCTCATACGTTTGAAGTGATCCAATGAGCTCTTGGATCTTAATTTCATCCAAATCCTTGCTTTCCTCTATGGCTGTGACTTTTGCCCGAAAGCTCTCTAGTAAGGACCTCAAAATTTTTCTCACCACCTTAGTATCTTCAATCTTCTCCCCAAGTTTGAGTTTAGCAATTACAATTTCATTGAGCTTCCCATAGAATGTATCAAATGGTTCATCATCCCCCATCTTGAGCTCTTCAAATTTGGTGGTAAGCATCTGAAGTTTTGTGTCCTTAACTTTCTTCGTACCCTCATATGTCATATCCAAAATCTCCCAAGCTTCCTTGGCTACCGTTATATGAGAGATCCTGTGGAATTCATCAGGAGACACACCACAAAAAATAGCATTTAACGCTTTACTATTAGCATTGGCTGCTGCGAGAGCTGCCTTATCCCAAGTGGACTTAGGATCCGTCGGCTTGGTCCAACCAATCTCAACCGCATCCCAAACGGTATCATCTATAGAGCATAAAAATGCTCTCATTCTGACTTTCCAGAAGGCATAATTGTTCCCATAAAAAAATGGTGGAACATTGAGCGATTGAGACCGGTCCATCTCAAATAGGGTCAAGGATCACACTCAAGTATTTAAACCACAGCGAGTGTACCCGCTCTGATACCAATTGAAAGCTTGGAAATGTGTTGAAAACACAAGAGCAATTTAGACCCCTAATTTAAAGTTACGGCTTGATAGTTTTTACACTAATTTACTACAAAGTGTAGAATAGTGTAAATGCGAGCGGATAAGCAAATAAGCTACTCTAATCTATAAACTCAGCAACACAGCAGTATAATGGAATATAAAAGAGTAGGGAAGAAAGATGCAAACACAGAAAACACCAAGACGTGTTTTCGAAGAGGAAACCGAAGAACTCGGCGAAAAACCTCTCTGCCGCCCTCCAAGCGAAAATCGATCCACTAGACAATCAGTTAGGATACATGGGTTAGCAAGAGACCCTCCAAGCCTAATCTACCCGATGCACCTAAGCCCTCCAAGCTCCCACTCCAACAAGGCTTCTCGGAACCATGTCTTGTCTAGTTCTCCGGATCCCGCAACAAGCTCCATGTTGCATCTGCCATTCCAGGCTTCTTCCAATGCTTCCCAGCAGCACCAAAACGTCACTCAACACACTCAAAGGGTGAGGTAAGTGTTTGGGCTATCAACCTCTCAATGGTATGGAAATGGAGAGGGAAGAGTTGAGGAAATACCACAAGCAAGTGTATAGAGAAAGGTGGGGATGACAATCTCTAATTCCCAATGTGTTTGGATAGGGTTTTCTCTCTGAAGCATTCCTCAACATTTGTGGGTAATGAGGGTATTTATAGGATAGGTGCAAAAAGTGTGAGTCAGTCAGTACAGGCTGGCAGAACAGAATGTCTCGCGGGTGTCTCGCGGGAAGGCTTTACCCACGAGATACTCGCGAGACATAGCTGTCTCCACCTGGCCTGACTCTTCACATTCCAGCATGTGCAAGGCACATGTTTCACTTCGCGTGAAGTTTAGTCGCGACATACCCGCGAGAATCCTTCAGCCTCCAAATGCTTGAGTCTTCACACACTCTCTCTATCACACAACCCTTACAACAAATCTCACAATAAATACAGGGTGTGAACAATTGAAAGTGATTACAATCAAATTTGGTACGGAATAAAAGCCAACAAAATACATAGTTGTAAATAACAACTTTACAATATTACATACAAAAATATTTTTAAGAGTAGAAATTTATTTATTTTCCATTTTGTAAAATATATATTTACTGGATTTTAATATTATATTTCTATAGAATCTAGATCAGATATCTTTCAAGGTCATAAGACCCTAGTGGCATCACTGTGTTCGAAAATACATTGCCCTGCTGAAGCTAATCTTGCCTAGAGATGGTATTACACCTTGTTTTCTAGTTTCTTTCATTTTCCCTTCTCAATTGTCTATTCTGTGAACAATATGTTGAATGAAGGGTTTTTGATGATTATTTTGGAACTAAACATGTTATGTGCTATAGAAAGAAATTAACATGGTATTTAACTAATAATTGTTAACCTGTGACCCAAGGTGATTTTCCTATTTAATTGTTTTGTTTCTTATTTAGATTTCAGAGATTGTTGGCTTGTTGCCAAGTAATGGGAGATTTTGTTTTTTTGGATAGATTAGTATTATTTTCTTAAAGAAAGACCACTTCATAAGCGCAATGGGCATGAAGCAGCCTAAAGAATTACAAAGAAAGAATTATATACAAAAAACAACTATATAAATGTCACAATGGAATCACAATTTGTAAAACCCTATGCACGGGGCGAATTAAATATGGAGCTAGAATAAGTTGTTAGCAACTGACTACCATCCTCTCAATTAGGGATATGAGAATCTAAACAATGGAGAAATGAGGCCTCCATGTCTAACTCCCAATCATTAAAGTCTCGAATAAATCTAACATCCCAATGCTTCCTCTTCCCTGTAACTTGCCTCACCAACATAGACTCCATTGAAGCCTCTCAATTTATGGAGTTATCATAGAAGAGAAGATTTACCACCCTCAAAGGCTGTTCATCTCGCCAATAGTCATGCAATTGGATCTGGTTACCAAGGCGTACATGAAACTGAATATTTAGTAGAAACTTATCCCATATCATCTTAAAACACTTCCACAAACCACATCCATGAATACCTCAAACAGATTTTGTATTTCAACCACCTCACTCCTCTCTGCACTTCAAAATTATCACATGCTTCCATAATTGTGTTACCTCTACCCCAAACCACTGGGGCCACTTCCTCGACAGAGCCTAATTAAAGGTTGTAAGCTTCTTAATCTCCAAACCTTCACTTCCTTAATTTCAATATGTTGTATCCTCTCTAGAGGTGGAATTCCCTCTATTCAATAGTTCATTTCCTGCCCAGACTGAAGGTCATCTGGCTAGTCTATATTAGATTTTGTTTTGATGGTTACATTGAATTAGCAAAAAGTTGATTACCAGCATTGATTTTGCAATACTGAAACCTAATCTCTTGCATGTTGGCTACTTTTACAGCAATGCTATTATATTTTATTTGAAGGCTGGATCTCTAATATGTATGCTCTATTTCTTCTTTAAACTAGCATGTTCTTTGTACAGGCCATGGAAGGACCTTTCATTGTAACTCACTGATTCACAGAAGATGGATGAACTCCATGCTTGTCAAACTCTTTTAAGTCATTTTTTCCCGTGGAATTTGAAGAAAGCCATTAAGTTTGCAGGTATTGTCACCTTTAAAGGTGGACAGATCTGGTGTGTATGAATGGGAAAAAAGCTTTATAAGAGCTTGAAGTATGATAAACTCCCAAGGTTTATTAGAAAAATTAGAGATTCTGGATTAACTTTATGCCCAGAAAGGTAGCGTGCAGAGAGTGTAGTTGAATCCCATGATTTTTAAGAAAGCTGAATATTATATTTAAACATTAAAATACATATGACTAGGACAATGGTGGTTGTAAGTTAATGAAGGTGGGTTTGAAACATCATGTCACAGGCTTACAGCTATTATATGAGAATTAAAGAAATCTCAATCCAGCCAGCATTCGAAGATGTCATGACAACACAGTTGTACTCGAATGCCAATGTTATTTTAGACTTGGATTTGTTGTAATTCTTGTTATTGGTTAATTAATGGCTAAGTCTTCAAATCTCTCTGTATATACAATTTGTTTTTGTTCTGAATAGCGGCAGCTCTACTACCAAATTGTTGCAAGAAAATGCTTTTGGATAGCACTCCAGACAAGATTGATTATAAAAATATTATGGTCCTTTGAAAGATATCACCAAATAAATAACAGGAATGGGGAAAAATTGACAAGAAAATAGACACAACACACACCAGAAAAAATACCAAGAATTTACGTGGTTTGGCTTTTAGCCTACATCCACGGGCATTGACAGAAGATATTTTCACTAATAAAGGTGAAAAATACAAAATGGTGTAATAGCACCCTCTCACAATGACGAAATCCCAATACTCCCAAACTGTTCTCTCATACAAAATACAAACGTTGGGACTCAATACGAAGTTTTGGGTTGCACCTAATACAAAGAGAAGTTTTCTCTTCTCTCACAACCCCTCCACACGCCACTTCAAAGAGATCTTTAACTCTTACATTTTGCCACACCACTTCAGAATAACAAGCTCCGTGCATCGAAGTGTTGACAATGCATGCAAATGAGAGACATGCAATTAAGGTTTGAGAAAATTCAAGTAGACAAATTGGAATGCCAATTAAAATCTAAATAAGATTTTTATGATCCCTTTAAGATTGGATGTCTGTATAGAATGAAAAGCTATTAGTAAGGATGGGGAGACAAAAGCTATTAGTAAGGATCTAAATAAGTTTGCAAGATTGCTTATTGAAGAATACATGGTAGATGTTCAGAAGGAACTAGATAGTAAAGAAGTGAAGTGCCAAAAGGCCGCACTTTTGCTAATGGCTTCGATTGTTTAGAGTCATTCAAGATTGGCCTTTTAGGTCGCAAAGAAGTTGATTTCAAATCTAAGGCATTCTCTAAGCTTACTGAATATACATAGAAACAAAAGGAGAAGAGGGTGAGCATTTGTTGAGGAAGGCATTTGCTGGCTTTGCACTGTTATTTTTGAGGTGGCTGTTGCAGCAGAAGGAAATGTATTTCGGTGTCATTCATGGACTTGGGAATGATGATGTTGATGATGATGAAACTTTTATTTATGTTTTGTCCATATTACAGGATAGGGTTCTTGTCGAAGAGTCCTTGGTGCCCTTAGGTCGTTGAACTTTTGGTATCCTTGATTCTCAGTCTCATGATCCCATTTTGTTTAATAGCGAGGATGTGCAGAGTATCATGGCATACTTGCGTCCTCGTCCTTTCAGCTGATCTGCAGTTAATAAGGTGTTGCTTCACTCTGATTTTCTTGTAAGGCATGGTAATCTTAGGCTTCTTTTAGAGGTATTGAAGTTGCTGAACTCCTTCATTGGTGCTTTGAATGATTGAATCATAGTTCTTATTCTAGCAATCAAATGATGTAGGGTTGGGCAACTCTCAAGCATGAAATTCAGAATGAAGTCCGAACTTTGATTCCAGATCCCCTAAGTTTTACTGATCCCTATTTCTTCTTTGACTCACCACCCCAAAACTTGTGAGTCCTGTTTGAAAAGAACAGCAGATTTGGAAACATTTCCTGAACATAGCAGAAATAATATAAAAATTTTGAAATTGAATAATAAGAACAATCACATGGATATCATTTTGAGTGGGATAATTTTTTATACAAACTTTGTTCCGTTTGAAGACAGAAAAAGAGATATTGGTTCACTTGCTGCAGATGAGATTGACAAATAACAATGGCAAGGATCTTATGAGTGTTATTGCAGAAATTTGGGGTTTAATTCTTTGACCAATTCTCTGAGCCTTTTAAAACACCAAAGGATGTAGAGATGTTTTCAATTTAAGCTACTTGATGCACTAAAAATTCATATTCGAAGTTCAATTTCTCTGTATCTTGTTGCTCTGGTCAAACAAAAAAGAAATCTTTCTGGTTGGTGTTTTTGATTTAGTGTAGTCATCACCTTTGGATGGTTGGCGTCATATTATCTTTAGATAGTTTAGACTTTGGAATGTTTTGCTAGCTTATTTTTGTTAGGAATTTTTATTTTACTTTATTGTTTTCAATTCACTATCATCTCGGCCTTTATGTCTATAGCAGAAATTAAGCCTCATCCTGCAGCACCTAATGTATATCCTTTATTAGTTATATATATCATTCATGAGCAGCCTGGCAGAAAATAAATGGGTGTTAGGGAGAATTCATCAAGGGCTGAAATTACATTGTTTGAATTCTTCAGTTAATTAGAAAACAATGTTCTCTAATTATCTCTGAGAATGGTTTTTTTTTTTTTTTTTTTTTTTTTTTTTTCAGTGGGCATTGCCTACCGTGTTGGTGGGATCATTTGAGTTTTTTATAGATCTCCTCAGCAATCCGTTAGCCATGCCAAACAATCTACAATGTTGTCTCTGTCTTCGGTAATTGAATACATTGGATTACCTCCAAGCGGTGGTATTCCCATCAGAACCCCTCCATTGGTATACAAGCATCTACAACCATTTATTAACTTGTATGTTTTTTCACCAATTAATGATGTTAAGGATCTATCATATAGTCTGCCTTGAGCAGCTATGTTTAGTACTGGTGCATTCGACAGATACCTAGATGAAGTTTGAGCATGGTTACTATTTTTACCAGGGTAAGGAAACCTAGATGATTGTATGCTTCCTATATGTTTTATTACATTTCATAATTTTTCCTGTATGGCTTATTTTGTGAAACTAAGTAAAAATGTTATGTCATGCTCACCCCATCTCTTGCATCATCTTCTTACCCTGTTCTTGATAAGATAATTTATACTTAGTATAAGTTTGAACTTGATATTAAAATTATTTGTTCATTTCAAGAATCAGCAACTTTTATAAGCCATGATGATAATTGTGTACAATTTTTACGACATAGTAAAGGTTTGGCCTTGATATTTGTAAGAACCTATAACTTTTATATGGTGTGATGATAATTTTCTACAGAAACCTTTGGTGCTAACTGGTAAGTGGTTCTAAGAGCAAATGTGCTTCTTCCTTGGTTATATTTAATACTAATGTGGTGTAAGATTTCTCAACAGTTAAGTTGGAAATGTTCTTCAACATTTGCTTAGTGGTGGCTATTCTGCCCTTATTGATATACCCCCCCCCCCCCCTCTCTCTCTCTCTTCCTGGCAGATGTATCATCTACTTTCAGCCCTCTTGTCATAAGTGTTGCTGAAGCGTCAAAGACCCTAAAGTTGCTAACTTTCGAATCTGGAAGCTTTACATTGCCTGAGAAGTCATCGTATCACTATATGTATGCCGTACACAAAATGGAATGTTTTCACGTGCCCCATATCTTCAGCTGCGGCTTGCCCACCCTCAGTATGGCCATACTATTCATTAAGTCTCCAGGGCATAAGGTTGTGCTGCTATTGGTGAATTTTAAGGCCTACGTCTAGCATTCTGAGATCACTTTTTATCCCTTCCACTAAACAAGATGAATTTGGTGGCAAGCACAATTTGGAAATAACCGAACTGTACACAAGCAGTTGGAAGGTATTAAATTATTCAGCATACTCTTTCCAGCCAAGGCTCTTCAATGTGGTTTTGATTCTGGACAAGATTTGGGATTAAATTTAAGAGAATTGCATTTACTTCTTTTGTCTTCTTTGGTCCTCTCTAGTGATCCATGTACAATCAGAATCAGGCCGTCCTCGCCAACGAACCAAGAAGCGCTGAACTGTTCCATCCCTAGTGAAAAGAGACTGCTCATCCAAAATAACATCAATAATATCTTTATTGCCTTTTGGAAACAAGATGGTGTAGGGCTAGGGACATGGTTAGTCAAAGAAGGAGAGGGTTGATCATCAAAAAGGTTATAGGGAATAACTGCTGGACCTTTAAAAGCAATTAAATCAGCAATATTAAAAGTAGAACTAATACCATAATCTGAAGGTATATCAATCACATAAGCATTAGGTCCAAGTTTCTTTAATACCTTGAATGGGCCAGCATTGCGGGCCTGCAGTTTCTTAACGGTTCTTGAAGGGTACCGTTCAGGCCTTATACGAATCATAACATAATCTCCTACATCAAAGTCTAAATGACGTCGATGTAAATCAGCCTGAGTCTTATACTTAAGATTACTAGCGTGAATTCGTTTGTTGATCTCTTTATGCAACTCATGCATGTGACTAGCAAACTCTACTACAAACACATAAACCCTATCATGTGAGGACATTGGGAGAAGGTCTAAAGGTCTCCTAGGTGTATAACCATGAACAACTTCAAATGGGCTCATACCTATGGACCTATTAACTGAGTTATTGTATACAAATTGGGTTACAGGGAGTATAGATTCACAAGTCTTACCATTCTCACCTATGAGACACCTCAAAAGATTTCCTAGACTCCTATTGACAACCTCAGTTTGACCATCAGTTTGAGGATGGTATGTTGTGGAGAATTTCAACTTTGTTCCCATCATGTGCCAAAGGGTCTTCCAAAAATAGCTCATGAATTTAACATCCCTATCTGACACAATTGTTTTAGGTAACCCATACAACTTAACAATCTCATCAAAGAAAATCTTGGCTACCTTGGATGCATCAGAAGTCTTAGAGCATGGAAGAAAGTGAGCCATCTTAGAGAGCCGGTCTACCACTACAAGGATGGAATCAAACTTCCTAAGGGTACGGGGAAGACCTAGTATAAAGTCCATGCTAATATCCTCTCAAGGATGGTGTGGAACTGGTAGAGGAGTGTAAAGGCCAGTATTTTGCTTGCAATGCTTAGCCAATTGATATTGGCGACATTAACCAATTATCTTGGCAACATCCCTCTTAAGACTTGGCCAAAAGAACTACCTCTCTACCTCTTCAATTGTCTTATCACGTCCAAAATGTCCTGAAAGTCCTCTCGCGTGCACTTCCCAAACTAAAAAGTCTCTAACTAATGTGCGAGGGATACAAAGTTTATTGGCTTTAAACAAATAGCCATCTCGGAGGATAAAATCATCAACAACCTGAAGATGCTCAGTCCTAAGTGTAGTGTACACTTCTCCAAAATTTGGGCAAGATTCATACTCCTCTTGCAATTTCTCAAACCCTATGACTTTTGTGCTAATCACAGAAAGTAAGGTAACTCGACGACTCAAAGCATCAACTACCTTATTCTCAACACTAGATTAAATCTCAAAACAAAAGAGAATCTTTGCAAAAATTCAAACCAAGGGACATGTCGAGCATTTAATTTCTTTTGGGAATTGATGTGGCGGAGAGCATCATGATCAGAATAAATGACAAACTCATGGGGTGTCAAATAATGGCTCCAATATCTTAAAGCTTGTACCACAGCATAGAGTTCTTTGTCATATGTTGAATACTTCTTCTTAGCCTCATTTAATTTCTCACTAAAGTAAGCTATAGGGTGACGATCTTGGCTAAGAACTCCTCCTATGCCTACACCAGATGCATCACATTCCACTTCAAAGACCTTATCAAAGTCTGGGAGGCGCATCACCGGTGCTTCTTTCATTTTCTTCTTGATTTCTTGAAATGCTTTACTAGCAGCATTTGACCATTGGAATTTGCCTTGCTTCATACAATCAGTGATTGGTGCCATGATTGTACTAAATCCACGTATGAAACGGTGATAGAAAGTTGCAAGCCCATGAAAACTGCAAACCTCATGAATGTTCTTGGGCTCGGGCCAATCCACTATGGCCTTGACCTTTTGTGGGTCAGCAGAAACTCCTTTAGATGAGACCACAAAACCTAAGAAAATGACACTATCAATGAAGAAAGAGCATTTCTTTAGGTTAGCATACGAGTTTTCTCTCCTCAAAGTGGAACAAACTTGTTTAAGATGGTCCAAATGTTGCTCCTTTGATTTACTATAAATGAGGATGTCATCAAAGTATACTACCACAAATTTGCCCATGAAAGGCCTTAGTACTTGTGCCATCATTCTCATAAAAGTACTAGGACCATTTGATAAACCAAAGGGCATCACAAGCCACTCATATATACCATCCTTTGTCTTAAAAGTAGTCTTCCATTCATCACCGAGGCGAATCCTAATCTGATGGTATCCACTTTTCAAATCAATCTTCGAAAAGATTGTGGCTCCTGCCATCATATCAAACATATCATCTAACCTAGGGATAGGAAAAAGATACTTCACAGTAATCTTATTGATTGCGCGACTATCCACGCACATTCTCCAGGATCCATCTTTCTTTGGGGTCAAGAGTGCAGGGACTGCACATGGGCTTAAACTTTCACGTATAAATCCTTTGTGCAAGAGCTCCTCCACTTGCCTAACCATTTCATCATGTTGAGGAGGGCTCATTCTATAGTGGGGCAAATTTGGGAGTGCTGCTCCCGGGACAAGATCTATGGCGTGTTGAATATCACGCATAGGAGGCAATTGATTTGGAAGCTCCTTAGGGAAAACATCCTGGAACTCTTGTAGCACTGACCGTACTTCTTTTCTTGGTTCTTCAAAGGTATCTAGTGCAGCTTCCTTAACAACCAAAGCAAAGATGATGGAGTCTTGATTGACAGCTCTTTCAAGTTCTTTTGGACTAATGAGGTTCATACTTTGCTTTTTGGGCTTTTCTCTAGCCTTAGTTGCACTAACAAACTTGGTTTTGACGGAGTTAAGCTTAATCCTTTGTCCATTGTGCATGAAGGAACAAGAGTTCGAGCGACCATAAAGAGTGACATCTAAATCATAGAGGTCGTCCCAAAATTATGTGTCCTACATCCATTGGAATCACATCACATGAAATCTGAGCCTTATATGAGAGGCTATGAATAGGAACAAGACACCTATCCTTGATGGTGATAGATGAATCATCTACCCAAGAAACCTTATAGGGCTTAGGATGGGCAACTAACTTCAAACCTAGGAGGGAGACAAGTTTAGAAGAAACTGCATTAATACAACTTCCACTGTCAATGATAACCTTGCAGTTTGTGGTTCCACACTTGACAAAGGTTTGAAAGATAGTATTTCTTTTCTAATCATCACTTTCTTTGGACTGTGCTAGAGTGCACCTAACAACACTCATTACAAGAGTATCAAGACTACCCTCACTAAGATTATCAAAAGATGGTAGAGCTCTAATGCAAGCTAAGTGGGTGGAATCATCCTCTCCTATTTCTACAATGTCTTCAATGTTAGGCTCATAGACTACTTCTTCTACCTCTTCCTCTCCATCCAATTCTTCAATCAACAAAGTCTTATTAGGACATTGGGCAGCTATATGACCAAGCCTTGAAACTTAAAGCACTGGATTCTAGAATTGGGCCTAAATGTCTCTCTAACTAAACTTTTCCCTTTGTCTTCTGGGCCTAAGGGCCTATTGTTGGGATTGGGTCTAGTTTGAGGACCTTGTTGGTATCTAGCCTGAGGATTTTCTTCTATGTGTAAGGGTCTATTGTTGGGATAAGGCCTATTTTGGGTACCTTGGAGGTATCTACCTTGGGGACCATCAAAATTGGTGTGAGGAAACATGCAATTGTCAAATCTCCTTCCACCTTGGGGCCTAGGGATCAGCTCTAAATCTTGCACTAAGGTATAAGCATCATCAAGAGTTGAGATCTGTCGGGCCACCAATTCTCTTTGAAGATCATAATTGAGACCTTTCCTAAATCTACTCAAGGTAATTGGCTCATCTTCTATTGCATTGCTATGTATCCTGTACTCTTCGAATTGTTCTACGTACTCAGTAGCAGACCTATTGTCTTGTCTCAAATCATGCCATTGATCCAACAAGTTGCCTAGATGAGAGACTGGGAAGTACTTTTCATTGAGCTTGGCCTTCATTTCTTCCCAAAGAGTTATGGGTGGTTGGCGGGTCTTATAGAGGTGGTTGACAACACTATCCCAATGGAGTTTTGCTCTTCCTACAAGTTTCATTTTGGCAAACCTAACCTTTCTATCCTTAGACAGGTCATACCACTCAAAGAAATGCTCAATCTCTCGCACCCAATCATTGTAGACCTGGGGGTTCCTAACACCATCAAAGGTAGGGGCCTCTATTTTGATATGCTTAGCTGAGTTGTCTTCATTGTCTCTATGGTCTTGCCTAGGGTGAGGGCCATGTCTATTATTATTTCTTCCATTATGTGTATTATCCTCGTCATACCTAGCCTCTAAATGGCCTAGACGGGCAGTAAGCTCTGCAATGGCTTATCTTAATTCATCTTGAGGAGGAAGATCCATGTTTAGGTGGGATTGGGGACTAGACTGGGATTTAGAACTAGACTCTGATTTGGAATTAGACTGTTCTTCAAAACTTGTTACTAGATGACCACTACGCAAATGCATGCAAAGAGATCAACAAACTAATTCTAGCAAGTGAATAGTAAGGATAAATCTCAAGTAAAATTATATGTGACTAGAAGCCATGAATTCCACAAGTTGTTGCATTCAAGCAGTACTAGCTTTAACAAGAATTAAATTAAAAAGGACCTAATTGTTGCAATGTGATTAGGCTAGTTCAACTACTAATACTAGGAATTAATTACTTTAAAGGAATTTTTTTTTTTTTGGCTAAAATAAAATACAAAAAGAAAATAAACCAGCAGCTAAAATAATAAATTCATGTGAAAGTTTAAGCAGAACAAAGGGCAAAGGCAGTAGCATGTTACTGAAGATAAAGCGAAGGCACATAGTAGATATATTGATATTAAATCTGAAAGTGCATTTCAATTCATTAAGTTAGGAAAGTCCACACCTTGGTTGGGCTGACTAATCAACCTGGGCCTCACTGAACAGTGGGCCACGCTACTAACAATAGGAAATTGGGCCGCAC